>VWZN01021064.1:37923-74227 GCA_013396955.1 Regulus satrapa | reverse complement strand
GGTGGGTGGGTTAGGGTTTAGATTGGATGTTAGGAAGAAATTCTTTACTCTGAGGGTGATGTGGCACTGGAACAGATTGTGCAAAGAATTTGTAGATGCCTCCTTCCTGGAAGTGTTGAAGAAGGCTAGATTAGATGTAGTTCTGAGCAACATGGTCCAGTGAAAGGTGTCCTTGCCCATTGAAGGGTGTTGAAACTAGATGGTCATTGAACTCACTTCCAACCCAAGCCATTACATGGTCCTATGATCTTCAGCACTAACCACAAAGTCCACTGTATTTAGCATCTTCTGCATTTTTCCTTCCCATGCTTGCCAGTGAGCAGTGATGATGCTACAGTGGTGAGGAAACAACTTTTTGAAGCAAAGTATTGTGTTTTGCCAAGAAACAGAAAGCAATTAAATAACAAAATGCTTTGTCTATACTTGTTATTCCTTATTAAGCAAGTCTGGTGGTGTTTTGGTTGAGAGGGTAGTGCTACATTCAAACCATCTAATTTTAGGTAGTCCACTCAGATATTGAGTAACCCGTTTTTCTACCCCAATGGTCATGAATCTTGAACTCTTAACGTCAAGTACTCTGAATTTCATTTAAATTGATAAGGTGTTCAAATCATTCAATTTCATCTTTCTTGGTACAAATTCTCTATCATAGCGCTAATCTGTGCTCTCTCAATTTCTTCAGTGGAGGTGTGGTCTTTTAACAAATCAGGGTTCTTTGATCTTCCCTTTCTCGACTGTTAGGATATTTGCTGCACTAACAAAGCTAAGATCTTCATTACCTCATGATTGCTGGCAGTGTGTTTTATAGGGATTCATCTGGGCCCTACCAGCTCTTATTTTTCTTCTCCCTTTCTCGCCATGTTTTATGAACACTTTATAGATTATAAAAGTAATACTTGAAGGACACCTAATGTGCAGATGTAATGATATGACAGATTGTTACACTTGCCTACTTTTCAGTGATTATAAGATGTGAAATTTTGTTTAAAAAAAATTAAATTATTTTTAAGGCCCCAGATAATGTAAAAAAATCTAGTTATTATTAAAATTACAAAATTTTATTAGTAGCTTTTTCAGATCCTCATGGTTTAAATTTGGATTTTTAGACTAATAAAAAAACCCCCTCTGTTTTCAAAAATAGATACTGTGTTTTTTATGTATGCATTTGTCTCTATTTGCAATTTGGTGCACTTAAAAATGTTTTTGTCTGGATTTGGAGTCTTTCATGATGCTGTAGAGGTGAGACAGAAAAAAAAATATAGCCAGTATTTATCCACTGATGCTTTGATGTTAATTTTTTGGCTGTTTGAATAACTGTTTCCAGAGTAGTATTTTACTCTTTTTATTACATTCTTTTCATTGTAGTCAGTGAAGTCTGTTCTCTTGAATTTAGTGTCTTAAGCTGTGCTGTTGTCTCAATTTTATATGGGTATGATAATTATTGTTAAATCGTATTCTTGGCTAGGTAAAATATGCAGAGAAGCCAGATTGTAGGTGTCAGGAAATCCTTTTTTTCCTGGACCACTCCTTGGTCCCTGCTGCAGCATCAGGGCCTAGTTGTAGAATAGCAAAGAAAATGGGGGTTGTGAATGTACCCAGCTGTCTGACTCATTTTCCTTAAGTTGTCTGGTATACACAACTTCAAGCACCTTTGTCATTTTCTTCAACAGATTTTCAATATCAATTTCTGTTTATTTTCATTAAAAAGACATAGCCCTTCTAAATACTCTGTGAGGAAATTTGATCTGATTTATGCTTCAAGTAGCTGAAGGAAATGTTGCATATGAAGAAAATAAAAAACCAACCCCAAAATAAAACAAAAACCCAAAAAAACCCAAAGCTTATTTTCTTCTTGGAGCATTTTCAATTCAGGTTTTCAGTCAGTGTGGTGTTGAGTTTTAAACCAGTGTCAAAAGTGACAGTTTAAAACAGGTTTTAAAAGTTTTTGTGGATAAACATGCTGGTTTAATACATAGTGACCAATAGTCCTGTCTGCTTTCTTCACTTGAAAAGTTTTATGTATAACTTAAATCAAAATTGTTTCAGTTCTCCTCCTAAAAATTAGAACTTAATTTCATTGTTGAAGGTACTGTTATTAATATTCTTTCTCATGAAAGTGTTTTTGGAAAGACTGTCTTGTCTACCTCTTTAACTTAGGCAGGATGTCAAATGTAGAAATCTACATTTTAACTATTTACTGGAGAGGAATAATTAGTTTTATGTGTATTTCATCCTAAACTAGTGTTGAGGAATACATTCAGAGCAGGTAGCTTGGTGCTCAGGTTCAGTGTCTGGGGATGGAAACTCAGAGACAAGGCAGAAGCCCACAACCCCCAGACTTTGCCCTGCTCGGACTGTGAGGGAATAAAATCACAGAGGATCCTTTGCTCCGGGTCACTTCTCAGAGGCACCAGGTCAAACAGTTATTTTGTTATTTAGGTATCGCACCAAGATTAAGTTATTTAAAGAATCTAGACTTGATTTCCCTGCCTTGTTGCAGTGCAAAAAGGTGAAACTATATCTAAAGTTTCATGCAAATAATAGTTTTCAATCCCATAGATACTCTAATTTTCAGATTCTTTCAAGAGACAGTAAAAAAAGAGGCTTCTTGCTCAGGCTCTTCCTCACAGCTTCTTATTTATTTTGTATGTAAGTACTTCCACTCCTCTCCACTGATATCCTCCACCTTTGGTCTGTCTTTCCAAGGTGTGGTTTCACTACTGCATCTGCCACTGCTCATTTTTAAAATGATGTTAATGTGAAGCTGAACTGATTTCTGACATCTGGCTGTTGCCCAAGCATCATGAACAGCTGAGAAGAAGACCAAAATCTTGTTAATTTGTGTTTTCTGCTGCTTGGCAACATTATAATCACTCTCAGTTCCTGAACCTGTGTGTAAATTTTGAATGTATTGCTGTACTGCTGTATGTTTGTTTGGTATTTGGGTGTCTTTTGTTATTTCAAAAAACTGGAGATATTTAAATGCAAGAAAAATTAATGTACCTGAAATCTGTGAGGTAGGCTTCTATACTGACATGAAAAAGCAAATGAAGCAAAATCAGCAGAGTGCATGGAAACACTGCAGATGCATCCCAGCTTATTCCTCAAAGAAATATTTTCAGAGCTATATTTGCACAATGCCTAGCAAAGTTAGTGGCTAGTTATAATAGAGATTATTAAAAATAATAATTTATTTAAGTCAGCAGGATTTTATGTGATATCCCTGACCTGTTCAGGACCTGCTGTACAGTGAGATGGATTACTGGAAGCTGATCCAACAGAGTAGCATTAAATCCCCAAGGCATTGCCACTATCTATGCCTGTCCCACTTGTATCTTCAAGAGCAAGCTGCTTTTTTTCAGCAATGTCTTATCTAGAAGGATAAACGCTTAAAAGAAAAAGTCAAACTAAGAACAGTTCAACCAAAATGCTTTGCAGACTGCATATATCTATGTATTCGTACACATTTTTCTCTAAGGGAACAGACTATAAAAAACTGTGTATTAACACTGTTAGCCATATTTGCTGGGCTTGTAAAATGAGCTTATAGTTATGAATGAGGTACCAGTTGCTCCTTTTTGTTTGCTCCCAATCATATAGAATATCTGTATTCCAGAGTCCTCCAGAGCCCAGGCAGAGCAGAATGGCTCCCAGGACAGCATTCTGCACCCACCCAAGGGTACATTTTCTCCTCACCCTGCTTCCAGGTGATCAGAGAGCACACTGTCCCTTTGGTTTCTGAAGGAAACTGGATGTGCTGGCACATGCCTTCAGGAAAATTAGGGAAATATGCATTACTGCAAAATAAATTATTCACTGTCTTGGTTTATTTCCTTATGTAGAAATCTGAGGAGTAAAACAGGTACAGATTTTGAACAGGTTTCACATCGCCTTTATGGGACAATCAAAGTTGTATGAGGCTAAAGAGAATTATTTAGGCATGGTTTTGGTTTTGCTGCTTGCTGTAGTCATACAGTAAGAATGAGACTACAGGACACAGTTTTCAAATTAGAACAAGTATGATTCATTGTGTTTTGGATGTGTTTCTGAGTTTTGTATATAACAAAATTCTGATAGTCCCTGTGATCCTTGTCCTGGTTTTGAGATTTCTCTTTTCCTCAAGATCTGTGAGATTTCTGAGACACGTATAGACTCCTCAGAAACACTCGAGGTGTGCTTGAGTTCCATCTAACCTGGATCTCTCAGCAGGTCTGTTCTCCAAGGACCATGTGCACTGTTTAGCATCAGTCCTAACACACCCTCCTAAACTGTACTTGTCTTTTTGCAGGGTAGTATATACATGTGTGTGAACAGCTGTCTCTTTCTTACTCACAGCCTGGAGAAGAGTGATTTACTGTAGGCTGGGGAGAGGCTGATTATAGGAGCAGGATTTCAGGGAGTGCAGGAAAATACTGCCAGTGTCTTTGGTTGTTAGTTTATTTTTTTTTTAGTTTTCCCCTTTCACTCACTTAACCCCTGCCTTTCTGCCTTCCTGCCTTCCATCTCTTCATTCCCTTCCTCCCTTCCTCTTTTCCATGCCAGTCAATAAAATTACTTGGAATTGAACCTGGAACATAAATATCAGGAAGTTCATGCTTCCTTTGACAGAAAAAAGAGTAGACAGCCTGATTTCTACAGACCTAGTTTGAAAACTAACCACTGTAACACTGTCCTGAGTAACCCAAAGAAATGTGTATTGTATTCCGTATTTGTGCAATGTTCATATAGCTTCATATTTTTTCATAGTATGGAATTTCAAAAATGACTTTGAGGTGCTGGAGTGTTTTCAAAGGACAACAAAGCTGGCAAAGAATCTGAAGCACAAGTCCAATGAGGGAGCTGTAGTTGTTAAGCTTAGATAAAAGGAGGCTCAGGGGGTAACTCTTCTCTCTACAGCTGTCTGAAGGGAGATTATAACCAGGTGGGGATCCAAC
Organism: Regulus satrapa; assembly: GCA_013396955.1. NCBI lineage: Eukaryota > Metazoa > Chordata > Aves > Passeriformes > Regulidae > Regulus > Regulus satrapa. The sequence continues at coordinate 69,293 of VWZN01021064.1, read as the reverse complement.
TCTTCCACCATGTCTCAAGTGAAAGGATGAGAGCAAATGGCCTTAATCTGCCATTCCCAAGGAAGTTTAGATTAGATAGTAGAATAAAATTTTTCACTGAAAAAGTGTTTGGGCATTGGAATTAGTTGCCCAGAAGGTGGTGGAGTCACTGTCTCTGGAAGCACTCAATAAAAGGTGTCTGAATGTGGCGTTTGAGGATATGGCTTAGGGTGATTATGGTGGTGATGGGTTATTGATGGCCAGACTAGATGATCCTGAAGGTGTCTTTTAACCTTGATGATTATGTACTTCTCTGAAATGAGCATGTCCTTTGTTTTCTGCACTTATAATAACAAGGAAAAAAACCCCAAAAACTTCCAGTCTGAAAAGACTTTATGTGGAGGAAATTCTGACAATTAGGAAAGAAAGGCAAGGCAATATTTTTCTTTTTTGAGTATGAACTATTCAGGTAGTTTCTTTTTGGAGTCTTTTTATTAGGTAATTTTTTAATGATGGAATGCATGCCTGAATTATTTCTGTGCCTTGGTACAGCACAAAGGCATGATCTCAAGATGTTTTACTGGATATATGAACTCAAACTCTGCTTCTGTGGTCACTGTTCTGAATCTTTACTCATTACAATAAGGATGTCTACAAGAATAGTGTAAATTTAAGATTTTATTTTACCTATGGTGATTTTATTGAAATATATTTAAAGGGTTAATCAGGTAAATAAATATATTTGAATCTTATTTTTTTCTTTAAAATCCTCATTTAATGAGGTATTATCTTACCTCATTCTGTCATGTAACAATGGCAAGACTGTGGCAATCAGTAGTGGCAATAGATTTTGCATGTGGATTTCACTGTGCAGTGATAGGAAGTTCCCAGTTCAGTGAGAATGCTTCCTTGGGCAAAGTGTGTACAGGTCAACATAAATATTAGAGAGCTATGTTGATATAGATGGCTTAGAGGTGGTTTTGTTATTTCTTCCCCCCAACCCCCCCCCCCGAGACTATCATGATCAAACATATAGTATTTATTTATGCATAGTGTGTGTGCATACATATGTACGAATATTGCTCCGAGGGAGACTTTTTTTTTTTATTTCTGAGAGCAGGATTATCATTATTTTCTAGTAAGTAGCTTCCTGCTTCCCCTTGTCAGAAATCTACATTATAGAATCAAAAAGAACTGGGAAAGATTCTGCTTAGGTTTATTCAGTGAGTATCTTTGAATTTTTCAGCGGCTTTTGATACCACAGATTATAAAACCTTACTTTTCTGTGTATTTCATGTCCTTATTTTGGATGTGGCCTTGAAATTAGAGCTGTACTGTTCACATCATAACTGAGTGCAGGATTACCTGCTTTACCAGGGCTTTGACTGGGGACTTGCTAAGAAGGTTTTGATTATAATGATATTGGTGCTCAGGAAAATATGTTCTTTTTAATGTAACCTAGATAGTAATAACAGTTTTAAGTACAGTGTAACTAACTAGTTAAAAATGTAATTGCTTAATGTAGTAAGGTTAGGAATACCAGTGTTGGAATTAATGAATTTTGAACTACTTCTCATAGGTTAATTTAGAGAATTAGGTAAAACTTCATTTAATTTTATTGCTTCCACAAAAACTTGAAATTATAGTCTCACATATCCTTTGCCACTATTTTGATCTGGTTGTGAAAGGCAGGCCAGTTTTCTGCACATGTGTGCCATCACCTGTGATTATAGTCTCACATGGTTTTGGGAACTCCAGGAGGTGTAGCATGGCTGTGTGTGCACCTAGAGGGCACTTCGTAGGTGATGCATTCTCTGAAGCTGTTTTCAGATGTGCCACAACCTCACAAGGCTCTTCTATGCAAAAATAAAATAAAATTTAAAACATTAAAAAAAAAGAGAGAGACTAGAAATCTTTTTGAATCCATCAGTAGGGTACAGTTTGAGGATATGTCCCCCTGCATGTACTTTACAGCAAATAGTAGCTGAAGTGCTCATTAGAAGCAAGAATATACGCATGCTCTAGAGAGTAATTTTAGAAATTTTGTCTCCCTGTTAACCCTGTTTTCTCCTCTGATAAACTTTAGTTTTCTCCTCTGTTAAACAATTTCCAAAGGAGAAAGCCCAAACTGTAATAGAAAGCAGCATTAATGTTAATTCTACTATGTTGTAATTACTAATGTATGGAATGCTAAGTTGATGCTATACCATTAGATGCCATCCTGAATGGAATAAATATTTTATCAATGGGAATAAATGGGAATTGCTGAACTACTTCCAATTCATAACTCTTTCCTAGATTTTTGTACCTCAAATGGTTGCCAGTTAAATCTTCTTGAGAATGTGATGCATTTGCCTCAACATATGTTATTTGGAGAAAAACAATTTTAAAATTAATGCACAAATTTTATACTTTTAATGGATTTTTTTTTTTCACTTCTCTTACACTTGACACTTTGGATATTAAAAGTTCAGTTGGATAGGAAATTACTATGGCTATATGGAAATAGCCATACTGTAGTGAATTCTCAGGCATCACTCATTTCCAACCACGTTAATTTCCCCATAGTAGGCCTGAAGAGTAAAAATACTTGATTTTTAACCCATATCAGATGCTAGAATTGAATTTTTTAAAAATTCATTTTGTGCCTTTTGTCACTAGGTCTTTCATCACAGTTTAACAAGGGGAAAGAGGGGAAAATTATTCACAGGATAATTTGAAAAATCATTATAGAGTTACTCAGAGAATATTTCTCTTAATAGTGATGAATAGCAAGAATAAATTAGTTAACAGAGCTCAGATGCAGCAGTCAAAAGTATACAGTAGATCTACCTTTTTAAAAATAAGTGCAAAATTATTAGAAAAAATCATATATTAGACTTTTGGAAATAAAAATTTGATAAAATTTGTGAATTATTTATGCATTAATCCAGATGCATTTGTTTCAAAATATTTTTAGTAGTTTTGTACATATATACATGGAGATGTGATTTATGAATCATTGAATCATGATTAAATAAAGATGCACGAGACTGATTGGGTAAAATTTATAATGTGTGTTTTTACTTGTGCTGAAGTATTGTTTATTTAGAATCGTGCCATGCTCATATAATACGTATTGTTTTCCTTAAAAAATTCTGGAGCAACAATGGTGTTATAAAGACATCTGAACATGATACATGAATTACATGAAGTTCTTTTGCATGGAAGCTATCTTTTCAAAAGTAGCTCCTCTGTATGAAGTGAAATATCTTTTAAGTAAAGAGAACAGCATTATAAAAATGTTTTCAAATATTTAAGGCTGTAAATCTGAAGAAGGGAAATCTGACAGAAACAAGTTAAGAACTTGTCAACTTACAGGGAGTTTTGCTTAAAATTCAGGATTAAATTTTTTTAGATGACTGCGTAATTCTCCTTTTAAAGACTGAAACTTTATTTCAAGTATTCAAAAACTGTTATAAATCAAAATGTGAGGATCATTGCAAATACGTGAATTGAAGACAGATGGACATGGATACACTCCTGTGGCCATTAAACATATTGATAATGTTTACATATTTGTTTACAGCAGAAGTAAACTGTAATATGGAGTCAGGCTTAACTTCCTCAAATTATAATAGTAAATTCACTGTAAAACACATCTTGCAACAAGTTGTGTTTTTCATATGTTACAATATTTTTTGATTCAAATATTTTTATCTTTGCTTGCTTTAAATTCTAGGTTTACTCTACTGAGTTAGTAAATAGTCAAATAAAGTTTAGCTCAATATTTACTTAGAGAAATTATTAAGCTCAACTATAGCATGAAAATTGTATCTATTGTTACATATGCTCTCAGAAGTGGAAAGAAATTGTCTAAAGGTTTAGTCTAAAACTGCTGGGTTTTTTACATCTAGAACTTTTTGAAAATGTCTGTTGTTAATTTCTTCTGACATTTTTAAAATCTGAAGAAACACCATCTAGTAAGATTGCCTACTAGTCATGGTCTATCTAAACAAAAATGTTGTTTATTGGGCTCTGCCTAAATAAATTAGAAAGTGATAAAAAGGAGGAAAAATAGCATTCAATGGTAAAATACATTCTTCAAAAGCTGAAGGGACTTCCAGATTTTTTAAATGCACATAGCTTCTTTCCTACTATTTTTATACTCCTATGATTGCTTGATGCAAGCAGGAAGTCTGAGCATGAAAAAATTATCAATTTAACAGGTAAATTGTACCTAATAATTTAATAGGATTATTTCTTTTCATGCTTTTCCATAAGATGTTTGAATATGGGGGAGAAGATCCTGCTTTCTTCAAACCTCACAAGCAGGTAAAATTCTTGCTTTATGTAGATAAGGTCAGGTAAAAGTCAGCCATGGAGCTGTGATCATTTCACTGTAGTTATTGGGCTGTTTGACAGTGCTTCAGAGACCACTTCTGTGAACACAGGGCAGAACACCAAAGTGATCTCCTATTTGTTACAATACTTTCAAGTTCTTTATGTGAATTCCAGTTGAGCCGCTCAGTGTTCTCTTAGATAAGCTTGCCTGAATGAACACATTCTGTTAGTATGGTGTAATTTAAATATACTGTAGTACTGTGCAAAATTTTGTTCCATTCAGCAGAATCTCTGTTGCCCCCTTTTGCAGATGACGGTTGCTGCTGGTACGAGCATTGAGAATAACATTCAAAGGACCATATCCTGCCCTAATGTATGTTCAAAATATCTTGGTTTTTTGCATAATTTAAATGTGAAGCATCCTTATGTGAACTTGATGTTTTGTTTCCCACAGAAGCTTGTGCATCTCGAGGTTACCTCACATTATGTATTTCAGGGTCAATGAATATTGTACTACAAGTGAGGTCTCAGCCTATCAAAATTCCCAAATTGCAATAATTTGTTTCTATACGGTTTGATGGTGCAGCTAAATAAAGATGATAATATATGCATAGTTCCTTCTGCATTTACCTTGCTTCCCAGCCAGCTCAATGCTCCTGTCAGTTGAAATCAGTAGAAAAGCAATAGACTAAATGAGGAAAGAAATGAGAGGCTATATTTATTCTACTTAACCTTGTCCTAAATTGCATTTTGATATGAAGATGTGTAATAATAAATGTGGAAGGAAGGTAATTTCATTTTTCTTGCTTAGGCAAATGTATACTGTGACTTAAAATAGAAGGAGGGCAGAGTTTATTATTGCTTATGAAAGGTAGAATTAGTGATATATCTGGTTAAGAAAAGAAGCAAATTATTCACTTGTAGTATAATAAGTCATTTGTCTTTTTAGACGAAAGCTGTTTAGATAATGGAAAGTCATTGGGCCTAAATTCAACTCTTATACATTAATGGGGAAACAATAATGAAAATTGGGATGTCCTCTTAAGAAAAAACTGTGGCTCTTAATTTTATAGGAGCTATTTTTTATCATGTAATGTGTTTACTACTTTATTTTTCAGCTAAAATTTATCATATTTATAGGGGAACTGGCAGATGGAATTCTGAATAAACACTTCCATCCCCTTAGTTCTTTAAAGATATAGCAAATAGTCAAAGAACAACCACAATTTAGTTAAAGCAGCTAATATCAAAAAGAGAAAATGCTGTGATTTAATATTGGTAAGAAGTTAATTTGTCCTCCCTGTCTGGGAGAATAATCTCATACCAGTCTTTTTTTCTGGAAAGCTTGTGCTCTAAAGGGAACACAGAGAAATTCTTTACTCTGTATTCAGTGTCTCCAACCATCTGAATCATTGTGAATTTCTGCATACATTCCTGGAATAGATCAATATTATAAATGCAATTTGTACTGTTTGATTCTATATTCAGACTTGCTTCTGTGCAAAGGAAAAACCCTTCCTCACTACATAGTGTATGAATAATTTCCAATATTTTCTGAATTTTCAACATTTCTTTAACATCTCCAGTGCAATTTTAGTATTCCAGTTTGCAAATTGTTACATTTGTAATGAAAACTAGTAATATAGACAGACAATAGGTTGTAATATAGAAAGACAATAACATGACAGAAATGATGAGCATGGAAAAATGCAAATTTCAAATTTAGTTATAGAAGTCCATGCTATTACTTCAAAATCATTTGTGGTCTTTTAGTTTTCTTTGAACAACGTGGTGCAGTGGAAGGTGCCCCCTAGGCAGGGTGTTGGAACTAGATGATCTTGAAGGTTCTTTCCAACCCAAAACATTGTATTATTCAATGATTTTTGAATTTTTAATTAATAATGACCAAAATTTATGTTAGTTATAAAAGAATCCTGTTCAGAGATAGAATATAATCCCTATCAAAATCTACATGTCATCCAAATGCACTTGAGCAAGAGCAAAAAATGGAAATTTGCACTCAGCTTTTCACCCAGCATCTTGCAGGGAGGAGAGGAAGGCAAGTCAGCTCTACTTTCTACTTCAGAAGTAAAAAATTAAGGAAGTAATTTCTTTTATTCCACTCCGTGCCAAAGCCCCAGTTACCTGGGTAAGCCATAATTTTAATGCTAGGCATAAAGACTGTCAAATCTGCATCTGAAATTTTGAATGCATAACAAATTTTCAATTATTGGACTATGTTATTCTGAAATGTTTCTTGTAATTACTGTGAATTGCAGAACTTTGTATTTCTGCCTATTATAGAAGAGATAAGTACAGAAAATAACCTAAAAAAAAAACTATAAAGTTGTCCATCAGTACATGTTGCATTGCTTCAATGTTTTAATTACATGGCATTCATACTAAGGCATAATTATTTATAAACCTCAGTTACTTAGTCAATAAGGCATAATGCATTTGGTTTGGCTTTTCTGCCTCTTAAGCTCAGACACAAAATATACTTCTAGAACTGCTCACCTAGAAGTAGTGTTTGAAATGCTAAAACCATAAAGAAAACATAGACTACATTGTTCATGAGACAAATATGCTAAAATATTAAAAATGGCTTTCTTTAGCCTGAGTAACATTTCTTAATGTTGCTATTAACAAATGTAAGTATGTTTTTAGATATAGAGGGTGTGTAATATGTCATTTTGCTTAATGAAAACACTTCTTCCTGAAGCTCAGGAAGAAACTGCAATATATTCAAAATTGAGAATTCAGATATTATGGTGGTTTTCAAGGTACAACTTTGTGGACAGGTTGCTCTGTGAAGTTTACACCTTCGTAATTATAGACTTCAATTTACCTTTTTTCCACATAATTACACATAATTTCTTCCACATAATATTACACATAAACTTTCTGCTTTCTATTTTTTGTTATTATCAACTGTTCATGCAGCAGAAGCTGAGGGAAGAAATGAATATTATATACAATAATAAAATGCTTTGCAGATCATTCTCCTCTGTATTATCTAGTATGATATTAACTGCTAGGTTTGCTGTCTTTAGTGCGAGATATCCCAGATCATCCAGCCATCCAGCCATTCATCTATCCATCCAGTTTTTTAATAGATTGGTCTTTAAGCAACCCCTCCAATTGCTGCATACTTCATAAACACTATTTCTTGATGAGAATATCAGTAGTTATATGTAAGCTTAAAGTACAGATACATTATAAAATGGCTGGATGATCATTGCTGATGGGCATAGAGTCACTTAGGACAGTCTATCATACTGTGATATCTCAGTGCCATTACATGATGACTGGAAGCAGTGCACAAAGACAGGACATTTTGTATGCAGCTCCAGTTGCTGTGGTTGCCTGACCCTGAGCTTCTGCAAAATTGCAGCACTAATATTTATTTTCTTTAAAGCTCAAGGTCCACAGTGAAAATGTAAATGGCAAAATACAAAAGAAAATGGTGACGGTTATTAAACATGCTGTGTTTCTTCATTCAAAACAGAACTTGAATCTGTGTTTTTGTAAAACCAAATTGAGCTATACTTCACTGCATATAATTGAAAAATTATTTCATTTTAATCAAGTGCAATCACAATGCATTTTGCTCTTGAACCATCAGCTGTAACACTCTTTCATGAAAAAGCCACCTTTGTTTTGTCTAAGGAGATACACGCCATCAGAAAGTCTTTGAGCTAGTCAGAGGTTGTAGAGTTTAAGTACTCCGAAATGCCAGGTCTTTGCAATTCCAGCATATATAATTCAGACTGGTTTTTTTGGTAGATGCTTTTATTAATTACATAGATTAATGTGCTTAAATTTTTAACATCATTTTACAATTATTATTTTATGGCATTAGCCAAGATGTAGAGCATATCTATAGACATTTTATACAGGAGCTCTGTAGGAAAACAACAAATTGTTTATATCTTGTCAAATTCAGCACTTATGCAGCATCTTATAAAATTGCTGGTTTTCATCCAGCAGCAATCTTAGTTCTTTAAATTATTTCAAAAGGTTTCTTGAGAGGGTTACAGTAAGGAGGGAGCAGACAGTGAAAGCTTTGGTAGTATACAGATGCCTTAAAATACCGGCATATTCATTTTCCCCCTATATGAAAATAAAAGTGGTACTTTAAAGGCTTTTTTTTTTTTAACCAAAGATGAAATCCTGCTTTTTTCATAAGTTTGTTCATTTGAAAAGGCTGAGCATGGCTTTTCTTTAAGCTAAAGCCAAATGCCTTTATTCTGAAGCAGAGATAGTTTTCTTCTATGCTGGGAATATTTCTGAGATCAAGAGGAAAAAAGTACTCCAGAACTGCTGTAGAGAGGAAGAAAAAAGTCAGAAGTCAAAACATAATTGCAGGCTTCCAACTTTCCTCAGATTGTTATGAAAGCACCCTGAGCTTTCAGCTCAGTTACTTCAGCTCATTTTCCACCTTTATAGAAATCAGGGATTTGCCAAACAGTGACCTGCCACTTGAAGCTAGAAACACATTTTATATGATAACCTGACACTTTCAAGCCTCAGACCCTCTTTGACACTAAGATGTCTTACATATGTCCATGGAAGGAAAAAAAAAATGCAGGGAGGATTCTTTTCTCAAGCTTTTCACGCAGTCCATAGTTTAAAATCTTCATGAGTTACTTCATTCACAAATAAACTTGCAAAAAGAAAGGGAAATTCTATTTATTCTCAGTGGCAGTGACTGTGCAGCTCTGTATTTTCAGCCTGACACTAATCTTTGGCCCTCGCCTCTCACTTCCCTGCCACAGGGCCAGCAAATCTCACTGTGCAGCCCAGCATTTCTGCCTCTGCTTCAGATCTTGTGACAGCCAACAAACTGGCAGATAGATCTGCTGCTGGCCAGCTGCAGCAAGCGTGTTAAATCAGGTGGTAGAAAGAGACAGCAGCAATGCCTTGCAACTAGGGAGATGTATCAGGAAGTGTATGCCTTGGCAACAGTGGGGTGTCCTCGTCCTCAAGTATGTGGCAACACACGCCTGCTAATGCTCTTACATGCACAGCATGGCATCCTGGCATAGCTTTGCAAGCATTCCAATACTTTCCCATGGCATTCGGCCTGACACAAGCCCAATGCATTGATTTGAGAGATGGAAAATTGCGAAATGGAAATCAAGAATTCAGATTTGTAGCAGGATTTGCAAGAAACAATTCTCAGAAGATATTTAAGTTATTCCACATATTTTTAATTTTGTTTTTCATCTTATATTTTCTTATAGAACTTACCACTTTTCTCTTTTTGTTTATTTGTTTGGTTTTTCTTCTCTACTTCTGAGGCACAGTTTATGCAGGGAGCCCACAGCCACAAGCTGTAGCTCCCTACAGCCACAGAAGGAAGATCCAGATATGGAAAGAACTATGCTTTGGGGAGAAGAGCAGGTTTTTGCTGGTTCGGTAACATTTTTCCATTGGGTTATTACTGAGAAAAATCTTAGCCCTATCACCAGAAAACAGGTGGGACAAAATCTTTTCATGGCCGAGATCTAATACATAGGAAATAATTTTCTAGATAACAATGATGCTTCTTGATACTTTACTACTCTCCTGTAATTTGCTTTTTTTTTTTTACAGAGAGCTACAAAATAGCTATCAGTGTTAATGGTGGGGACATAACTCATTTGGCAAAAGGCAGTTGGCAGATTCCTTTGAAAGAAGAAAAGAATTCCATCCATCCCAGGATGTGTGAAAAATAAATCAGCTCAGATTCAGATTATTTTTGTGTTTAGAAATATGAAATGTTTATGGTGTGCAGCTTTTGCTTAGTGAAGGTGGGAACCTTTCTTGCTGCTGTGATGCTGTTCCTGGAACCAAAGGGAGTCAGAGGAGGAAGTTCTCCAAGGGGAAAAGTTCCTGGACCAGCATAAACAAACAGTTAAATTGTAAAGGTTAGCCATGGACTGGAAGGGGGAAAATAATTAAGATTCATTAAGCCTGGAGTGTGGAAGCAGGTGGGGGATCAGAGACACCAGTGGGAACAGGGGCTGATGGCTGTGCTGGAAGAACGTGATCTCAGATGGAAGAGAAGTAAGAGTAGAGAAGGAAGTTTCAGTGGCGCAGTTTTCCAAACTGAAAAGGAAGATATTTTCATGAAAATGTGAAGTTTTATTGGAAAGATGTCTCAGAGAGGTTTAAAGTGGGAGAGAGGTCCCCCTTCTAAGGGATCTTGAGTTTCAGCAGATGAAACTCTGAATGATGATATAACAGATGGCATTTGTCTGGACATGTGGTCTGGACATTTCTACTTCTAGTTCTCTGTTCAGCCCAGATTTGATGCTGTATATCAGATATATCTAACATGTTGCTGAGAAAGTGATTCATTCCACTTTGGGAATTTATAGAGGTTGTGTTACCAAATATACTTGTGAACTCCTTAGAATTATGGATTAGTTCCAAGTCAGTGAAATAATCAATGTCGCACCAAGCTATATATTGCCCTTAATTAAATATGTTAAGAGAAAGGCCTTAACTGCTAGTTCAACCACTCAACTTGGTAAGAGCTCAGCTTCTAGACAGCAGTAATCCTGGTACTGGCACTTAAATAGCACTCTTACACTTTTCTAATATAGCCTTTTTACTGTAATTATATACAGAAATATATTACATTTTGAATGGTGAGATGGGAATTTTGTTGTAATTGTTTCTGCAGCCAATAGTTCTGGTTTATTAAATATATTTCTAGAAGGAGAAACAAGCATGCCCCGAGAAAGAAAAGGAATTATTTCAAAGGTCAGTGTTACTTAAGCACTTGTTTCATGCTTACAGCAGACTGGAGTTAGAAGTAATTGGAAAGCATACTGATATTGCAAGTGACAGACCAGAGGAAAAGCCTTGCACCAAAGATTGTGTCCTGAGTTTCCTTGGTGCCCCAAGGAAGTGACTGGCTGTAAAATGCACAAATGCTTTATACAATAATGAGGCATGGATTAAACTTGATTTCAGTTTCCCAAAGGAAATGCCAGGGAAAAAATCTATACCCTGAGAACTCCAGACAGTATATCTAAAATGCAACATAGTTATTTTCTTTGAGCATTAATGACAACCAATAAAAAGCAATTAAGATAAATTCTCCTTCTAATGGTACATTTATATTCTCATGCTGCTACAATGTTAAGTAGCTTATGTTTGCATAAAAACAGAAATGGGAGGGAATATGATCCTTCCATAGAATTTGAATTTCCCCTGCTCTTTAAATTGCACCGATGTTATTTCATTGATATGTAGTAAGTCTAGTAAAAGTTAACTAGGTAGTAGGTACTACTAGTACTAGGTACTACTACCTAGGTAGTGATACAGTGAATTTTGCAACTTTTTAATTTTCTGATTAAACTGTAGATGCCTTTTAATCAAAGTAAATAAAACAAGCTCAAAAAGAAAAAAAAAATCCCAAATAACCAACAAAAAAGAAAAAAAAAAGGCAAAAAACCTATACCAAACAAAACTCAAAAAAAAAGAACAAACAAACTTCAGGAAAGTTTATCATCTATCAGTTATTTTTGTCTGATCTTTCTTATATCTAATAATTGTATTTGTTATGTAAAATATTTACTTTTGCTTTAGATAAATTTATCCTTCAGATTACACATTTTAGACACCAAACAATATTATGTTTGTGTTATTAGTATTATTATTGTATTATTATGTTAATTATCAAATTAGTAACATCAACTGGCTTCTTATTTCACTGCTCTCTGTCTGGCTTTTTATGTAAGAGAAGGCATAATTACAGGGTGAGAGAGAAAGAGGCAGATGATTAAGATAAATATATAAAAATGAAACAGAACAAATGAAACATGTTTTGGACAAGTGAACAGAAAGAAAGTCAGTGAAGATATTTCTAGCAAGGTATCCTGTGATCTGCTGAAATCTCTCTCTCTTAAATATATACTTTTCTATATTAATAGATTATTCCTGAGACAAATAATGCATAAATTTTATAACCATGACTTCTTCATTTTGGTACACATTCAGCTACTTCTTGGCTTTATTATTTTGGGAATTCAGCATATTGCAGATTTTATTCAAATAGAAAGGGAATCCTTTTCAGATCTCAGTTTTTAAAACTTCTCAGGATTAATTTGCCTCTGTCTAAATTTATGGTTTCAGAGTAATATTAGTAAGAAATCATATGACTAATTAGTATCTCAATTTTTAAATACTGACTTGAAAAATATCCTTGAAGGAATAGCCTTATTTCATTTCTTCTGTCCTCTCCATGAACACATTCTCCAGGTGAGGATCAAAACCAATTTTTAAATTTTGCCATAGTTTATGGATTCAGCTAATACTGCACTTGAGGAATAGATAGATCAATTTTGAAGAATTGAATCAGTCAAGGTACTTCAAAGTACTGATACCAACTTAGATTTAGATGCAGAGCATGTGCTGGGAGGCTGCTTTCCTCTCATAAGTTCTTGATATCCTCTTGTCATGAGATCATTCTGTGCCTCCCATTGAAGGGCATGATCCCTGCTAGGGAGAGGGGGAAGGGAAGCAAAATGTGACAAGATTATAAGCATAGAAGCAGAACTGCTTCCACTTTGCAAAGTTATCAAAGAAATAAAAATAGCTTGTGCACATTGCCAGAAAGTCTTTCTGGGTCTTAAAAGTGAGAGAAGTAGCTCTAAAATGGTCTAAGTTTTCTGATTAATTATGTAAGTAATTTAGTATTGATTTCATTATATTTTGCTAATTTTCATCAGATGAAAATTTGGCCCTGTGTCTCTTTGACCCACAGTTTTGATAAACCAAAATAATTAGAAAATTAATTAAATGTTATTGGCTTAAGCTTACACTGGTCTAATTCTTCTTGTACTCACGCAAAAGGAGTTTTGCATTTCTATTTAGTTTTAGAAGGATTTTTTGGCTTTTTTTTCTAGAAAATGTCATTACTGAAGCTTTATTAGGAATTGTAACATTTGAAATAGTTTTCTTCTTAAAATATCATCCTCTACTTTCATAATACATCTTGATTTGTTCCATAAACAATATCTTTGATATTTCCCTTAGACCAGATCAAGAGATACAGAGAACTAACCACTTCAACTCAATTTATTTTAAGTATTACATAAACATCGGTATTTATCTAGGAAAGGAATCAATTTTGATTTATAACTATATTTGAGAAGATACAGTTTTTCAATATGTATTTTTTGCTATTAGATCCAGTTAATCAAAATGTGAATTACCTGCCTGACTGTTTAGAAGAACAAGAGTTTGTCATAAATTACATTGGCTGTAGCTGGAAAGTCTCTAAAAGGTCTGTGCAGTCATCTGGTAATCTTTTCTCATTTTTATTTTCTCACACATTTATATCTGTTTTAACTCAGAACCCAAATCCAAATAAAACTGGTAAAAACAGATGAAGAGTAAAATTAGGATTAAGAGGTCAGAATATGTTTAGTATTTCTGAATTGAAATTTAAGATTTGATGATCCCTGTGACATGGTCTGTCAGTCTGGTCTCATGACCTCTTGCCCAAAAGTAGTGTAGTACCCCTGTTAATTTTCCTGTTCTGACAGCCCTTTGAGGACAAGACCAAGCTGCTACAGTAGTAGAGTTTAAAGATCTCATTTAACTCTCATTTAACTCCATGACCAGCTATCCAGGTGACATACACTTAGGAATGGTTTTATCATTCAATAGATTTAATCACTTCTGCAAAGAAAATATGCTTTAAGAGGTAATGAAACAGGTTTTCAGGAACTATCTGGTGGCATAATTCCTTTTTAGTAACTGTGGATGTGTGAATTGTATTTTCATTTTTTAAGTAGTCCAAAATACCCCAAAGGTATCCCTGAAAGCATGTGATTCTCTTCTCTTTGTGGCCTCACCTTGAAATATTTTATTCCCACATAATAAAAATTGTGATTTTTTTTTTTTTTTGGTGGATATTAATTTATTAGTATGTTTGAGGAACAGAAAGGTTTTATACAGGATTCTATGGAAAGTTACATTTTTTTTAAGAACTAGCCTTTAGCAAACTGTTCTTTGATTCTTCACTCTAGAGAGGAAACTAAGAGGTCTTCTTTATACTATCCCTGTCACAGTTGGTGTTACCATGCGCTCTCCAGCTGTAAGCAGAGCCAATGAAGTGTTCTGATTTTATAAGTGAGCTTATTTGGCCTGACCAGAAGCACTTGCCCAAGATCAGGACACAGAAGGCAAGGTAATGGGCAATGCTGTGGCAATAAACTTGGGAATTCATAGCACAGTGAGGGACCCAGGGACTGGAAGCTAATGCAGGACACCTTGAGTCTTAATATATCAACCAGATGATACAATAGCTATCTTCAGAGCAGTTTTATTTTATACTGCCACTCGTATGGACAGCTTCTGCTGCAGCTTGGGAATTACAGACTATTACTGTTTGCATATTTTTGTTTTATTCCCATTTGGTTTGGTTACTGTTTGTATCTCTGCCACTGATTTTGTTGGCTTGCTTTCCTGCTTGCAGTTAGGCACTTCTAGTGCACTTTTTAGAGCTGCTTCATATTGCTGGAAATAAGACCTTACTGTTACTCAGAAAAAGTATTCTTTGTTTATAGTCACAATGTTATTTTGACATAAAGATGACCATGGCCTATGTTGGTGGTCCAAAACTTTGCAAAAGAGGTGGCAGCAATCAAAGCAATGAAGGAGAGCACACACACCACAGAATGCACACCCAGCAAACTCTAGAAGCTACTGTATGAAAGTGTATCATTCAGCTCTCCACAGGGATTGCTATTTGTTTGTAAACCAAGGTGGTTGTGATATCTGTCTTTTCCCATTCCAGTTAATTTACCAGGAAAATTGATTATGCATTATGTAGCTGATTTTTTGTATCTGTCATGTTGTCATGTTGTCTGCCTTTTCCCTCTCAATTTACTGCTTCTTTTTTTATGCGAAGTTTGTAACTTCCTTTGGAAAGAAAACATATCTTTTTGTACTTTCACACAGTAGGATGAAATACTAGGCCTTGAGGTAGGGTTACTAGTACAAATGTATAAAATCACTTCAAACAATTTTTTTTTTCTTTTCATGAAATGTAAGCATAAGAACCAAAGGGGAAAATTTTATTGTTTTCACTTGGATCAGCCAAAGACAATGCTCAGTATATTTGATCTCAATAAGAAAATATTTCCAAATATTGTACTGCTGATGACAAAACTTTCCAAAGCTCTGTAGGCATGGGATAATATATTTGGGTTTATTAATATTTTAAAACTACATGAAAGTACCAACTTTCTGTGCCAAGTCTTGATAATTTAGTTATTTTCCCTTCAAAAGAAGTTTACTAGTGGACTTCTAAGCTTGACTGACTTTTGAAAGAGACATCTGAAGTCATTACACTGGGCATTCCTGGTTGCTGGAAGGAAATGCATAGGTTGAACTTACCTGAAACCTGTTTCTCTCTTCAAAGTCCCTTTTGCTATTTGCTCAGTATTTTTAATTGTTAGATTGAGCCATATATACAGTTTCCCCATGCTGATCAGGAAAATAAGGCTTTCTGTTATTTTATGGAAGTCCATGTACACAACGATTTGACCCTCAACTGACACATCCATTTATCTGCAATAAAGGACACCCACTGGTTCTCTTGGCATTGAGATGAATTCCTCTGTGATAGCTGTGGCTACTTCCAGAATATTTTTTTTAAGCTTCCTGGGTTTATGATCCATCTCTGTCTTCTCTGAGCTTTATTTCATGGTAGAGGTTCATTGATGGATCATGCAGAATCACCAATATCTCAAATTACAGCAAACATTCTTGGAAGAACAAAAACATGTTAAGCAATTTGTATGTGCAGTTCTCCCTTTTCCTTAACAAGTCCAGTTAACCACATTCAGATAATAAAGATGAAGTTTATAAAAATCACAGTTTAGGTCAAGTCTTCTAGAATACAGAAGTCTTAATATGGAAATTTCATTAAGAGATAAAACAAAATTAAGATACTGCACACAGTAAGGGGGAAGAAGGCATCAGTCACATGAATGATTCTGTCCATTACCTCATTAGTTCTCAGATAACCTAAACAAGAATTTAATTTTAAATGTTTTATAAAGATATCCATGAAATACTATTCAGTTATTGCAGAAGAGGTCTTCAGAGAATAATTCAAAAGAAATTTAATTAACTTTTAGTTTTTATTTAAAAATTAAGATATGTGTAAGTTCCTAGGCATAATATTATCTGAAGACCTAGTGAATGGTGCATGCACATGTGTTCATAGTTTTACATAAGCTATGCAATAAGAGACATAATTTTCTAAATCTCCACATAATTTGTAGAAAAAATGAAAATCAATTTGGATAGCACCCTGAGGAAAAAGAGAAAATAAAACTATATGCAAAGCTCAACATGATGGGAGGGCAAGGATGTTTTCAAGTATTTTATTTCTACAGTTATGGGCTTGCTTGCCTATATATATAAAGTGAAAAGATGGATAGCTTTTTTTTATGCCCTCTGTTTTTTCAAAATTTCCTCATTCATTTCTCATGCCTGAGAAAGTGGGTGTTTTTGAGCTGAGAAAGGGTTTTGGTTTGCTTGGAGTTTGTGGAGAGAAGGGGGTTGAGTTTTTTTTCATAAAGGTCTAAGGAGGTAACAAACACTGAAATTCTGTCATTGCAATTTAATTACTTTAGTTTGTTTTTCTGGGGTTTTTTTGGGGGGAGGTTAGATTTGTTTGTTTTTTGGGTTTTTTTTTTTTTTGTTTGTTTGTTTTTTTGTCTGAACACAGCTAAAAACTCCAAAATTTAAAGAACTTAAGTATATAGAATATATTGCTTTCTTAGGGCATAAGACATATATATTTCACTTTAAATAATAATTACTTTCTCATAAAATTGCTAATAAAATCTTAAGTAATAAAGGCTGTAAATGGAAATTTTAACCAAGACACAGCTTCACAGAATACTGAAAACCAGTTGATTCAAAAAAAATAGATAAGGAAAATAGGTGCTGCAAGGTTTTATCTTCAGTTCTGTAATATGAACTGATTTTATTGCCTGTCAGTGGTGCTAAAATAGATGAGTATCTATATAGTATCTTTAGGACTTTTAGTAATGTGATGTTTGCATGCTAAATATAATGAAGGCAGCAAAAGCCTTTTGGCGCACCAAGTCAGATTTCCAGTTCATCAAGCAGGTCAAGACACAGGGTGCGCAGCCCAAGTTTATTGAAGCATTCATTACCTTTGGAAACTGGTTTAGCACCCAGGAAGGGATTTTTCCTGCCAGATTACCCACAGACGGTTTACAGACAAGCTGTGAGATAGCTGCGGTACATGTGAGAGTGCTGAAGCTGGGCTGAGTTGTAGGTGCATGGCTACAACTGAGACAGTGTTTTATGGGCAGCTAGGATGTAGATGTTAGGGAGTAAAGGATTCTTTGGAGACAACTTTGTTTCTTATTCCTGGGTTTCTTTCATTTCTCCTTGTCATGGCCTTGTCAAGCAATGTAAAAATTTACAAGTACTTATCTTGGTGTCTGCCTGAAACAGAGATATCCCCCATATTTTTGCTGTATACTAAATACATTCTAGACAACTATCTTTTTGTGATGACAAAGATTTTAGGGCTTCAGACTAAGAGGATTATGTCTCAAAATCAAAGTTTGTGAAGTATAGCATGGTAATTAGCAGTTTTCTTCAGTACACTTAGTTAAGTCCCACTGGTTTTTTTCACTAGTAGAAAAGAACATACATTCCCTAGAGAATAGAGAACTAGTGAGGTGTCATTTTCTGCAGGATTTATGTGACTATTATAGTCTAAGTCTAGCTTTTTATGAGATTTAAACATGTCTCGTGAGAGTATTTAATAGTCTGTATGTGTACATTTGTGATTGTGCATGAATTTCACTAAAATACTACCTTAGATAATTTTTATTTTCTGTTCCCTTCATATGACTCTATCATATGTTGTGGTGGTAGCTGTAATTGTAAACAGAGCTTTCCTGAGCAGAAGAGCTCCAAGTTGTCACAAATACTCTGTCCTGAGCAGAAGAGCTCAAAGTTGTCACAAATACTCTGTCCTGAGCATTATCATGCGTTTATTTAGTTATCAGTAGACACAATGTAGTAAAAGGGTACAGGTGTAGCATTGAATTGGTAGTAATGTGGTAGGATAATGAAGTTCAAACAGGAGATCTGCAGCACCTCAAAGGCAACTAGAAGTGTTTGAAGTGTAACTTTTGTTTAGAGCACTAGACCTGGATCAGAAAAAAAAAAAAAAATCAACAAAACCCCAAACCAAAAAAACTCTTGTCAGTTTCTAATTTTTCCTTTTTATGGGTAGTGTTAGGTGGAGTCATCTAAATTATATGAAAAATGAACAAAACTTACTTGTAGTTCATCCATTGTGTAGTGTTTATGTGAGATCATAGACCTATGTAGATAGGTCTGGCAAATCATACAACAAAACTCACAGATGTGCACATATTTGTCATCAGAACAGATAACCACTTCTTAGAAGTCATGGACTATATTTCAGTTTTGGGGTACTGTTCTGGAAGTCATGCTGTTCTGATTGTACAGATACTGTTGATGGCTGACGGACTAAATTACAAGATGTGAACAAAGATGCATTAATTGCCTGGGCTCTGAGCAGAATCTGCCCCTGGACCACCTGCCCGTCCAGTGGGCAGCTAAGGAATGTTTTACAAACGAGGCTGTATTTTGATGTAAATTTTCATATTTATTGAACACAATCACTGGAATCCTACAGAGCTCTTGATTAGCAGTATTTTTTCTCATGTGTTCAACCACTGCTTTGCCACAATCTGGTTATGAAGAGACACCCTGCTCAAATTAAAGTGCAAACAAGATCATGTGTCAGAGCCAATTATACAGATTTTATTAAACAGTAAATGTGAGTGAGAGAGATAGAAATAGGAGGGGGAGAAGGGGAGAGCAGAGAGAGAGAGAAAATAGAAGAAACTCAAGGTGTTTTATATCAACTACCCTGTAGTCTTTGAAAAAAAAAAAAAGATGCTGATGTCCAAATGTTAACATAGTTTTAAGATGTTTTATTATTCCTTTATTTCCAACAAAGACACAGAGATTAATAACACCTTTTTTGCTTATGCAACTTCTAATACAGAATACACCATTCCTTAATTTGGTTTTCTTGGCATCTGTAAGTACACTGTATATTTTTCCTCAGGACAAAGTCTATGTCAGTAATTACCTATTCATCATCTTTCCTGATGAAGAACATCTGTGACTAATTATCTTGTTTTCACTGAAGTTTTAAAATTTTATTGCAATAGTATAAAGAAAATTAAAGATTGCTCTTAAAATTTTCAGTATATTAAAAAAGCTTCAGTGTATATTCCAAGAAAAATTTGAATTCCTTCATGAGATATATATTTGGAATTTGTGAATATTAGCTCTTAACTGAACCAACTAGAAAGAGAGGAACTCAACATGCAAAGAAAAAGTCACATATTTTCTGTTATCAAACAGAATGCAGATTAGAGAAATCCATGGCTTAAATTATCTCCAGCACACACACATATCAAGAAAGTAGTATATGTAAATGAAGTACCATCAAATTATACACTGTAGTTATCCAAGTTAAAGGATTGGCAAATGAAGTGGAATTCATAGCTATGAAGCCATATATACAGGTTCATTGTCATGGACTCAAAAAATGAAAGTATCTTCCAAATGTCATTTATCCCACCTTTGTCCACTGAAACAGGAACATAAGCTCTCACAAACATTCTGCTCAGCTGTCAGTGAGAGGGTGTCACCACACTGTTCCTGCACAGCCAGGCTTGTTGCTTCATTTTTCTTACAGAGGGCTTTCCTAGCACTGCACTGAGCTGCTGTCCCCCATAAAAGCTCCAGCTGAACTGAGCTAGCTCCTCAAAGAATAGGATAATTACTGCAAATTTATGCATTCTGTTTTCAGCTTTTTTTTGTTGTTGTTGTTTTTGTTTTTGTTTTGTTTTAAGAGGCGCAAGGGAGATGGCAAGACTATTGTCCCCAGGGTTACCAATTAGGAAGTGGTTCCTGATCTCCAGTTTTATTTGGGAGTTTTATTTACTTCCCCCACAGCAAAGCTTTAGCTCTGCTGGGACAGGTCAGACCAGAAGTAGCCATCAACAGTGCAGAAGAGGTAGTTTTCCTAATTGTCTTTATAGAAACCCTACTGAGGGGGGGAAAAAAGGAATTCAAAGGTGCGGTTCCTTTCAACCCCAAAGATATAAATGGATAAAAAGTATAAAGTATATAAATGATAAATCAATCACATCCTAAGAGTATGTTTTTTCACTTTTGCTGCTCTTGGGTGACCAGCTTGGATACAGAACATCTAATAACTGCATCCTCAAGAATCCATTAGCAATTATTCTTGCCAGGAAAAGATCAAATATAGTTCATTCAAAAAGATCAGTTGGTGGATAAAGTCAATTTGTGGATTATGCAAAAATCTTTCTATGAAAAAAAAAAAAAAACAACCCACAAAAACTCAGACTTTTTAACATAATGATTTTTCTGTTAGAATTTAGTATAATTAATATTATGAAGTTTGGAAGTTATTCAAAATAATAGAATTAAGCATGTTTGCACTTACTTCATCTTCCTCTTTTTCTGTAGTTTTACACTGAGTAAATTCACGAAAAAAATGGAAACTGGAAAGCAGAAAAATTATGGAAAACATAATTAAATCAATTAAAAATATTAGCGTATCTAATGTTAATTTTTTTTCTATAAATCTCCAAAGGGTCAATAGTATGATTATGCTATGGAAGGGCAGGTTGTGTTTTGAATCAGAACAGGGGACTTGTTGACCTCTTAATAATAACTAAATGTGTGATCATGGATAAAATTTACCCAGAGACAATGCTGAGAAAGCAGAGAAGGAGACAAGTGTCAGGACAGTTACACAAAATGAGAGAGATGAAAAGGTCATGCTGTATTTCATCAATTTTGCCTGGAAGAAAACAAGTTGCTCTGGGGAGAAGCAAATTGAAGCTAGGAAAGTTAAGAGTTTGGAAAGTGAGTCAGGGATGCTAAAAACAACTAGACTGGAATTAGCACCAAAAAACCCTTCACATTCCTCATCCAACATTATAATAGAAGACCTATTCTATTTACTGGTAAGTATGTGTTGCTTCTTATAGTCAGCCTTCATATATCCTCTCTGTCAGGATTTATTTTAGGTTATTTCTTAGGGCCATGTACTGACCTCAATCTGCCTTATAATGAGGGTTGTACATGTGCTTTGATGTGCTGAAGCCATTGTAAAGTCTGTAAAGCACTTCAATAATTTGCATATTGTCCAGGCTTTTTCTTTTCATATCTCTGTATTTATTTTAAATTTGGGAGGGGAAAAAAAGAAAAGTAGGATGGTAAGCTTAAAATCAGACTCTGCTGGGAGTGGGAGGTTGAAGTCCTGTATTTCAATGCAGACATTTATTTTGTGCTTATGCTACTGCTCTGTGACCATTTCACATCTTTAATAATTAAATATCTGGAAAAATATGCAACTGATTAATTGGAATTATTTAAAATTAGTCCCACTTTCCATAACTTTTTTTTTTTTTAATTAGTCATAGTATGTCTTGTTAGATTGTGTTTTGCTCTTTTTATTTCTTGATAGGTGAAAAATTTTCCAACTGTGAAGGAGTAAATTGTCACCAGTTTTTATGCAGTACAATATTTAACCAATCAAGGCATATTGGTAAAAATATCTTTTATGCTCAAATATTTCATTTGAAAATGATGATATGCTGTAGTTAGCAACATAACTGTATCTGCAAAATATGTACTTTTAAAAATGTGATTAAACAAAGGCATTAATTATTAAATGGAAATAAGTTGATGGCATAATTCCCCTTATTTTATAGCTGACTCACTTCCATGCTACTGTAGTATGATTTAAGGAAAAAATCCCTACAGTCACAACTAACGACACTTTCATCCCACTTCTGGAAAGTGTGCTGCTATAAAGTTGCACATGAGTAATACTTCTACAAAAATCAGTCCAGTGTGTATACTAAAAGATTCTGAGTACACATTGTAAACCAGTCTGCAATTTTATCCTACACTGTATGTAAGATTGTGAGCTTTTAAAAAGTCACATACCTGAGTAATAAATTCAGCTTTATTATGCTTACAGATCTTTATATGAGTCATGTTTTATCCCTTCCCTTTTCAGTAGTAGTCTGACAGATGTTTAATTTGCTTATAGACCTTCTGTGCCTCAGTGCTCCCATCAGTCAGGAGCAAAGCACTACAGACACAATTAGTGTTATTTGAAAGTAACAGGATGTGTTACTGCCATGCACTGTGATATCTGTTCCAAACCAAACCAATCTAGTTTACACAATCTGTGAGACAAGGGACCTTTACAGTTTCAATATTCCTTTTTTATGGGGAAAGTAAAGAGACTTCAAGTTCATTGTTGTTCATAAATATGGGACAGTGACTCATTTGGTATAGTTGGATTGGTGACATTATAATAAAAATATTTAAAACTATTAAATTTTTTAAAAATAATTATTAAAGTATCTGCTTTTTTTTTAAAGGGTGGAGGCTGTCACATCTTTTGAAGCCTCAAGTTTTATAGTCTGATATTTAGGATTACAAATAAATAATGTTGAATTTTTGTCATCTACTATCTTGTGTTTGAGACATTTTTGTTAAGCTTTTATATACTCACATATATTAATTTGAAGAGTCTTATAGAACACAAGAGATTCTAGATTAAAAAAAGAAGAAAAATCTGTTGTTAATTCTATTATGCCTTTATTCCCCCCTATTTCTTCTCTTTTATTGTTACTGTGTTTTAACAGACCAGTACCTGCTGGGTGGACATTATTCTTGAGAAATCATAAATTTTAGAGATCAGTACACAACAGATAATACAGAGCACCAATTCTAAAATATTTAAATAGAGGAAGTTGGAAAATACTGATAAGTGAACAGATGGCATACTTTATTTAGCAGTTTTCAATTAAAAATAATTTAACTGTGAAGAAGCCAGGGATGCCAACTGGACACTTTTTATCTGCTGTCATGTAAAATTTGCACTTTTACATTACAATTTTTCAAGCAAATATGGGAAATAATGGAAAAGAGATTTGTGTTTGGCTGTGTGGTATTGATTAGAGAGATAAACATGGATCACAGCTTGTGGTGTATAGCTAAAACCATATGAATCATATTTATATGATTATTGCCTTAGATTTAAGTGAAAACTACCATGACATATTTTTGCCCATATCTTCTGCCCGTAGTGTAAGATTTCTTCCTGAATAATCCTGTGTGAGAAGATCATTGCCAGAAATTGAGCCATTGCCATAATGCTCATGTTGTTGTGTAGATTCTCTTTGACTTAAAAAATCTGGTGGAATTAATCTTTATATGGCAAATGTGTACTAGCAAAATTAGGCAGATTACATCATAAATCCTGACAGTGGTTTGTTTTCCTATTTTCTTTGAATTTCCCATTATCTAGAATGGCTAATCACATCAACTAACATGCAAACAGATGCACTTAAAGCTTCTTTCTGACAGAATTTTGACATATAATTTTGAATACTGTGGTACTCTTGTTCTAAAAAATCATGAAGGTGTCATTATGCAGCTGATGAATTTAGGTGACATTTCTATAAAATTCAGATTAAATAGGTCAGAAAGCTGCACCAAAATATTTATATCCATATGCATTCAAATAAGTTTGAATCATCTTAATCAGATACATTAATTTTATCTAGCATAATCCTCAGTTCTCTGCTATTATTTTGGTTTATTTTTCTAAAAGCAAGTTTTTGAGGCTTTAGGTGTGTATTATTTTTCATGTACTAAAAGGGTATTTGAGTGTTTTTCTGTTTGTTCAAAAAAGAATTTATGTCTCTCTTACTCTGGGAATACAGTCATCACAGTAAATTACTTATTCACAGTAGCAGTCCATGCACAGAGAGACTACTAGCTTGAGATTATATTTTCTACCCAGAAGGGGGTGGTTGAATAAATAAATATTTTCAAGACTTAGTTCAAGATCTGATGTATATTCAACTGACTATTTAAGGAAGAGTTCTTTGTGATGGAAAGCTATGTAATAGTTCTGCATTTGTCCAATTTTTATGTTCAGTGAATGTATTTGAATTATTAATTTTTTTAGATGTTTACATGGGCTCTGGGCCTCTGTAATGCTTTTTTCTTTCTGCCAAGAGCACTGACTGTGTGCTTCTGTGTGGGTAAATGGCTGCATATTTCAAAACTTCAGTCACTGTCCACATTACTGGAAAAAAAGAAAAAAAAATTAAAAATGAGGTCTCAAGTCCACTGTGTTACTGAATGTCACAGTTTTCAGCCCAGCTGGAGGTGAAACACCACAGGGCCAATTGCTCAACCTCCTGTCATCCCCCACCCTGGGAGGAGAATTGAGCTAAATTTTTTTTGTTGAAAAAGAACAGTTCATTATGTGAAAATAAAGTAAAAAATAATAAGAATAAGAATAGACAAGTGATGCACAATGCAGGTGCTTACCACATGCTGACCAATGGCCAACTCCCCTTCCTGAACCCAGATCAGCAACTCTCCCCCCAGTTTACGTACTGGGAATGACATTCTATGGTGTCTCTTTGATCAGTTCAGGTAACCTGTGCTCCTCCCCAGTTTCTTTGGTATACCTCCTCACTGGCATAATATGAGAAAAGGAAAAAAATGGGTCCTTGATTTAGGATTAGCACAATTTACCCAAAAATCAAAATGTCAGCATATTATCAACACCATTGTCATTCTAAATCCCAAACACAACACTGTAACAGCTACTGGGAAGAAATTAACTCTACCCTAGCTGAAACCAGGACTGTCAGTTCTCTCTCTTACATGACAGAAATCTTGTTGTCATCTTAGAGTAGTTGAGTAGTGGTTGGGAAAGACTAAAATTATTGAGTCGGATTGTTAATCCAGCACTGCTAGGTCCACCACTAAATCATGTCCCTAAGTGCCACATTCACACTTTTTCTGAACGCTTCCAGCAACATTGCTACTACCACTTCCCTGCTTGGTTTTATTCCTAGCATCCAGTCTGTACTCCCCCTGGTGCAACTCTTTGTCTTCCTTTGTCAATCGATGGAATTCTCAGGTTGTTACACTTAAGCCTACTTCCCACATTTTAGATGTCTTGCAAATCACAAAGCAACCCAAACCAGTGCTGTAAAAACTTTGATAGTTTGGAACACAATATCTCTGTAAGAACCACTGGAAGAGCCATTTTCTGTAAAAATTTATTCCTTGTCTGTGTAAGTGTGGCCTGTGTCAAAGTAACAGTCCGTTTATATTAAACACAAAGTAGTTCAACATGACATGGCCAACTCACATCATATGGTACCAAATTTTTTTGAGAGGGTGCTAAAAACTAAATTCCAGTGCCTAAAAATGTGGAAAACAGAGACTAAATTAGCTTTGCTTAAATTTACTTCTGCTGAAGTACAGAAAACCCTCTACACAAACATCATAGTGCAAACTCTATGCAAACTACTCTAATATTTTTAAGAAACTAATTCAGAGACTATAGTTTTGAAATTTTTACCTTTATTTATGAAGAGATCAAAACTTTAGTCCTGAGATCCAAACAGATTTCCTTTTTTTTTTTTTTTTAATCCAGGTCCTCTTTTAATGCAGTATTTCAGCGTACATGTCCAATCTAATACTTGTGTGCAAATGAACTCACATTTTGAGCAGTAATGTAGCAATGAACATTTTAGACAACTGACACCAAACCCATGTGTTTAAATCATATAGTCATGGAATCATTAAATGACCTGAATTGGAAGGGACCTTAAAGATCATTTAGTTCCAACCCCCCTACCATGGTAGGGCACCTTTCACTAGACTTTGTTTCTGTAAGCCCCATCCAGCCTAGCCTTGAACACTACCAGGGATGAGGAAAAAATCTTACATTCAACCTAGTGAAACAAGGAATATTGCTTATGACTTCTCTGTGGGAAAAAGATAAATAGTGAGTTATGTTCAGATTGTTTTTGTATTTTGTTCTGTTAACCAGAGTCAGCAAGGATGAAGTCTGTGCTCTGCCAAAATTACTTTGATGAAAACATAATGTATAAAAGGTTAAAACTCTGAGGGAATTGTAGTAGATAGTGATTTCCTGTGTTAAATAAATTACATATAAATTTGTAGGAAAGCAAATTGGTTGACATAGCTTGTGTTGAGCATAAAACAAACATTATAAACCCCTACCATTCTTTTTCTATGCAAAGATTATGCATATAATATATTATAAGATATGCACTCATTCATACCTGAAATGAACTGTGGTTCAATGATGGAAAAGCAAGAGAAGGATATTTTAAGCCGAATCTCCTCAGTGTCCCCAAAACTGAATTTTATGTGGTCTTAATTTAGTTTTTTTTATTACTGGCACAAAATTTTTATTTTATTTCAGTATTTTTTGTGGGGATGGTGAGAGACTGTGTTTATTTCAGCTCACTCTGACTGAATCATATTCTGAACATTTGAGCATCAGAGATATGAGATCTCAGAATTTCTGTAGCCTACCCTCAACTTGGTGACTACTTATGTATGTTTTATGAGTATTTGGTCATAAAAAATTAACCTTGCAGGCCTTTCCTGGGAACAGCAAACAGTGAAAGCAAGGTTTCTAGAGCCATCCCCTAGAGGTGAAAATTTAGTCGTAAGAGAGCTGTAGTAAGCCTCCCCTGCCCAGATCTGCTGCCAACACATCTGTCAACACTGCCAGCCTTCCTGTCCCAATGGCATTCCACTCTCCTGGGCACCCTCCAGCCTCTGCTCTAACTGTGCTTCAGCTGCTTCACCAGGAAAGTCCTCAAATTTTGTTTATTGGTAACTCCTAGTGGTTCTTTTAGTGACCAGAAGTTTCTATTGGACTGGTTTTCAAGGCTTAATTTCATAGGCCAAGTGTTAAGAGAAAAAGACAAGCAGCAATTAAGACAGGCCCTGAGATTATGTTTATTCAGATGGGGAAAACAATGTTCTTTCTCAAATTATTTATCTCAAAAAAATTTGCAAAGATCTTGATGTCATGGTATAGTATAAAACCAGTGCAATCAACAGAATAATTTTCAGAGAGTTTTAATTCACTTCAGTTCTTAATTAGCTTTACTGCCATACAACTTCTATATGAGCTTTAAGAGTGTAGTTGTGCCTGTCACCTCCTATTAGTTATGCAACAGATATTGCCTCCAGGGCTCCCAAAGTATGACTGACTGTCGTGGTCACTGACCATGCAAGATATCTGCTGCAAACAGTAATTCCAGATGACAGCATTCCCTTGATCCCTGTATATATATACAAAGGGAATTGCAAGAGCAGAGGTCATTATCATCACATGTCATTTATTACATAACTGGGTGTTATGTTAAAATAAAAATATGCTTTGCTTAGCATAGAACCTGTGGGGGGAAAAAGTTTCCTGGAGCATTGGTTTCAGAGATATCTTGGATAAATAGGTTGGTTTAAAAATAAGTTTTACCTATCATTTTTGGAAGTATTATTTGGAAGTTGTGAGGTGCTATCCTAGTTATTAATTTTTGAAAATAAATGTGACAGAAATAAGAATTTGTAAAGCTCTAGAGAAAACTTCATTTATTTTGAGACTTTCCCTGTAAAAGGCTTATGATATAAATAGAAGGAATAAAGCCCTCTTTCCATCATCATTCAACTTGGAGAATTCCAAGCTCTTGATGAACGAGCACTCTCTAGTACTTCAGATGAAGTTGGACACTTGAAATCCAGACATATGAAGAGGTGACTGCTTGCTGTAAGTGCTTGCACTGCAGATATGTCAAAAGCACAGAGAAATTTCAGAGAGCAGCAGTAGCATCAACTGAATAATTAAAAGGCTTGAAAGGACAATATTGGCCACTCAAGTAACAAAGTCTAAAACACTGGACAGGTAGTCCAGCTAAGGTAGATGCTAATGGATATTATGAATATAAACTGAAGATATTTGGAGTTTGAAAAAACATTAAATTAGGTATGGGACTCTCTGGGAGCAGAATTTTGAGTATTTTGATTTGCTTAAAAGCAAGGGAAAGCGTATGCTGAGGACCAGACAAAATTACCCTAACAATAAACTCTATGCAGCTCAGCAAACTAGTAGGAACTTCATTCCTTTGTAATTTCAGACTATAATGACAAAAGGATAGGGGATTCTACTGGAAGCAGGTTTTCCTTGGCACAACAAAGATGTGCAATTTGATAAACTTATTCTTTTTATTTGCAAATGCGTGTTACCAGACTGGTTTGCCGTACTGTAGTTCAGAACTCAAACTGTAAGTCACCAGATAAGATTTGTTATGCTTTCCACCACTTGTCACCCATCCGGATGCCCAAGCATATGCCAAAATGTCTATTTTAATTCCAGCTGAAACAATAGCAAGAAATGAGGGAACATAAACAGCAACAAAATACTCTATATATTATACTGAAAGTTTACTCTGTGAGATTAAAAGTATTATAGACAGTAATCCATGTGTATGTAAATTAGTAACAAGGGCTCCACCCTGTTAGGCTGTAGAGAAATATGTGTTTATGTGTGGTTTTGTGCTTCAAAATTCTGATTCAATGTGAGTTGAGATCATTAGCTTTCTATTAACTATCTTTCGTTCAGTATGTAACATTACTTATAACCTTAAAGATGAGATTTTAAAAGTATCTCAACATGATAACACTGGTAGCTTCTGAATCCTACTTTAAGACCTATGGACAGAAGTTTTAATGATACTTTTGAAAAGCAAGGGAAGAATTTTACAATATAAATCTCATTTTCAAAGCTAAACTATGGGTTTTAATATCAAAGTATACTGTGTAGTCTTAAATGTACATGACAACTAGGATGTAAAAAAAAAATACTGATTTAGAATGTAGGACACAAAATACCATTATATGGTTAATGTGATCAATAGCCAGTATCCAAAAAAATCCATTGAGAATATCAGAACCATCTTTCTTACCACAAAATTTGCATGGATGTCTACTGTGCTTCCAGTTCCAGCTGCTGAAAAATAAGAAAAAAAAAAAAACAAAAACCAACCAAAAACATCCTTAGTTGCATGTTTTGAGAATATCACTTGAAATGTAATTGAATAATTTTAAATATATAAGACCATATATTGTTGACTATTTAGAAACTTGACTAAAACAGAATGGGACTAAGAATACCCACCCAAGTTCTCTTGGACAGCTATTTAGTTCAGATAAAAGCTGCTTTCTGAAGCTTGAGGAGAAGCTGCAAACCAAGCCTTCTTGAGATCATCACTAGCTTTTTTCTTAAATAAGTAGATTTAGTCTCAGCTTCATCCTACTGACTGAGAAGATAAACCACCTGGACATGTTTTTTCTTGAACTGCTTTCTCTTGGAGTGCAGTTTAACTGCTTACTTGAGGGTTGGTGGACTCTTTTGTACTGACTGTTCTGGTCAAATTAAAATTTACATAGTATTTGAAAAATATATACATTTTTGTTAAACAGCAATGCTGTTCAAGACATTTTTTTCCTCCAAAATATTCACTAATCCTAAAGACTTTTCATCCTTTACCTTACTGTTTTTGTGAGATATGTAGCATCTTTTTGCTCTAAAGGGTATAATTAACCATTAAAACCTAATATATCTTATGCCTGTCAAAATAAATACATATGGAGTGTAACCTTTTCTTTATTGAAATTAATGATAAGTCTACTACTCCCCTTTTTATAGACAAAAATTTATGTGTATTGTTCCAGAGTTACAACAATGGTAAATTCAAGGCATTTTAATTTAAGTTTTGACAACTAAAAGACATTTCTCAGAATACTATTAGTTGCATACATGAAACTTAACATCAGGAGCAGCTTAGAAATCAGTTTCATTTCATGCTGTAAATTCATAGGAAATTCATTCTGACTAAAAAATATTGCTCTGAGTCATCACAGCCTTTCACTATAATAGCGGAATAAAATTTAATGTCTAACTTCAAAATTAAATAGCGTACTTTTTTCACAACTCATGTTACTTATGTTAATCTGATCCTAGGTAGATTTTGATTAGTGAATACCTCAACTTTTTTCTCACATGCCATATTGCAAAGGCTGCCTTACAGAGTGTCAAGAATGCTCCTAAGTGAGTATGCTGAGTTGAACCTCCTTATGAGTGAAATTTCTGTTGCTATGAAATTGGCCAGCTGTGTTCTTCTGGTGTGGTTCTGATAGTTTATGTATGGGAGATGTTGCCTCATTTTGAATCTTCTTTTGTTTCTAAACTTAAATCAGTGGTTCCCTTTTATTAGCTGTGTCTAGACTTGAAATGATTTTGGTAGATGCTGTTTACATATGCTATTTTAGTTTGTGTTGATGATTTCTAAATATTATTTAAATCCTCAAACTCTAGAATGCACATGGATTTGATTATCCTAGCGTTTACATCTTGAGTAACTTCATATATAATTTTATTCTGCAGGAATTTGCTGCACTGACAAAGGAATTAAATGCATGCAGGGAACAGCTGCTTGAAAAGGAGGAAGAGATTTCAGAACTAAAAGCTGAAAGAAACAACACAAGAGTAAGTATACAGCAGACCTTTTTTGGACATCATGCATGTGTAAACTTACATATAAATCTAGATCTTAATTTGTATGAATAAGATAAAATTACACCACTTTTCTGAGTAAAGGAGATTCTAAGTAGCAGGACACATCTGCCACACTACAGTCCTGAAGGAAATGAGTGTATTAGCCTCTTATATGGCAAACAATTACACTTTTAGTATGTAGCATGGTAAGGTTATTAAGTTTAAATGGCTTTTTAAACAAGGGACTCCTGCAGCCTTCCAAGCCTGAGTAGCCTGGACACATCCTCATCTCTTATCAAGGCAAAAGGCAAGGTTACAACAGACAACCAGTTTTGCTTTGCACCTTGGATTCAGCCTGAATAAGGATGAGAAAAAGGCTGCCACACAGGCAGTCTGCTGTTTAGTCTCCATGCAGCCTTGTGACCCTTGAAGTAAATGTCATTTTCCATACAGCTGAGCCGGGACAAAATTCAATCCTGAAATTTATTATGTTCTGCTT
>VWZN01021064.1:2922-29477 GCA_013396955.1 Regulus satrapa | reverse complement strand
TATGTGTATATATATATATATGTATGTATGTATGTATATATTTACTAATAGTAGCTATAGTAAGAACCACATCAAAGGTGAACTATTACACAGTTGTCCATGTAACTTTCAGATTTCCAGTTCAGTGACTTAGATATAATTATTTTTGTAATTGCAATACATTTAACATACATTCTGATTAATGAATTTAGCTATCCTGCTTTAACTTTGCATCTAACCAAGTCTCTTTAATGCTCAGGAATTAAAAACAGCAGTGGTAGCCCAATGAAAGTATAGACAAATGAAGAATTTTCCATACAACATCAACATACCATTTAAATTTTTCCTATAACCTCAGAGTAATAATAAAAACCGAATATAATGTCTTTATAAAATGTTATTTTGGTCTATTTTACAGATGTTTATATTTCTCTGGGGTTTTGTCGTGTTTTTAATACAACAGAGAGAATTAATACTTTAAAGCATGTGCTAGTGACAGGCACTATTAACTGTGGCACTTCTAATGAATAGTCTTTAAAAAAATCTAGAAAAATATACTGTTGGCTCCTACATATTTTGTTAAGTTGCTTTCAAGATAAATTGAAACTATATTACAGTTAGGCTGAATTAATTGTAAATTTATTTATTATTTTTTCATTATTTCATTATTTCATTATTCTTCTATACTCTCTACAACTTCCTGAAAGGTGCTTGTAGTTAGGTGGACATTGCTCTCTTTCTCCAGGCAGCAACTGACAGAATGAGAGGACACAGTCTCAAGCTGCATCAAGGGAAAATTAGGTCATATATTTGGAAATAGATTTTTTACTGAAAGAGTGATAAAGTAATGGAATGGTCATCCTGGGGAGGTGGTGGAGTCACTATCCCTGGAAGTGTTTTAAAAGATCGGATGCATGGGTTGGCCTCGATGATCTTGATGGTCTCTTCCAACCTAGTGCTTCTGTGAATTCTGTGATTCTGTGAATTTAGACTGCCTTTGCTTATTTGGCTGTCAATACTTGTCAATTGCTATCACAAATGTTATGTAAATATGTAATTAATTTAGTAAAATGGTGACCCTATGCCTAATGATTTGTTGTTCTTGCTTTTCCTAGCAAAGTTTAAAGTGATATCAGGAGTAGATTTTCTGGTTTTCTATTTATTCCATCTGGTTTAGAAACTTGAATTATTGCTAATAGTTCCTACAATAAGGTTGTCAAGAAAATTGCTGTTTGGTATAATGTACTTTGTAGTTAGAATTTCTGTGGCATTTAGGAGTGCAGAAATTAATAACTTTTTATTTCAAATCCAATAGCTGTTACTGGAGCATTTGGAGTGCCTTGTCTCGAGACACGAAAGGTCCCTGAGGATGACAGTGGTGAAACGTCAAGCACAGTCTCCCTCAGGAGTTTCCAGTGAAGTTGAGGTCCTCAAAGCTCTGAAATCTCTATTTGAGCACCACAAGGCTTTGGATGAAAAGGTACAGTATAGAAAAAAATCTTACTCTTTATATACACTCTTTAACTTTCCTAATTGTGCTTTATGATGCAGAAGAGCAACAGTATTGTTTGTTTACTCCTTGGAATAAATCCTGTACTTAGAACATTTACAGGTGTCCAGAGAAATCTGGATGGTAAGAATGCATGGCCAGTAGCTGTAATGCACTAAAGGTCATTTCAGCTCTCTTTTGTAGACAACAGTAATTACTTTTCAAAATAAGAAAAATCTCACCCTTACCAGACATGCTTCTCCTATTAAGTAAAAATGTGCTTTTAAGTTATGGCCATGAAAATGTAGGCATATCTCAAATTTTTTAAAAAGAGAGTCAGAATGAAATGTTCTTAACTATATAAGGGAACTTGGCTCTTAGATATTTTAGGAGGAAAACCTCCTGAATTTTAGAGATCTTTTTAGCCTTTACTACACAAGGACAGTGTTCCCTTTACAAGAAGTGCTACCTAAAGTAAGTAGTACATTCTTCATTATCAGAGGTGATGAAATGCCTTCAGAAGCAAGGTAAAACTCACTGGTAACTGCATCAAGTCATGCTAATGAAGAGGATCTTCCCACTGCCTTCCTCATGTACCCTGTGCTGGAAAGACTATATTCAAAGCCAATGAAACTTTGTAAAACTATTGCTATTACCTTTAGTATTATGTACATGAATTCAGAAATCCAGTTCAAGTCTATAAACAATATGCTCAGAAGGTGATGTATATGAAGTACTAAGTGCCTCACACACCTCACATGCAGGGAGCATGTGAGAAATAGGGCTCATGAGCAAAGAACCTCATTCCTTATGGGGTCTGTCTTGGCTGATTTGATCATTGCTGCTGCTGAGTTGCTTCTCTTTTTGAGATGGTTGGATAAGCAGGGATGACAGTGCAGTACAGCATCTGAAACCATTGACTGCACGGATGAACTTTATTGCACAGGACCAGCTTAGTTGTCTCACAGTAACAAATTTAACTTTCAGAAACATACTCAGAAAGCTGACTTTACTTAACGAACTGAGCTAGCTGTAGATATATAGCAATATATATGTCATTGGTAATGAAAGAATGAGACACTATGGGTTATGAGTCCCACTAGGTTAACTATCAGGTCCAAAGTTAAATACATTTAAACTTAAACCAGATAAAAAATATTATGTGTTTAGGAATATCTTTTAGGTTATATGTTCTACTCAGATATCATGAAAACATATTTTAAAAAAATCTAGAAAAGGAAATATAATGACTTATTGCCACCATAATAAGCATTTGGATGTCATTAAGACTTTAGGAATCTTGTATTAATAAAAAGATCTTTTGAGGATTGATGGGAGTTTATGCTCTGAGCATTGATCTTTTATCCAGCACTTTAAATATTGGTCCAACTAGGGTAGGGAGCTGTCTAGCTTTTATATTTTTCGACATTGTGTTGGATAAGTATGAGAAATATTAAAAACTAAACCTGAAATAGATTCTGATTATTCAGTGGTTGTGTACCCTTTACACATTTTCTTTTGTGAATGTTTTAGTGTTTTGGTACTATGCTGTTCATTTTACATCCCATTTTGAAAACTATTGTACAAATTAGATTGAAGCTGCATTTAATATTTTGACCTGCATAATTGAAAATTTTTACTTACATTGTTGAAAATTCTATTCTTGTATTATTTTCAATGTAACAGATTAAAATCAGTATTCAGCATGTTAAAAAATTTTGGAATGACACAGGTAGACATCTTATGTATCTAATTGATTCCTGTCTCAGTGGTAATGACAATTATCAGGGTAGAAAAGTCAACCATCTGCAATTATTTTAGAAGAAGATTTGTTCCAGTATAAAACCAGTTTTAAAATTGGTTGGTCAAAATTACTTTTTTCTGACTGGCTGTTTACCTACGTGTGGAACCTTTCTTATTTTGATACAATACTTTTTTTTTTTTTAAACAAAACATTCTAAGATAATTCCAGTATACAGTTTAATAAATATTTTAAAATATTTTGTTATAAACCCACCACATATTATTTTCAAGTAAAAATCCTATATAAAAATACATGGTTTGTTACAGTGTCTCTGAAGTGATCAGATCAAAGTCATTGCATATATTGCCCAGATACTTGATAATAGAATACTTTCACAAATTGTCAGCATTATGGTGATTTTTATTTAAAAATAATGGGAGTAAAAAAGACTGCATGCACCCAAATGTGCTAAATTTTTTTTATGGCATGTGAGTCATATATTCTGCATGGTGACAGAAAAATTATATAAGTTAGATTTGTTTCAGAGCCTTCAGAAATAAGCTATCAATCCATCTATAAAAATGCATTGGAACTTTTCAGGGACTAGTAGAACAATGTGGGTTGGAGCTCCTCAGAGACATCTGGCTCAACCTCCTGCTCAAAGCAAGGCCAACTGTTTAAGACTGCTTAGGGTCCAGGCCAATAACTTCTGAATATTTCTAGGCAGAAATCCTATTCTGGTGTTTCACCACCCTCACTGTAATTTTTTCCCATAATTACTATCTTGAATTTCTGTTACTGAGTGTTGGACTGGTGCCCTCTTGTCCTGCAAGGTCTTCCCTTCCTGCATCTGCAGGAGAATCTGACTTTATTTCCTCCACATTTTCTGGTCAGCTGGTAGTAGAGTGCACTTAAATCTCCCACAAACTTTTCCTTCTTCACTTTGACCAGACCCAGCTCACTCAGCTCAGCCCATCTCATGCTCTGTGCTCCAGCCCATGGCCAACTTGGTGGGCCTTCATTGAAATCTGCCAGTGCCTTCTACCAGGAAGCCCAAAACCAAATGCAGCCCCAAAAGTCCGGAGAGAAATAATAATTTCCTCCAACCTACTGGCAAAACTGTGTGCTGGCCTTTTTCACCTCTAGGTCTTTTCTGCCAAACTGCTTTCTCTTCCTGAAGCCTGTCTCACTCTCTAGGGTTATGCATTTTGTGGCAGTGAGTGGTATGACACACGGACTCTGTGTCACTGATCACAAACCTCTGAACCTTGCAGTCCTGTCCATTTTTGATGCACCATGGAATCTATTTCACCAATTCACATCTTACCAGCTTCTCTAGGGATAAATGGAAGATATTGCAGAAAACTTCAGTCAGGACAAAAAACATTCACTGTTCTCCCCTCATCCACGAAGCAAGTCCTCTCATCATGTAAGGCAGTAAGGTTGGCCAGATATAATTTGCTTTTGACAAGGCCACACTGACCCTCCCCTATATCTTTTCCTTAAGCCTGAAAATGCTTCCTGGAGGATTTGCTCTATAACCTTCCCTACATTGGCTAGCTTGTACTTTCCTGGATCTTCACAGGATAACACCTGTATTTAATGAAGAAAGGCAAAACATTTGTGAGTTTTCTACTTATCAGGAACCTCCCTGACTTGCACTACTTTCAAAGTCAATAAAAGGCCTTACTATGACAAAGTAATCAAGTCTCTTGGCATCCATGGACAGAGTCAAACTACTGCCTTTGACTTACGTATGTCTTGTCTTTCTGTATTGTGGGAAATGCTTCGCTTGCACAGACTCTGCTGCAGTGCTCAGGGGAGGCCTGCAGGCAGAGCCTCACAGTAAAACTGAGCCAAATAAACATGATCTATGATACACTGATGTCACGGCAAAATAAACACTGCCCCATCAGAAAATGCGCACAAAGCTGAAGTAGGTTGATGGATAATGAGTAATAAAAACTGTCAAAAGTGCATGGGAAATGTATCACAATCCTTTGCAAATGAATGATGCAAATTTTTCTTTAATTTTTTTTTCACAAAAAATGTTGTCACTGAAACTATTGATATAGTTTTTGCATTCTTGGAAAAGCATAACAAAATATTTTCATGAGAAGTTTTGCCCTTTAAACTTACAAAAATATGAAGAAAATCTTAAAATTCTTCCTAAATACAAATTTTCTTTCATGTTTTCACTTCCTACACTAAAACATCTTGATGTGTTGTAACAAGCTCTGCCACAAACTTGACTGATGATGAAAGGATTGCTACATGCACAGTACAAGAACTACAAAGCCATCCTCATTACTATAAGAAAATGCAATGAAACCTACTAACAGATTGGAAAGTGAAAAATAAAATCTATCCATTTCTAGGCAGGCCTGCTTAAGTACAAAAAGAATCAGGAGTGGTATTTTAACTTATTTCAAAGTCTATCTACTACATGAAGTCTGGGCTTTGCCTTTTGTGTGATAGATCACCACAGAGAGATCACAGTTGTGATTGCTTTATTCTGAGAAAACATGGCTGTCATTGCAGGTTTTTTCAGAGTCTGAAAGCTCCTTCAAGGATCCCTTCTCATTACCCACATGCCAGAACCCCAGAGAATGAAAGCTTGTCATGAGCTTCCCATGTGAGAGAGCCAGTGCTGTTTGGCTGAACTCAGTAGGTACTTATTAGTAAGTAGGAAGTAGTAAAAGTATGCTTTTAGTCATACCCCATTATCTGCACGAGATCTTAGTAGTACCAAACAAGTTTTCACAAGCTGTTTTTGCAGTTCTGATGTATTTTGTGAGAATTTTCTCTTTAGGGCATGGGGATAATGGCAGAATTAATTTAGTTTAGAAATATTTGCCATTATAGCTGTCCCTCAGAAAATCTCATTGTGCCTCCTTGGGTACATTGTGTTACAGTGAATGAAATCGATACCACACTAACTGTACTACTATTATTACTATTATTATTGTTGTTGTTATTATTATTCTTATTATTTAGAAATTTATTTTTATAGAAGTTAGAAATATATTCAAAAAAGTTGTGTATATCTAGTTATACTAACATTTTTAGGAATATAAAACCAAAGCACATGGGCAGTTCTGCTAGCAATTTTTAATTTTCATCATGTGAGAAGTTAAATTCAGTGACTGTTTAACCTAAGTGTAAGGTTAGGTTATATCTCCCAAACAATGAGAATTGTTTAAAAAAAAGTAAAGTTTTAAATACTAGGCCTTAGGAGTGATTTGGGTTAGGATCAAAGTGAAATTCTGACTTAGCATTTCTTACAGATTCTGTTAATAACTCGGGTGAAATTCACGGCAGTATTCATAGAGTGGAAACCCTTCCTTCAGTTATTCACCCTGTCCTTTTTAATGCTACAGGTCTCAAACACTTCTTTTTCTGCTACTAAGTAGCTCAAACCTTTGTTGTCATTTTTTTTTTCCTTGCAATGAAAAGTTGTAGAACTAATATAAATCAGCACTACAAAATATTTTGTGATGTTATATATGAATATAACATGGAATTGTTTTTTAAAAAGCAAGTGAAGAGAATATTTTCTAGAAATCATCAGAGCTGAATAAAACATAGAAACTCATGTTAACATCATGGTTAGAATAGATATTGAGTAAGTCAGGAAATACATAGTCCTTATCTGTAATTCAGGATGAATAAAAGGTAGGAAACTTATTATGTTACTTGTGCCATTCTATGGCTATATTTAACTTCTAATATCTATCTGATCATGTTTGTTGTCCTGTAGACATTTTTCCTATTTTGCTTTAAACTTTGGGTTCAACTTTTTGAATGTGCATTTGGAAAGAAAAAAGAAGCAACTTCTCCAAACTCAGTTTTTTGGTCAGTGTTGTAAGCAAAGTGTCCAGTTGATCTTCACAGTGGAAAGCAGCTACCAGCTGTTACTGTCTTAGCTAAGAATCAAAAACCCACTGGTCTTCTTGATATTTATTAATGGTAGAAAAGTATGCTTAATATTCTTTCAAACAAAATAAGCCTATTTGTGTCAACATTGTCACTATCTTTTTATTCATTAGCAGGTAACTAGGAAAACTTTTATTCAATAATCTCTTCATGGAAAAAATGTGATTCAATTCTAGTGTGCAAGTGTTTGTTTAAAAGTTCTTTATGGGCTGCAAATCTGAAGAGAATAAAAAAGAATTTGACAGCAAGTAAAAAAGTGGGAAGCAGTTGCTAGGTGACAGAGAAAGATGGGTGATATTTTGCACTGACAGCAGTGCTAACTTGACATTGACTATGTTACATTTAAAGATAATGTGCTTGCATTTAAAAGCCAGAAGAATAACCATCATGGGCATATGTTAGAAAAACCCTCTAACATGGAGAGAGCAACTCTTTTCTTCTATGTTTGTGACACTACAGTCATAAAATCAGAAAATGGTTTTGGTTGAAATAAATAATTAAAATAACCTAGTTTGAACCCTCTGCCCTGTAGGGATGCCATTCACTGGACCATGTGGCTCTAGGCCCCATCCCAACTGGCCTTGAATGCTTCCAAGGATGAAGCATCCACAGTTTCCCTGGGCAACCTGTTCCAGTGTCTCACCACCCTCACAGTACAAAATGTCTTCTTAATATCTAATTTAAATTTGTCTTCTTTCAGTTTAAATCCCTTACACCCTGTCCTGTCACTACTTTTCATTGTAAAAAGTCTCTCTCCAGCTCTCTCATAAGCCCCTTTAGAAACTGGAAAGTGCTGTAAGTTCTTCCTAGAGACATCTATTCTTGAGGTATTTTTCCCTTAAAAATGTTTATGATAGCATTTCTGTTAGATCAGTTGATGATTAGTCTTACTTTGTGCAACCTTTCTTAGCAAAGTTCTATCACGTGCACAAGAAAATAGAAATACATTGAAGAATCATAGGAATTTTAACAGAGTAACTTCTGAAGTGATAAACATGATCTTACTAAGATAATTATTATTAACTATAGTTACTCACTTACTGTCATTTCCAGAAAATAGAAAACAGTATAATATACCTATCACTAATTGGTATTCATCATATGAAAACAAATGAACAAACAAAAAATGTCAAATAAAGATAGATTGCATTTCATCCAGTTCCTTTTTTTCTTTTAACAAGATAGTGACCGGGAACAACAGCCTTTCTTGCATCTCTCAGAAGTGAGGGTGGGTCTGTTTGGGAATTTTTTCTGCTGTAAACATAAATTCGAAGATGCAGTCCAATAAAAATCCTTTGCAATACATTTGTGTATGACTGAGAAAGAAATGTAAAATGAGAAATAAAGTTACAGCTTCTGGGTTTTAAACAAGAGCAGATTTCTCCTTCAGATCAGAGTGCTGATGTAACTCTTTTTATTTTTTTGCTAAAAAATCAAAGACTTGCCTCAAGTTTAACCTGTTATTTATGTTTCAAAATGAGAATTAGTTGCAGCCTTTCCAATGTCATTATGGCAAATGTGAATCTGAATTTGTTGTTCACTGGTCAGATGAAAGAGAAAAAAATATTTTCTGTGCCAAGGCAGAGTTACTTTCAGTTCCTTTAGCAACTGTTGGATTCAGAGAACAAGTAAGAGCCATCAGACTGCAATTTTGCTTAGGTCATTATAACAAAAAAGAAAAGCAGTGTATTAACTATGTACATGGGAGGAAGTTGAGGTAAGATAAGGCAAGGCAGGAAAAAGGAAACAACTTCCAACTGTTGCTGTCTTACACTGGTAAAGTTCAGTATTGTCAATGACAATAGGCCAAGAATGAAAATAAATGTATTTGAATATAGTAGCTCAGTATTCAGAATAACAACATTAATTCTCTACCTAGTTATGATGAAGTGCCATGTAAAAATTGTGTCTCCAGAGTAGCTGTTGTTTAGAGGGAGTGTTGTTTGCAAGCTCTAAAATGGCTGAATAAAACCCACTAGGATTCAGTTCTATGGTGCCAAAGTGTGTAAAGTTTAAGGATAATTTTCTGTTTCCAGCTCCTTGAGAGCTGTGACATCCTCAGTTATGCTGCCTAGTTGGTTTGCAAATTCTAGAACCAT
Organism: Regulus satrapa; assembly: GCA_013396955.1. Lineage (NCBI taxonomy): Eukaryota > Metazoa > Chordata > Aves > Passeriformes > Regulidae > Regulus > Regulus satrapa. The sequence continues at coordinate 20,230 of VWZN01021064.1, read as the reverse complement.
CCAAAGTGAATGACAATGTTAGACATATTATAATGGGTTGGTTTGTTTTTGTTTTTGTTTTTGGTTTTTTTAAATTATCCTTAATAAAACACTTGGGCTTGAATATATGGATGTTTAAGAAAAAAAAACTCAAGTAAAGTTGCCAACTCATTGTATTTAATTTTGACTTTTAACAACTGTCTGCTTGTGATTTTTCTCTCAATCATCTTGACCCAAGGCAGGGCTTACAGCCAAAGGGACTGAAGCCAGAAACATGATTGTAATTATTCCATGGAGTTCTTTTATATCTAATCTGAGATTTTTATTAAGAAGTTGTTGTATACCAGCTCCCATTGTGGTTATAGAAGTTGAAATCAGGCCTCTTGAAGACAGGTCTACACCTCTCACTAATTGTTCTAAATTAACTATGTTAAGAGGGAAAAAAAGCCTCAAAGTAATGCATAAAAAATATATTTGCATTTTTTAGAAAGGGTGAATAGTTTAATTTTTAAGTGTTCATTTCCTGAATATTTATTTCATCTTTAGATTTAGTCAGTTTTGAATTCAAATGAACATGCTGTGTTATAGTTTTGCAAACTAATTTTCATCTACTAAAATTGAATCCATTCTTGGGATATAGTGAATCTGTTTGCAAGATCTCATTTCTATCAGTAGTAAATAAAAATGAATGTGGAAGGAAAGTAACATTTATTAGACTAAGAGCTGTCACTGGAAAAAAATTGAAAGCATTAGGACGTACACAACTGTTTTATGTACACAACTGTGTTTGTCAAGGATGTGAAAACAATGAAAACATGTAATGTTTCTTTGTAAATGAAAGACTGTTTTTGTTTTGATTTATTTTCCAGCTACATCTCTTGATCTAATAGAGTATGTTACCTTACCTTACAAACATTGCTAATAGCCTTAAATATCTGTGGGCCAGCAGCTGGAACTGTATTGCTGTGGAGTAGCTGGAACATGTAAAGAAATATACCTTGAGTGTTGACTGATTAGCCAGGTCATAAACTCATATACTGGGAGGTGCCTAATGAAGTTTTGAAGATTAGGATAGTCACAGGGTCCCTTAAAAGTCAGGAGAGACAGTCACACATGGCACTGGAGGTCACTTCAGGTCTGATTTGCCTTTGGTTATGCTGGTAAGAGGAAGCCACATTGCTGGCTTAGGTTACACGAGCTACACGAGCTGACAGTGAGCCAGAGCACTCAAATCAGCTGTGATTGTCTTCAGACACATTTAGTAATAATTCTGCATTAACTACTAATAATCAATATTTAGCAATATTTTAAATACTACTAGTAATAATAATTGAGATAGTATTCATCCTTGGAACAGGTTATTTATGAAACTGGTGCAAACAGAGAGGAATTTTATGTTTATGAAAGTATACATTGTTTATGACTTTTTGCAAAATTGAAACAAATGCATGATGATATAAAAGATCTCTAGTGTATGGGCCTGAAGGCAGTACTACAAGTTATTTTTCAATGAATTTATTGCATTCAGTTACTATAAACAGATTAGTTATCTTCCATGGAGTGAACTTAAATCATCTGCAAATGTTTTTTTTTTCTTTATCCTTTGTAAAAAAAATGTTTGTGAAAGTTTTATTTTTATGCCTAATGTGGTCTTAAAATATTTTTATTTGCTGTATATTCCATAAAATTACAGGCAGACTGTGGAACAGCAGTGTGGCATTTAAAGTTTGACACCTATTTTAATGGGTTAAGTTTTCCTATAGTTAGGTTTAAATGTTTACTACACCGTATGTCTCATGAAAGGGTGCAACACACATGCCTGCAAATGGAGTGGCAGGGCATACAGTAGAGCATATGGCAGATTATATAATCTTTAAAGGCTAATAGAAATTACGTTACTGCACATATTTTGATTTTTCTTCTAGGTAAGGGAACGACTGAGGGTTTCTTTAGAAAGAGTCTCTGCACTGGAAGAAGAACTAGCTGCTGCTAACCAGGAGGTAACATAAAACACTTTCTCCCCTTTTGAGATTAAATTTCTCTAATACTCTGTCCCATGTCTTCATTGTCACTTTTTCAAAACTGTTAGAAAAAAACCCCAATGAAACAAACAAACAAAACCAAAATGAAATAAAAAATAAAAACTAAAGAAAAAATACAGTCTGAGGAAGCTTCTCAGTGAGGCTTGTTTAAGGTGGTTGTGAGATTAACACAACTTTCTGCTAACTGATTTATTCCCTCCTTCTATTCCCTTGTGAGCAAGCCAAACTCCAAGAGCTAGTGACAGACTCTTTTTATTTGACTTGAAAAAGGAGTGAACCCACAGTTATGTCAGATACTCTAAACAATTAAAAGTCTAAATTTCCATTTTACTATAGAATTAAGTAAAACACATACACACATGTATATATACTCATATAAATGTTAACATTGATAAAGGAAGAATTATGGATGACTATGAAATGTAGGTTTGTCTCTTCCCTTTTAGCTGCAGTGTCTCATGGTGTACTGTGGTGCCATGTAACTATTGTGAACTTGGACAAACAGATATATTTTCCTATATGCAGACTGTTCTCTTTTGTTTGAAAGGGTGAACAGCAAAGCATGTTTGTATTGAACAGCTGTATACTACACATATAAAGAAAATTTGCACCCTAGAAAGGTGATTTTGAGGCCAAATAACATAAAAAATGAGGTCTGCTGATGACTTCATCATTCCCTCATTTTCTGAACCCACCTGACACATGCTTTCAACACTGTTAAAAATAAGCCAGATAAACAAGTTGGATTAAAACTGTTTTGGATTATGGCCATTTTCTGGTGACATTTTATTCAGGGTTAAGACAGAAAGTGAAAGAAGCAGCAGACAACCTCAAATGCTACCAAACAATACTTGAAAAGCGGAATAACCATAATTCAGAAAAATGTGTGGTTATGTAGAGATTCCTAATGTATTTTAAACTAATTTTAACTGGAAAAAGTACTTTCTTAAAGTTGCTTCTTAAAAGCAGGATCTTCAATTAAGATATTACTACTACTTTTTTATAAGCATGATAAACTATAAACCTATTAATATGTTATTTTGATTAATCCCTTTTCTCTCTGAAGTAACTGAACTCTATCTGTTCAAAATAAGATTCTTCTTTCAGAGGGTTCTAGAAAAGTTGTGTTTAAATTATTACAGTTACACTATATTGTGTGTTCTGTTATTTGCACTAGCATTTACTAAATAGCAGGCAATCCTTTTAGTTCAGTCAAGCCAACTGAGATGCATCACACTCCTCCAATCTCTCCTGCTCTTCATCCAATTAAATCCAAGTTTGCTTCACTGGGCATTGGGCCATAGGTCTTTAGAGAATCGCCTTGTTATGTGGAATTTTAAAAATTCAGTGAAACTTTTTGACAGTAAGGAATAAAAGCATGTACAATGAAATTAAATTGAAATAGAACTTCCATAGCTATTCTTGCCCCAAATCCTTAGAAATGTTGAACAGTGTTTGCGTCTACATGACACTGAAGACATTTAGAAGGACACTGAACCTATCAAGCATAACATGACCATTTACACAGTCTGAATATTGTAATTCCAGCTTCCTTTGAGGGACTGTTATAGCTGAAATTCAATTAGATAATAATGAAAAAAGAGTGGAATGGGAAGAAATGTGGAAAAGAACAAGTGGATTATTTTCAAACAGTTATGCATTTGAACAAGCATTCAGATAATTTTCACACAATCCATTATTTGAGTAAGACAAAATTAATTAGCACACTGCAGTATTTGAGTCTAGTTTTATGCTAAATTCCACAGTGAATACACAGGAAATAAAACAATTTAAAAAATTTATTGTGCTATATATGAAAAGAAATGGCTACGTTTCTAGGGGAATTGAATGTATAGTTTTCAGTAATTTCAGTAGTCCTGTCTTTGTGTCTGTTCTCCCATGAGAATTAGCAGTTTTTTTCATAGATATTTTCTCATACTTATTCTAAGAGTGTACTCTATTCAAGACCAAATCTAAACATAAAATAATTATAGTAAATTTGCTTCCTGATTTAATAAATAATGTTTAGGTATATGACAAGTATCAGATAAAAAGTAGCAGAAATGTATATATTAAGATATTCCCCCTTCCTGAAAGTGTGTGGCTGTGGCTCTCAGCCACAAACAACAGTGGGAAACTACATACACTTGTGAATGCTTATTGGAAATATTCTTATATTAAAAAAAAAAACCAACCAAAAAACCACGGAACGGGAGAGAACAACTGTAGTTTTCCATTATTAGGTGGTAACTGCGCTCTCATTTAAGAGTCTTTGTGGTGTATTACATACCTAAGAGAGGGAGTGAAATCATCTGTAACTGGCAAAGCTGATTTCTGCCCTAGTTGCTAACAGAGTCTTGCAAGGCACTTACCGATGGATAGGTGATAGTAATGAACTCTAAACTCCAGAGCAACTAGGGGGGGGGAACACTTGGACCTGTTGGGGGAACTCAGCTTGCATAGAAAATGTTTACATGTAGTTACACAAGAGTAATAGAGAAGGTTCTAGTCTTATGAGCTTATATTTTATTAAAGTTTATAGTTTATTAAAGAGTGGATTAAAAATTCTTTCAATATATGTTTTCCTGGAGGAAAAGGTTATTTGACTATATATTTTATTTTGCTCCAGTTGATTAGTGATTGTGAAAGGGGCCATTGTACATAGCAGCACACTGAATTGCTGTTAGTGAGTTTTTGTGCAGATGGGGCAAAATAACTGCAGTCATATAATTCCATGTTCATCCTGTATTTTTTTTTTCATTGTTGCTTACATTTAAAGCCATTACTAGTTCACGACTAGATGTCCTGTTCATTATGTCTATTATGTTTAAGAGATGAATAGAAGATACCATTAACAATTTTTAAAAGAAATCTACCTCCTGTCTTTAATTAAAATTACTGTAAAACATAGCTACATTCTCTTACCCCTTAGATGCTTTAAAATTATGCTGGTTCTTATTTCCTCTCATGTAACCTATGGTCTCTCCAAATAGTTTTATTGCTGAGGGTTATAATTTGCAGGTAGCTATTAGACAAGCTGCAAGTGGGACATCCAGTAAAAAAGCTCAGTGGTATAATAGTGTTCTTCTGTGAATATTTTTCAAGGGAAATGTGATTTTTTCAGCAAGTGTATGAATATTTGCTATCTAGCTTCTATTTTACACACTAATTTAAGAAGAATAAGTCTCATTGGCAAGAAAAGTGAGTTTATCCTCACAGTTTTGTCATTCATGATCTTAATGGGAATTAACTTTAATGTTGAAAATACTGACAAGATAACTACTTCTGTTCTACAGCTTTAGAAATACTCCTATTACCATTACAAATATGAATCTTTGTTAAAAGTATGCTAAACTGTGCAAACTAAACACATGCAAAAAACAAACCAAGGTTAGTCATTAGTGCCATATATCCCCAGAAGCCCAAGTGTTAGCAGCTTCCACGGCTCAGGAGTACATTGATTATAGACCATGACCCATAATGACACTTTTAAATCCATTTCTTCTACAATGTGCAGTGTTAAGGGACAACTGTTGCAATTTCTATTAACAGGTCTCCTGTTTTCCAGATCCTTCAACAAATAGTTAAAAAAAACCAAAACAAAACAAAAAACCCAAACAAACAAACAAAAAAACCCCCCTAACCTTTAAAGCTTTTTTCCAAGGCTTTTTTGTAAAATCAAGGTTTATACATAGCTAATATACTACTGGATTTTTTTGTTTCAATGGCTGTGCTTAATTTGCACATATATTTTCTCCTGTTCATTTTAAACAATTATCCATCCCTTACAACATCTTTCTGTGTTAATAAGAATCATATGATAAATGGCATTCTAAACCCCTATTTTATTTCCAATTAATATGCTGGTTTTTCCATCTTTCTACTAATGAGGAAATTGGTAGAAATTGCATTTGTTACCTCAAAGATATCTTTAGGAACCCAGAAAACATTGGGACTGCAGAATATTAAATTATAGAAACTACTGAATTGACTGTATATATCACTGTAATACCATATGCTTTTCCTCAGCATTTGTTCCAATTGCTAATGCTATTTCCAAATGACATTTTATGACCTCTGTCAACTGACACATAGATTATATTTTAAAACACTCAGGCTTCATTGTTACAATTGCTTCTGCAAAAGTTTACTTGACTTTGAGGCAAAATTTAACATGTGGAGCTCTCAGCGATCATGCAGGAGTTTTGGATCATAGCTCACTGCTTCATATAACTGCATATGTTTTCCTGTTTAGGCAGTGGATTTCTTCCTGACAATGGGTTCGTTTATTCATTAAGGTCCCCTAAAGGAAATTTTATAGCATTTATGAAAACATTCATAAATTATTTACATCACTGAAAATAGAAGATGGTTTGAAACTTCTGATACTTTGTTCTATACCAGAGACAGCAGAAAATGTATCCACAGTAAAGAACTTCCAAATACCATGGCTTCTGCAATTCAGGGCAAATCCAGAACACAGTAAAAGTGAGTAAAATTGTTGCAGCTGAAGACAGTTTTGGCTCTGACCATGAGGAATGCTGCAGACCTGGCTGTGGTATCACTACTACTAATGAAATATTCTGTAGTAATTTATATATATTTCAAAGTGAGGTTTTAGCTAAATGTGGCATGTTCTTTTTACCCATGGTTGCACATGAAAACATATTTCTATGCCTAGATTTTTTATTTCCAGTTAGGTTAAGGCATTTTTTTACAGGGGTTTCTTGGTAGCCTTAGGCTTTCTGTGTAAATAGAATTCAAAGTGATTTTTGGAGTAAAAGTGTTGTAAAAGGAATAGTTTACTGGGGAAAATAGATGTGCATTTCTTAAACATATAATTTACACAAAAGTTCCAGAATCCAGAATTCAGAAATTATGGACATCAAAAAATTGGAAACACCCTTCCTCTATCATCTCTCCTTTTACCATATTTTCTCAGAATGGCGCAACTGCAAGTTGCACTAGCTTTCTGAACTCTCTCCTATGTGTTAATTTTTTTTAGGTCCTTTATAAGCTATAGATTTGCAGAGGTATGACTCTGAAGAGATATTCTTTATGGTCTGAACTTTAATTTAAATGTCTATGTAAATGTAGCAAAATATATCCTTTTTGCAAAGTTGCACATAATTAAAAATATCTTGATTTGAAATGCAATTTTAAATGCTATATCTAATCACTTTATAATCTGCCTTTAACCTTAGCCATCTAATTAAATGTTATCTCTGCAGAAACTTATTGTTGCCCTTAAGTTTTAAATGTGGCAATGATGCAAAAGTGATGACTCTTTTGGTGATTATTTCTTATGCTCCATGCTTTGCTTTACAGCAGTAATTTATTTCTCGACACATTTGAATTAGTATGTGTAGCATGGCAATTTCAAAGAGGTTGAAAATTAATACAGCAGCACTACAGCCTTCATTGCCTAAATTTTTTTACAAAGTGAAAAAGAGCTAAGCACAAGAAATAGTTAAGTTGCCATTACTGTTTCATTTTATGTCCTCAATTAATTCTAATCTGACTTCTAAGAGGGAAAAAGAAAACCACTAAAATCCTTTGTGAATATTGAGGGCAGCAGGATTGATTTTGCATTGCCATCACTTTTTTCTCTACTTTTGTGTTTCACTAAAATATGGAGCAGAATAGGTCTAAAATTCAATGCATCTTCCAGATAGCAGCTGAACAACAATAATTTCTATTGACATATTTGAGGTGAATGTCACTATTGCATTTTGCAAGAGTGGTTACAACTTCCATAAAGTTTCTTCTTAGTACAACTTCCATAAACTTCTACCACAGAGAAAAAATCTTCAGATTTTGGCTACTGAAAGAACATACATTTTCTACCATGACAGCAGATGGTGATTTTGTATATATTAATATTTTTGTACCAAAATCTTAGTGACTTAAGCCTATTTATGTTATTACCACAGTGTAGTGTGTGCAATGCAGAAATTATTTATTGAATACATTCACCACCTTTGGCCTTCTTCGCTAAAATGATTTTGCAGAGCAGAAATGTGTTGCTGCCCAAATGTTGTAGGGTGTTTTCAGAAGACATCCTAGAATGCTGTGTTCTCTTTGCCCTCCATTCAGCCTGTGGCCACCTGCAACAAATCCTAAAATATCAATGTCAAGTTCTCATTTTGCACTGTCTTTTTGTCTAAGCTGAATGCCTCTTAAGTGTTCCTTAGAAGACACCAATTTGTAAGAAAGGATTTTTGGTTTGTGCTCATGCATTCATGGAGCAATTAAGGAAATACATAGCTAAAGAACAGAGGTTTTTATTCCTTCATAAAGACAATGTGATTAATAGTTTAAATAAAATTTTTAATATTGAATGTTTGCTAGCTTGTATATATATTTTTCTATGCATTTTTATATTTTTAAATATTATGCCATAAAGAAAATTTTTATTTCTTTCTAAATTTTTATTTATTTATATTTCCCAAATATTTTAAGATCCCAAATATGAAGGTATTCAACTGCTTCAGAGTTTTACTGCTGTTAAGGAAGGATTCAGACCCTTGCACTGAGATGAAAAAATCTGTCTACTACCAATCTCCACTTTCATTTTGATTTTTTTTTTTTCTCAGAACTTTATGTCATGGTTGATTAGTTCTTCATTTTATTTATTTGTAAAATTCTTTATGGGACTTTTTATATAAATATTTATGACTCAAGTAAATGCCAGTGTCACAGATTTACCCTTGAAGAGTAGAGTTTTGATCTGCTTGATTTATTTTAAAAACACCCTGAGATTATTTGCAGCCTCTCAGTTTTTTGCTATCATACATCCCTGTGTATCAATAAGAGCATGCATACTTTGCTCTTCAGGTATTGTAAGCTGCTTAAAGGAGCAAAATGTAAAAAAAGCAATGTCAAACTGTGACTTACTACTTCCTCATTCTTTACTCTTCTCCCAAAATCTGCTGCACAGCTATGAAGCAATTGTTTAAATATACATTAAAAGAGCAGTGAGATCAATGTTTGAAATATTTTTTTGCAAATCTCTTTAAATCCACTTCATTTTTATGTCTGACAGAAATAGTTGATTTAATGAAACCTTGGTCCCTCATGATTAGAAACTTGGGTGATTTAATGTCTTGTTTTACTGAATAAATGATGACTGGAGATTAAAAATTCCAACTTTCCTTTAGACCTTGAAGCACAAACTTTCCATAAAATTAGCCTCTTCATCAAAATGAGCTTTAAACCTATTCCAGCATATTCTTTTGTGTGTATCTATATGTGTTTTAGAAATATTTGTTTTATAGATTGCTCATTGTGAAAACAAATAAGGTGCAATTACTGTAATGTAAAAATAAATCTAACTACAAATTATATTAAACATACTCATACTATTCTTCTGCTTAAATATTATAGTCTCATTTTTAAAATATTTTTGGCCAAAGTCTTCAGACTTTTGCCTTTGGGGAGATTATATTTTTCTATGCATTAAAAACTGTGGCCAAATCTTAATTGCAATTTAGATTGCTGCAGAAATATAAATATATAGCCATTTATTTAGTAGCAATATATTCCATCTTGACTTCCATACTGAAGTGCTTTTATTGCACATTTTTACTATGATTGTTACTGCGGTACAATGCTCCCAGCAGAGCTCCAGTAAAGGAGCAGGATGCCGTTTTGTGGGAAAAAAAAACCCTGAAACATGGTTTCTGCTGTATAGCACATAACAGTATTAATTTGTCTCATGATGGCTAAATTGCTTGTGCAGCTGTTGACTGGATATCATTACTGTAAAGCCCAGGTAGCATAGTGACCTCTGCAATAGATGTGACAAGCAACAATTACTCTTTTTACTACCACAGGAGCTCTGTAAAGTGTCTCGTAGGACTAAGGCTCATCTGATACTCTTTGAATGTTCTTGCTCCTAAAAGCATAGAGATCAGTTCATCTCTGATGATTGGTTTGGCTTTTCTACAGAAAAAAGAGTAGGATGTAATCCAGTAGTTGATGTGTTCATAAGTATTGATAGATAAACTTCGCTGAATGGCATAACTTGATTTTTGACAGCTGATGGCTGTAGTGCATCTATTCAGGCGCATCATTCTGTCACACAATTGTTGTTCTGGACCCTGCACAAATCCTGGTACTCTGTATGAATGCTGTCACACTCACTGTGTTGTAACTCCACGCTTGGGAGTTAAACACCAGGTACATGTGCCCTCGCCCCAGCTCCATGCCATGCCTGGCATCCTAATGGAAGAGAGGCTGTGGCTGCAGCCAGGAAGAAGTGAATGTGCTCTCCAGAAGGTCGTGCAGGTAAAAAACTCTAGGACACAGTATTCATCATCAAATAACATAACCACTCTGCAATAAATTAGCATGTGTGGACAGTTTTCTGGCTCTCACAAGGTTGAGTTAGTTATTTTGGGAATCTGTGCAATATTTTATATTAATCAGTAAAGAGGGATCACAGAGCATGCCTGACATTTCTGCACAACAACAAACAAATATATCAATATATGACAGAGCTCTGTGAAGCTGAAGAAGATGCCTCAGAGATTGATAAATAGATCTCCTCTGCTTTATTCGGGGAATTACAAAATAGGAAAGCTCTGAGTTTTAAGCACAAATTTTGTGGATTTCTAATTTACCACACATTGCTCACTCAAATCAGAAAAAATAGGAGAAGGAGGAAATGGCATGGCAGCCAAAGAAACACAAGCTCAGAGAACACAGAGATCACATGAGTCAGATGTGTGGTTGAGAATATTTCACAATCATTTCCCAACACACCTGAAAACTCCAGGACATTAATGAAATAGGAAGGTTACTTGTATATGGTTAGTTTAGGATTGTTCCTAGTCATCATGAGATTAGACACCAAAATAATTTCAGTTTGGATTTAATGTCATCCGTTTGGCTATCTATTTAGGGAGCTTAACAAATTATTGGAGTGCAGCTCTGATGAGACCTAATTTCATAATATTTCATTAGAAAATGCCTCATTTTAAACATATTGAATTCTTAAAGTAAAGAACCCAGCACATAGGTAAAACCTATGTCATGCTTAGCTGACATGCACTCTCAGCTAGGTCACTCTTATGTCTACAAAGTATATTGATGTACATTTCAGTGTCTAAAGTTTAATTTGCTCAGAGTATTCACAGAGTGCCTTTCATGAGACATCAGAAAGAATATATCATTTTTCTTTGATCTGTTATTTTGGGAATCATAAACTTTGAAATAGATGACATTTTATCCTGCACTGGAGGTATGAATTCAGGTTTCAGAACATAGCTGCTTATCTTTCTGTCTGTGTCAGCTTTGGGGTCATTTGACATTTGTCAAATGAGACATTCAAGCAGACGAAGATAGTTTCATTGGAAGAAATAGACTGGCAATATAGGACTGAAAAACAAAATTATTCTTTACCATTAATTATCTTTCTTCAGATTCATATTGATGAAAATGCAAAAAACACATACCCATTATCCTTTGGTTTTAATCTCCTGGCATAATGTATTGTTATTTGCTCAATATGCTTCTTTGGAATGATCATTCAATTTTCTGTAAATTTGTTACTTATTTGGTGATTTTTTTAAGATCATCTACTAACTCTCAAACCAGATTTTAAATAGTATAACGAGATCATAGTATCTTTTATGCTTATTGCTCTTCATAATAATTTTTTAATGTATGAATATGCTTTACGTCCTTAATTTGTAGAAAATATTTAAATTGATGACATGGGTCAATAAATAAAATCTACTTTAAGCTTCACTAGGTTCATGTTTATTAATCAATATTCCCATTAACATATGAACCAGAAAATGCACCATTTGTGTTTTCCTATTGGATCATCGCAACCCTAAAGTGCACATGCAGCTCTAAGAGTATTCTGCAAATTCATAATTCAATTAACTACCAAGATTTACAAACAACAAGCCATCATATGCCTGTAATGGAAATAAATACAGAAATAATTTTAGGGGGAATTTTAAAATTTAAAAAGTATTTTGTATTTTATTAGGAAATGTCAACATTAATAACTAATGGATAATGTTTATTAATAGGTGAAATTATTATAAGAGCAGCTATTTGACCTGGTTCAATCTATAGAAAGTGAACCTGTTTGCTTAACTTGGCACCTGGAGAGTGTGGTTTGCACACCTTTAATCATGTAGAATCTGTGGTTACATATAAAAAGGAAACATACAAAAAGGAAATAAAATAAACCATATGCTACATTAAAAAAGGCTGTCAGATTCCATTCTGCAATAGTCCTAGGATAAAAACATTATTTTAGAAGTTGCACATACTATGAATGTCCTTTGTAATTAAAAAAATAGATTATATTTGTATCAGTGAAGCCCTTATCCTTGATCTTCACTGGAGAAAGTTGGGAAAAATTATCACCAGTAGGAATGTTAATGAAAAGTATTGAGAGCTTGACTAAAACTGAATGGGTACATTTGGTTTAATACTTGAAATTCAGACTGTTACTCACTCTACTGAGATTCAATTTCAACAGATTGGGAAGGAAACTTAAGTTGGTATTTCTTCAGTTTGTACATGCAGATCGTGGCTTTGATATTGTTTAATTCTATTTCTAGGATAAGGTTCATTTCCTTTCTGGATATTTCTCATATCCTATCTATCCATTGTATATTTTCATGTTTCCTACAATCAGTAGCAGAGATGGTGATTTTAATACAGATACACTGTATAGGAAAATGTGATAAAACTGAATATACATACAGAATAGTGGTTTTCATAACAGATGTGTCCAGTCAAAATTAATCTAAATAATCTCAAATCTTTAGGTGACAATATGCAGACAAATAATACAAAATTTCCTTTGGAAAAGAATTTTTTTACTCATAGGGATATACATTGGTGTAACCAAAAGAGGAAAACAGATTTGCAATGCAAATAGCTAAACATTCTTTTTCAAACTGACCAGTTCTTTTAAAGCTGAATTATATATGTTAAACAGAGGTACTTTTCAATTAAATGCTTTAGGTACTAAGAGCAACTACAGAAGGCCCTAGAGGTGCAAATATCTGTGTATATATTATAGTAAATACTAAATATATACATGCACACTATGTATGCATGTTTCAATAACTCATCTATTGTTGAAAAGAATGAACTTTGCAATGTTTCTGCAAATTCATCCTCATCTCTGACAAGCTGAAAATCAGACCTTACAAGTGAACTCCAGAGATTTTGAATACAAGTCTTTGTTGGAGTAATGATGAAAGAACAGTAGTTTTGCAACTATTTTGTTGAGCTTGGTAAGGAAAAAAAAAAAAAAGAAAAGGAAGAAAAATTAGTCAGCAGGTGTCAAATACTCAACGTAATTCAAGCATGTAATTTATATTTGGTACTATTTTCCTATTGTGCTATTCTCTATAAAAGACAGTTCTTTCACTGTGTTGTATTTCATACACAATTTGTGACAAATAAAAAGTAGTACATTTTTGTTTACTTTGATAGGGTTTCTGCAGAAAACATACTGAAATGCACCTGGTAGTCTGTGAAAAAATCTTGACAGATACTCTTCTTCACAATAGCACCATTGCTTTAAATTGCTCCTGTTCTGTTTTCTAAGTGCTGATACAGAAACAAATGGTGTGTGCTCTGGAGTATGTGTAATAGCCCAAGACAGGTATTTACACAGTAACACTTTGGTCCAGAATTCATAATGAAGCAAAAGAGACTACTAAAGGAGACTCCTGTCTTATAACCAGCCTGAAACGTTAAGTCTATTATTGCTTTAAGAGTACAGAACTGCCTGTAGTCCCAGACATTTTGAGTTCAGATGGAGTCAGGGCTCAGTGAGGGTGCAGACGGGTGCAGGAGGTCTGGTCAGTCCCCTGCTGCAGCCAGCTGAGGGCCACAGCTGTGCAGTGCCCCTGGACCACAGTGCCCTTGTCACCAGCACAAGTGACCTCCACAGGCGTGTCGATAAAACACTGATATCAAGGACCTTGTCAATAGTTATCACAAGCACGGACCGTCAACAGGAAAGGACCACGGGGTTATTATTTTCATGTTTTTCATTTAAAAATAGCAATCTTCTGCAGATTTAGAACATTTACAATCATTTTTGCATGTTGTCATTCACTATGTGTGCTTCAGCGACATGGAAGTGGAGCCTGAAAGTGCTATCCACCATACAAGCAGGGTTGCAGAGAGCAATGCCAGTGTCAAGATCGTAGGAATAAAATAATCAACACATGCCAGAAGCTGTGAAAGATGGAGGTTTTAGCTTTCTTTGACCAAATTTGAAGCACAGGAGGTAAAGACTTAAACTGTAAAAGATATGTAAGGGAGACCTGGAGCTTGGTGGGCTACCTACTGGCAAACATACAAGATTTGTTTTCATTACTGCCTGACTTTGTAGTATTGTCTGATCTCCTAGGCTCCCTCATGAGGATGATTTCACCTTAATTAGTATTTCTCCATAACAATGAAAGCTAAATAGCAATATTAATAAAAGATCAGCAATCTCAAAAAGGGAGAATTCATTATGTAAATATGCTGAAAATATGTATTACTCATAACTCCTACAGTTTTTTATTTTAATAAAGTAGTATTTCTCTTGATATGTCAGGACAGGTTTTAAAGGACTCATTTGTTTAAAGTTTCTAGAAAGCTCACCCCTAAATAGCGATAAAATACACTGAAATTCCAGGCAAAAGAAAATAAACCTAACTGAGAGGTTGTCAGTCTCTAGTTTAAAAATGAAATTTGTGCTAAAAAAAAACACTACTTGAACATTTGACTGATTCTTTTTGGTTTACATCATTGAATGGGAGAGAGGACAAAGTGCTAAGTTTAAATAAAATAAAAAAGGGTTTTTTCTTCTCCCAAAGTGAGCCCAAAGTACATTGTTAAGGCTGATGATTTAATTCCCTGTCTCTCAAACTTATTTTTTCAGTGTGAAAAGATTTTTTAATTTATTTTGTTCTCTTGAAGTGTGGCTAATGTTGGTTACAATGCTGTATGTTCCCTGGGTATATTAACTCCTAGCTATTTTGAAAATAGAGCCCAAATTCTGTATCTTCCCTTTCAAACATACCTGGTTGTAAAGCTCAGAATCTGCACTGTTGAAAGGAAAAACTAAAGTGTTTCTAAACTAAAGTCATCTTTATGGAGATTCCTTTTTATCTACTGTTTCAAAAGACTTTGTATGGCTCTATGGGTTTTGTTCATGAAATCAGAATGTGCTCTTTATGAAGAGCATCTTGTGTTCTCTCTCTCTCAAGTGCTGTGTATAAAGCAAATCATCAGTCCTGTGAATTTCATTTGACCATGATGATGAACCATACTGAGGTTTGTTTCAATGTTGGAAGATGACATAAACAAATTCAGTGGTTTAAGGTAGCAGAATTTTATGAAAAAAAGTTTTTCAAAAGCTTAAAATCATTCCATTGCTTTTTCAGAATCTCAGAATCATAGACAGGTTTGAGTTGGAAGGGACCTTACAGATCATGTGGTTCCAACTCCCCTGCCACAGGCAGGAATGCCTTCTGCTATGCCAGGTTGTTCAGAGCCTCATCCAACCTGGCCTTAAACACCTACTGGGATGGTGGAGCCCACAGTCTCCTGGGCAACAGGTTCCTAAAGTGATGAGGCACTGGAACCTTATAGGAAATAAATAATTTCTTCCTAAGATCTAAGCTAAGCCTGCCCCTCATCAGTTAAAGGGCATCCTGCTTTGTCTTATCACTGCATAGAGGAGTATATTAAGTATTCCTCGTAAAGTTAATTGCATGAAGACTGAAACTGTAATAAGGTAAAAAATGGCTACTCAAAAAAGTTTCAACAGCAGGTCATTTAGGATTTTGTGTGTTTAGAAATGGATTCTGATCTTATACCTTATTTTGTGTCTGATGAGAGACCATTAATAAATCATTTATAGCTTGTGTATTCCAGTACATTTTTATTTTATCTAATAAACCCCATTCATATTTTGCCACTTTTTACATCCTATCTTTTCCTTTCCTTTTTTGTTATCCTTCACAGTTTAGTAGTTTTCCAACTACCGTGTGAATCTCTTATTTCTTTTACTTTTATATCTTTATATATCTTAGTGTTCTACTAAGAATAGTAATCAGACTGTTAAACAGAAGGAATTTATCCTATAGCTCACTGACCTATAACCTCATGTTATCTTTATCCTTTATGAAATTTTCTTATTACGTATTCTTTTTCCACATGGCAGATAGGTATGGCTCTGTCACGTACTTCTTCAGATCAGTACTGGCTTATCTTCTGTTAGTACTGTTCATCTTCTGTTCTATGCTGTACTTTAATATTTGAAGTCATTATTCCTTTAATACCTGGATTCAGGCTGTTAAGTGTATAAGCGTGATACATAGATTTGGCCATTTTTGGAAATGCAGACCATTTCAAATTTTGAGCCTGAATTACTGAATCCTAACTTCAGTTTAAAAAACATTATTCAATGGTGTCTTTAGATGATGGACACAAATTTTGCGAATTTAGAGGGAATTTATGTTGATAGTATAGGTGAGGTATTCCCCAAAATTTTAAATTCAAAAAGCTGGGCTTTAAGAATGTTGAAATTATTTATTATTTGAGACAGAAACGCAAAAGTAGTGCAAGATTTTGTTCAGAATTATTATGACAGAGTAGGGCTTTTGAAACTGTGTCATTTGTTTTGAGGTATCTTTGCCATCTGGAAGACAAAATCAAAATCAATGGAAATTCTTTAAGGCTTTGATGTGCCTTTTGAGTCATAAAACTAACATGAAAAACTGAGAAAAATGTTGAAGATCAACATGCCAGTGAGAAGAGAACAAGCTGAAGGAATTAGGGGGTATTTTCACAGATTTAAGCTACAAAAGTTAGAAAGGTCCAAGTAGAAAATTAATACTCTACATTTTGTTCTTAAAATAAAAATGAGTGCTTCATTTTTCTCAATTAAAAAAAAAAAAAAAAAGAAGAAAACTTTTCACTTTCTGCTGAATGAGCTTGGCAAAGAAAGCAGAGAGCCAAATTTAGACTTTTTTCAGACTCAACTGTGGAGAGACTTGAACTTTTACTCCTTCAGAGTCACATTGAAAGGCATTACTGTGGTTAATGGGGTCCAGATAAAATGTGCCAAATAGGAAAATAATGTCTGATTGTAGAAATTGAATATAATCATTTGACATCCACAAGCAAAAGCTAATAACAACAAAAATGGGATGTATTTGATCACATTTTAGGAGATACAATTTGGACTTCAGTGTTTAGGTTGATTGTATGCTTACTAAATAGAATAATTATATTTATCCACC
>VWZN01021063.1:15993-39970 GCA_013396955.1 Regulus satrapa | reverse complement strand
AGAGAAAAAAAAATTTAAAAAAAAAACCCCCCCAAAAAAAAAAAAAAAAAAAAAAAAAAAAAAAAAAAAAAAAAAAAAAAAAAAAAAAAAGTAATAGCCAGCCACAATTGACCACACAGCATGATGGCTCTATAAAGAAAGAGAAAAAAAGAAAAGAATTTCAGCCAGTTGGGAAGTTGTCCCAGATACTGATGAAAAGATAATAATTAATGATAGGATTTTTATTCATTTATTTATTTAGAGACAGATGCATTGCTAATTTTAACCTCAAAAGGACATTTCAGCCTTGCAAATTGCACAGATTTTTGGATGGTACTTTTCAGATATTTCTGTAAGAAATGTGGACTTTGCTGTTGGCATTTTTTTTTCAAGGGCCCTTTCAGTCTAAAGGAACTCCCTTTCCCTTTCCCATTTCTACAGAGCTGGAAACATGAGATCTGTGTGCATCTCATACTGATATTTTATAAGCTTATTTACCTCAATACCTATTAATCACTCAGAGCAAAAGATAGAATTTGGCATAGCCAGTTTAAAAGGGATCAGGGTTTCCCTCAAGCATTTTCCAATGGGGGTTTTCAAAAGGCCTCGCATCTCAAAAATAAAGCCTAGTATGCCTTTCATGCCCTATTGTTTTTGTTGGTCAAAAGAGGATAGTGATGCAGCTTATTTCCAATATTTAGCCAGTATTTGAGTTGCTTTTGTAACAGTATGGAGTTATTTTCTCTGTAACTTATCACCAAAGAATGTAAAAGGCTGCCCCCTGAAGTCACTGATGGATATGTTGATTGTCTTTGGATGGAGTCCTGCAAGAAGTACTGCACTTTTCTGTTAGAAACATTTTGACACCCTGTTATCTTCCTGAGTTGATCAGACACCTGCTGCTACTCCACCTGCCTTTTTGG
Organism: Regulus satrapa; assembly: GCA_013396955.1. Classification (NCBI taxonomy): domain Eukaryota; kingdom Metazoa; phylum Chordata; class Aves; order Passeriformes; family Regulidae; genus Regulus; species Regulus satrapa. The sequence goes on along the minus strand of VWZN01021063.1, from coordinate 39,068 downwards.
CAACAAGAAATGCTTGTCTGCCTCTCTTTCCTGGTTCTGGTTTTTTATTTTTTTTTCCCCCCCATCTCTGGCTGTGCAAGTATCAACAGGTGGGATCAATTGTGAGGAAGGATGTTGTGCCAATGCTTCATTGCTGGCATGGAGGCAGGAGCTCCTGCAGAGGGGATGGCATGTGTGTCTTGAAGAAGGCTGCTCTGCAGAAGTCGGTGCTGTCTGGCACCCGTGCATTACTAGAGGGGTCAAACCAACTTTGGAGCAGGCAGGGTGCCATTCTGACAGAAGGGGCAGCCAAGATGCCAGGTAGTTATGCAGCAAGTGTGTTTGCTCAGGGTTTCATTTTCAGTCAGCAACGTTTAAATGTCTGTTCATCCTGAATTTATACACATTTGTTTAGGAAAATGTGTGGAAATTAATCTAAAGCTGCAGTGCATCAACTTAAGAGAAAAAGTAAAAAGAACTTCTGAAGCCAAGCATAAAAGAAGCTTGCAGCCATAGCTCTATTTCACTGATGGGTATGTTAAAGTACTTTTGTTTGCAGTGACATGTCTCTTTAGGGTGTTTTCTAGTAGGAACTGTCCCCTAATACTAAGCGTTGACACTATTTTTGCACTGTAGGTGGCAGAAATGCGCAAAGTCTTAAATGTTATAAGGATCAACCCAACTGGATCTGCCAATCAGAATTATTTTCTGGAGCTTTTAAAAATCCTTTTATTTTTAACCTAGTTAAGTGCACTTTTCAGGCAATGCCAAGAAGGAAGGATGTGCAAAAGGATATAAAGAGCACTTCTAAAATCCATTGACCATGTTAACATCTTAAAGGAAAAAAAGTTTCTTATCAATTTCTGTGTGACAGTTTGAAATAGTAATTGAATTATCTGCATTAATCTACCTCTTAAGCAGTCACCTCTATTTTGAGAGCATACTGAGAGGAATCATGCCTGTTTGCAGCTAACCTCCTCCTTCTAAGATACTAAATAACATCTTTAGCACAAACATTTGAATTAATTGCTGGCATCTCAATGGGACAGATTGCCAAGGCTTTATGGATGAGATCCAGTCTTGGTACGGTATAGGATAACAGACTCACATCAGCCCTGCAGTCAGGCAAGTCCCTTAAATACTTTCTCATGTGAAGAGTAGACAAAGCCCTCGTTGGCCTCTGTGAAGCTCTCATTATGCAAAATTGTCATCCCATCTCATGGAGCTGCCTAATTAGTCAATATTAAGATAGGCACATTTTTATCTTTCTCCATCCCAGCACTGCTGCACATAAACTTTAAAACTATTAAAATCATATCAATTAAGATAGAGCCTTAGGTGAAGCTTGTAAAGACAAGGTAACTCTTTGGACAGTCCTTAGACTGTATCAGTGCTTTCTCACATAAACGCTGCTCTGCAGGCTGAGCAAAATCATGCCATTCCCCCATTCCCACCACCCTCCTAAGTCTTTACTGCTTTCTCCATTGCTGCAGCTCATTGTTATATTTAGTGTCTGACCACAGGAACTGCCATGTGATGAACAGTCAAATGAAAGGGAAAAAAATAAGATTGCATTTCAGCAATTTCTTCTGAGCTTATAAACTCTTAAAAATGTGAAATTTGGCAGGAGTATCTCAGAGAAGATGCATTACCTGTTTCAACACTGTACTGTTTAATTATTTTGCATTTTTTAAGAAGTAAGATGTGCATTTTATAGGAAGGAAAGAAGAGCAGTTCACTGGAGACTAAAGGACATATAGGTTATTCTGATTAATCTTTGACTAAGATTGATTCAGTGAGATGAGAAGGTAGCTTTGAAAATCCTCCTGCTTTTTTTTTTTCCCTGATGTTTTTTCTAGATCTTATAAGCATTGTATCAGAATAAAAGTGTGAATCTGAGTTCCATACTGGCAGAACTAGTGTGGTGTTTTGAGATATCCCCTTGAAAAAGGATTCACTTTGAAAATGCTTTTAAAGAAACTAGAGGTTATGTTTCTCTGTACAGTCAGTCTGACACGCTGACCAGTGGTACAATATGTTCATAAATGCACTTTTGCTGGTCAACTGTAATGTGTTTACTATAGGCAGTAGTAAATCAGTGCCTGTTAATTTTATTCTCAATATAATCAAAGGCTTTGTACTCTCTTTTAATATTTTTTTATTCTTCTAACAATTTTAAATCTATAATTCAGCAGGGCTAATGGATCAGAATATACATAGGAACTGTAGATATAGGTATGCCTGGTCTTTTCAGTCCAGAAATCCAAATGTGAATACCCGGTAGCTGAACAGTTCCATAGCTATTTTCAGGCTCCTCCAAAGTGCTTAGTAGAGAAATATATAACCTTACAGAGCACTGCAGTAACTGGTCTTTGGAAGCTCTGAAGACATCATCAGTTTTACAGAGATAAAGGCTCTGTACTTTTTTTGTTACCAGGTGCGCAATTGTTTTAATGAAGAACCACAATTAATTTACCATCTAATTTGTTGCTTGTTATTTGATTGCATGCTTGTGCCATTAGAAGTGTTTGTGGTTGTAGTAGGTCTGGAATTAAATTTAAGTCAACTATATGGCCTGTGAAAATTTTCTTGTACAGATCACCAGCTAACATAGACAACGCATTATGTTCAAAAGTAAAGGGAGGCAAATCATTTCAATTTTTGCTTCTCTTAACAGTGGGTTTGCCATGACCAGCAGCAGCCTTGTGCAGAAGCATTTCCACGCACTTCTACTGTGATAAGAAGCAATAGAATGATTACCTCTTTGTAACTAAAAATGGCATGATTTTCATAAAGCCACCTATCTTAACATCTCCACATTGCCATATTGTCATGATTTGGAATATTGCCCAGATAGGGCTTCTTTCCAACTCCTTGACTTATTTCCTGTGCATAAAAAGGAACTGGGACAAAGCACCCTATTGATTATGAAGCTCAGAATAGAAAATACTGTATCATATAAGGTTATGTTGTAATACAGTATGCTTGGTAACAATTTGAGAACATTGCTTTAACTCCACGGCAAACTGTTTTGTATAGCTCTGTTCAGAAGCATTTATAGTCTGTGAAATGAATCAATTTCTAAATCACAGCTGACTCTGATTTCTGCTATTTGTATTTGTCATAGGAGCAATACTTTTAGGAGAGAAGTCATTGCAAATTTCAAGTACCGCTTTGATAAACATCAAAATTCAAGAACTGGAGGCACCAAAGCACATTTAAGAGCTAAATAGGAAACAGTTGAAATTTATCTGCAAAGTGATCGCTAAATGGAAATCAAGAAGGTCAGCTGCAACTCACTCTAGGGAATCCAGATTCACACACTAAGAGAACTGCAGGTGCTGTGCTGGACAGTGAAACACAATGTTTTTAATTAAATCATGGGCCTTCCTGAGGGAATAGTGCATTAAAATCCAAGCGAATCTGACATAATAGCAAGATCTACATTCCTGGTTCTTACTCAAGTCATTACATTAGTCTGCCAATTAGATCAGGAGGGAGGCATTTCAAATTACAGCAGCAATTTTACAGAGTAGATAATTATGGCAAGTTATGAATGACGGATATTCCTGCAGCTAGNTTTTTTCCTTTTTCCCCCCATTCTTCCATGGTTGCTTTTTTCTCTTCTCCAATGTGGGTTTTTTTCCCTTCTTTTTTTCTTTTCTTTTTTTTCTTCCTTTCCTGCTAATATTATATAGCAATTTGATTACCATTTGGTTCTTGTTACTTTGTTAAGCAAACTTCAGTCATAATTTTTCTGTAACTGTTTCTGACATTTATAGCTAAATCACAATAATTCTTATTATATTTATGTTTCTGGTCTTCAGCTGTCTGGATTCTTTCACTGTAGTAATAGCTACCTTCAAAAAAGTATCCACAAAAGGTACCTGTGCAGAAATTTTATTGTGTGTGAGATCTTATATACTGTTGAATACTGCTTTTTATGTATTTGCACTAGGACAAAAACCATGTCATGCTTGTGTGATTACTTTTTTGGCTTAATAGAAGTATAATTAAAACTGAAGATGAAACAGATGTAGTTTTAAAATATTTCCATGCATATTGGAGTATCATATTTTTCCCAATATTTAAAAACATCTTCCAAGTCCAAATAAGATAATTATGGTTCTTAATAGACACCTGCACTGTTTACATTCACACTTTGTGCTCTAGAAATGCATGTCTTGTTTGCAAGATTATTTTCTTTTATTTTAACTAATTTAACTATTAACTAATGCTGAATTAGAGTTGATTTGATTGGGAATTAAGAACAACCTCACCTAATTGCTTCATCTGGATAATTTCTACTGTTTAGATATATTCATTAAGACTGTATTTTCAGGAATAATGCTATTTCTATATCTATGTATTTGAATAAAAAATGTGGAGAACAGTTCAGTTTGAGTTGCATTTATTTGTAAAAAAAAATTACCAATATAATTAAGCATATTCAGTCAAGGTGAAATATTTCCTTTGATCTAAAATGAAATTTTTGATAGGAAAAACCTACTTCCAAGATGAAAAAAAAGCCTTGACTTAGTGGTCTGTAGCTCAGAAGATAAATATTCATCAAGGATGCAGTAAAGGCATACTTGATTCTTTTTTTCTGTTAAGAAGACCAAAGTCCACAATTTCAAGGGGTACCACATCCCTGCTGTAAGACACAATGTTCAGAATCCTCCTGACAATGTTCTGATTTTAAAGAAAAACTCTACAGTGGTTGCATTAGGGACTGACCTGACAGAGTCAACAGCAGGTTTGTTTAATTTTCATTCCTGAGGAGTGGTTAACCAAATATTTTTGGCAAAGGAGTGTAGAAACTTGATTGCACCTAATTGACTAGGGTATCCTCACTAATAACAGGATTAAAACTCTGCCTTAAATGGAAAAGGAGTAGATTTGAACCATGATTTCTTTCAGATAGGCACTCTCATTAACAGAATACTTTGGGATGCAGTTTCTGCAGCTGTTCTGTTTTATTTTGTTTTGCTTTTTAGGAAATACTTATACTTGTTTTCCTAGGTATAGGGGCATGCAAGAGTATAACAAATAACAAAATAAGAGTATAGCAAATAATAAAAGCATTTAATCACTGCATAGATAATATGCATCTCAAATTCCTGGGAGAAGGAGTATAGGAATGAAAAAACAAACAAACAAACAAAAAAAACCCCAATCAATCCTCTGTATCTAGCACAAAAGATGTCAGGAGTACTTGAGACAAGAGTTTAATGGGCAGCTATTAAATAAATAAATTGGACCTAACTCAGGAAATGCCCCATTCTGAAAATGGGGGTTCAGAAGACTGTTAGGAAAAAAAACTTGTCCCTATACATATACGTAGCTTTCTGGGTATGCTCTTTCCTATGCATTTGTCTCTAATCACTGTTGAGACAGAAGATGGGCCAGATCTGAAGTGCACAGCAGTTCTTAAATACTTGAGACAGCAAAAAGAAAGCATTACATATATAAAACAAGCTAACACCAACATTTGTGATGGAGTACACGTTTTGTCCAATAATATTCTGTAGGTTTGTGTGAAGACATCCTCCCAGAACATGTATCCAATAGAAATACTAAGACTGCTGTGCAGGGAATTGCTTCATGTCGATGTTCCCTTTTTCCTAGTTTTCTTCCTATTTTAACAGCTTATCTTAAGTGTTAGTGATCACAGGAATCATCTTATTGCTGTGTTCTCATCAGGAGGAAAAGTTATGCACTGCTATACTAATTTCAGTTCTACTATTTTTTAATTGAAAAGAACTAAATAACTTATCCAAACAATAATAATAATAATCATAATTTTCTTTTGAAGAAAATATATTGTAATGAAAACCAAAAGATCATCTTCAGAGAGGCAGGAAGATGAAAATTGGGAAAGTAAAAGTATAATATTGAAATTCAAATGGGAAAATGCTATTTTACACATGACAAATAGACAAATGAAAGGAAAATATAAATATAGTAATGTCAAAGAAGACATTCTAGAGACAGTAAGCAGAAAATCAGAAATTATTTTGCAAGGCCACACTGCAGCAAAAAGAAATTGAATGCCATTTTGCTCTCCATATACTGACATATCACACAGCATTGACAGAAAATAATAATCCCCAAAAATAGGGAAAGCTGAGGGACAAAGGTAAGAGAGGAAAGTTGCTCTGCTGATAGTTTTATTCCTGAACTTACTGCTAAATTGTCTTGGCTGCTCTGATAATTTCAAACCAGTGACCATTGAAGATGCATGATTTTCCCTTCATTTGTTAGAGTAGATATTTCTGTTATTGAAATTTTTATGCATTAGATTTCTAAGAGAAAAATTCCCAGAAATATTTGAGGAAAATTTCAGGGGACAATTACAAGGATACTCTTGCTGAAAGGAGTACTAAGAATAAGGAAGGTTAAAATGGCTGGTGAACATTTTTCATTTTAGTATATATATAATCTGGGGGTTTCTGTAGCCTATTGAAGATAAACACCTGTTGAATTTGGCAACATATTTATTGGCTGATAGTATACAAATAATTATGTGAGTGTGTGTGTGTATGTGTGTGTATATGTATGTATGTATGTATATCTTGCAAACAGATCATCATACCCCTCAAAAATAGATTCTACTATCTATATTGATTTATGTAACTCCTTACTCTATTATTAGCTTTTACTGATACAACTTATCATTAGTTATGAATTTACATATTCAGTGCTCCTTTGCCAGGAAGCCAGAGCCAAGAAGCAAATAAAATGTCACGGTGAAGTTGTTTGCTTTCAGACTTTTTGTTTGGTTGCTTGGTTTGGTTTGGGTTTTTTGGGGGGGTGTGGTTTTTTTTTATTTTCCATTTTCCACATTTTGGAATACTTTCTGTCTGTTTTGCAGTTCCATGAATAAAGCTCAGTTATATAGTGTGAATGTCACTTGCATGGGAAAAGTGCCAGAACTAAAGACTGAATCAGTGATGAAGTAATAAAATATGAACTACGTGAGCCAAAGATAAGTGGCTGGATTTAAAACAATTCTTGCCCTGGATGGCCAGTAGAGGTCATTTTGGCTATCTGTCCAATTACAAAAATGAAACAGGCAGAAAAATGAGAGCACATAAAGAACAAAATCTCTTCAGCTCAATCCATCGACACTTTAGAGACCATCTGCAGATGTGGTAGCGCTATCAAGTGCTTCCTGTAACAATGAAAATCTTAAATACTCCAACTTACTGATCAAAAAAATTTCAGAACCAGTCCTATGTACTGTATCAAGATCTCAGCCTACTTCATTTAAAATGAGAGCGATATTCTAGCCCCACACTTTGATGGAATTTTGTTAAATCAGAGGTCTTGGAAAGTATGTTCCAAACCTGCAAAGATACTCAGCTTATTCAGTCAGAACTTGGACTGTTTTTTGCTCACATAAAATCTGTAGAATGTGATGTATTAAAAAAAACCCAACTCTAATGACATGGTAAACTAATGCAGTATCTTCTTTATTCAAAAAACATTTTCACAGCTCTTTCAGAAATAAAATCAGTAGAGTAAAAATTCCATTTTACCATTTTTAGTACTACTTTCTTTGAATAATATGACTGTGAACCACTTACAATACAATTTCTACAAAACACTGCATAGGTAGCAGATTCTAGAGGCAGAATTTCACATGAGTTTCCCATAAAAGTTTTGACTGTGTAAGGGCAATGGTTACAATACTCTTGGCATGTATTAATGCAGCCACTGCAAGAGGACACTGTGGTTTGATGAAGTGGTTTCTTTGTGGGTAAATATGGTGCTGTACTATAAGAATCCTTTCCAGTTTGTGATAATTGCTTCTGGTTTATGCTAGTCCAGTAGTACAAAGGAATAACATGCTAACTTGTAATAGATATAGTCTAAAAATAAAATGCCCAAAAAAGAAGAAATCACTTAAATCTTTAAACAGTATTAGGCATAGTAGAATAATTTGATTTCAAACATTTTTTCAAAGCCTAGGACAGTGTGTTCTTGAAGTAAGATTTTTTTAAACCACAATAAGTAGGTTGTAGGATTTGCGTTGGAGACACCATATGGAAAGCACTAATTTAATGGGAAATGATAATCTGTGAATTGGATTCATGATTCATGAGTCACAATGCACAATAACACATGCCAGTAATTTATTAAATACAATGCACACATATGTATATATTAATTTACACATGTACATATATGCAAATTATTTGTTATTTAGTTACTATTAGAGTCCTAAGAGAAATATAATCCTTCTTTTAATGTAAGAAACAGCACATTTACACATGAAGAAAACTGGCCAGATATTGGGGTTTGTGCTCACAAGAAATAGCTGTGAATAATAGTTATTATGAAAAGCATGTATAAGCTCTATCTACACTTGTTCATTGTGTAGATTATAAATACTTCCAAAGTACAGCCATTGGAACATATTTTTAGAAAGAGTCTTCCAAGCAGAGATGTCAGAAGGAGGATCTGAGAAAAAAGAATTTTCTGATGACATTTCTTGATAAACTGAAATAAACATACCTCATTTAGAAAGCTAAAGCAGAGTATGCCAGTGGAGCCATTTGGTTGTATTGATGCCTGCTTTATGATGAAATGTTATATCCTTTCTCTGTTAGTAAAAACCAAACCAAAACAAACAAACAAACAAAAAATATCATTTTTAGTTGGTCCTGAGTGAGTGTTTTACTGTAATCAAGTCCTTATTTTACTCTTCTGGAAATCAAGCTAAGAAGGGGATTTTTGTTTTCTAGGAAGAAATAACTTAGTGTTGAAGGGGCCTCTTTGTTACTGAGAACCAAGGTATAATGATAGCTGATATTATTTATGAGAGATAGAGGCTCTTCAGCGAACCTACATGCTGAATCACTAATAAAACCCAATTAGCTGCTTAGATGATTCCTCTTTAGTCATGACTCAGAGAACAGAAATCATGACAGCTGGGACAGCATCACAACTGGGTTGGTCTACTGTAATGACAAGAGATAAAATAGTGCTGGATCTTTGTTAAAGTCTCAAAGGACAGTAACTTAAGTGAATGGATTTTAGTAAAGGCTCTCTTTAATGAACCTGTTCAGAGCTGAAATCAGTGTGTTACAATACCATATAAGTGGTACTATGGTGAGTGGGAAGAGCACAGTGAGGGGTATCAGTACAGGGGTGACTCGCTAGCTAGAGGCAACAGAATCATGATTAAAGGGAATAGTGCAGCTAGGAGCAGCAGGCAGGAGCATCAGCCTGGTGAGAGGGGGTGGTGGTTCACCTCTGCATTTATGATTAGAGGTTGTGGCAGTTAGAAATTGTGATGAAATAACATCAAGGTACCTCTACATGCACAGGCATAATTTTATGATAAAAGATGTATGAGAATCTGTCTGCATGCCTGCTAGGATAGTACTGAGTACTGAAAAAAAGCTGAGTCACATGTATTGGAAAGGTACAACCTGGAGAAATGTTTTTCAGTGTCGATAAAGTGATAGTGTGAAAAAGAAACCCCAAAGGGCAGCCAACTCACAGAATCATGGCCATTGAGCTGGTGGTTTCTATTCTGGAGCAAAATCTCAAAATTATGACAGCTTACAACACAGTATCAGAAAAGCAAAAGAAAAGGTAGAACTTAGAAAGTGAAGAAGAGAGAACAAAGCCCTCTTACAAGGCATCTGTTTACAGCTACTGATACGAGTCAAGATGCTGAGCTTGATGGACTGTTCTTGTATTTTCATATGCTCACAGCTAGGTGAGAATATTTAATTAATGGTCTTATGCCTACTGTTCTGCAGGGCTGTGCTTTCCCGTCAGATATACACTAGCTTCATTTATTGCTTCTTTGTTGTCCACAAATCAATATTGTGTCACCTTTCATACCTTTGGTTTTAATTGTATACATATGGATTTGGCAAGCAAGGGAGTGACTGTTCAGGGGATCACAGTTGCAGCTCCACAGCCATCTGCTGTCCACCAGAAACTGGCCTGATACCTGCAACATCTGAAAAAAGGTGCTATAGAAATACTAAATTTTAAAGGTGCTTACCTGAGTACAAGTTAAAGGCTCACACTTTTCTTTCAAACAACTGAAATACTGTTAGATAAGAAAGCTATAATCAAATGCTAATAAAAGTTTACTGTAAAACCAAGGAGAACTCTTGGTTTATTAGTTGCTAGGTTTCTTGCAACTCTTAATGTGCCTTTATTGAGAAATGCATTTTAATAGCACACCAGCACATTGTCAAGACCTTCTGATTTTCTTTTGCATAAATAAGTACAGTATTCATAAAAAATCTGGATTGAGACAAAATACATTATTGTCTAAAACATTTAGAATTTATCTATTTCCTAACTAACAAAATCTCAGCTAATAAATATGAACCATTTCAATGAGAATCAATATTAATGATGATTGGACTTGTCTAGATTTATGTTTCAACTTCAGTCACTTCCATGTACTATTCAAAATCTCAGAAAATGAATGTAGGGTAGGTGGAGGAACTATTAGCATCTTGCTCTGTGTATACCTGCTTTAATGAAACTTGCTGGTGTTTATTATCTTTGATTCCCCTACTTCACTGTTAAATTTGGTTATATTTATGCAGTAGATTAAAAAGCTACTGGGAATGGAATGAAGTTTGGCAGAATTTCGTACAAATTTCTTTCTTTGGGAGAACCAAGATGAAAACTAGACATTGCCTTGGATTTGCTCATTCTGAATGACCCTCAGATGCAGAGATTATTAATTTTAAAAAACTATATAGATGACAGGAAAATCATAAGTACTTCTGTTCATACTCTTTATTTGCACTTGTTAGATAGTATTTGACTTCATGAAAAGTCTCTCAGAAAGCATGGTGGCATCAACCATTGGTATAAGACATTGAGAATCTGCTTTGGTGTAAGAGAAACAGCTCTGCAGCTGTCTAAATCATATCAATAAACATGAGATTACAGAGTTCAAACCCCTAAAGTGCTAATGCAATTGGCAAAACTCCTGGAGATTTCTAATAAGATCAGAATTTTACAATAGATGTGTTTGCTCTCCTTGCCTTGATTTTCAAATAAATTACAAAGCATTCCTATTCATGTTTGTGTTTGCTGCTCCTAAGTATTAACAGATTAGGATAGAAATTTTCTGTATTTGTTGCCTACAAAAGTGGTTGAAACTTTCATGTATTTCAGCAATTCACTGTCCATTTTAATGGTGACTGGCTATCTTTTCTTCACTGGATAGAAGTTTCTTCTTAGCAGAAGAATAACAAATAATAGCACTTTATGCACATCTGATAGGGATCTATAGCACTGTTTTAATTAATAAGACTTAAATAACTAGTTGCCAGTATAATTTGAGAAGGGAAAAAAAATTAAGATGTTATGAAAAGCAGAAATCTATTTATTCCCCAAACTTTTCTTTACCTGACTACTTCTGAAAATAACTATGCAATACTCTTTCTTTGTTGCATTTTATTACATCTGTTGTTTGAGAGCTTCCCATTTTATTGCTCAAATCTTGTATTTCTCTCATCTTTATGGGCCTTCACATATTTGCCGTTATTGCTTTATGTACTTGTAATGTTTATGGACTCACATTATATACAATCTCAATTCATCATTACCATTTGCTGTTTTAAGCATGATGTATTATTGTAAAAGTGGAAGATAAAATCTCCATAGAAAAGATGCATTTTTATGGTAAATTGAACTTTTTCTTTTATTGTTCAAATAATGTATTTTTGATAATTCTGTATTTAATAAAAGTCTGAAGATAACATTTTAATTTTACCTGCCACTGGCATTTTCTTCAAGACAGGTAGTGAGATAGAGGAAGAAAAACAAGATTTTATTTTCAAAGACTGGTAGACAAGTAAAAATAACATCTAACTGCCAGTGATGTCTCTTCAGATAGTAACACACATTATCCCCTGGCCATATTATTGTGCTTAAGACATTGGCTGAGTCCTTAGGGAGATCCTCCAGAGGTTCAAGACAGTGGCTTTGCCTCTGGTATCACACAGAGCACATGTCAGACACATGTCACCTCTCTCCCTATGTCACCGCTGGCAGTGGCAATGCTTTTCATACACCGAGCCAGTTTACAGGTCTTTTCAAATCACACCTGGTGAAACGACAAGGTTTGAACAGCAGGTGAGGGAAAGGGGAGCACAATGAGAGCAGCAGCCAGCAAAACCAGGGGTGCACCCACCATGGCACCACCTCACACTCAGCATCCAGATGGCAGGTGCCCCCTTCCACTGCCTCCAGCAGCACCTGACAGGAAGCCTGGAACAGCCGACAAGGCTTTTCTGTGGAGAACATGAAATACAACTTGTCTGCTGTTGAGGGGGGGGAAAAAACTGGGTTAATTAATTAATGAAACAAAAAACCAAAAAAAGTCATAATGAATACAACTGTCATCAAACGACCTTCACTATTTTTGAAGTCAGCCAACTTTTGAAGTCAGGCATCATCCATGCAGTGATACAAGGAGCACTGGTTTTGCGCCTGCAGCACTGGGAGTTGGGATGCCTTCCCAAATCTCTCTGCTGGCTGCAGGCACCAAGTTTAAGCATATTTCCTGTCATCATGTCTGTAAATGAAGACAGATGTATTATGCTGTCACTGCAGGGAGTATACAAGGGTGACGTTGGGTCTCCTCTCCTGGGCAGAGAGCAGTGTGGCACAGCTCAGGGACATCTGGCCTGCCATGGCACCACTGTCCCACTGCTGTCTGCCCTGCTAGGCCCTGCCCTGGGGGTACTGAGGCTTCTGAGAGTGAGCATGGCCCAGGAGAGTTGTTGTGGAACAGCTTCATCCCAGGGGGTTTGGCTGCTTCCAGGCGTCATGTCCAAGGGCACGTCCTCTCCAGGTCAGCGCTCCCTCTTGGGCCTGCCTTGCTCAGAGCTTCGTGTGTGACTTTGGCTTTCTCTTTATTCAGCTAGAGTGTTGGTCAGAGCATAGTGCTGATAACATCAAGGTCACAGGTTTGATCCCTGTGTGGGTCATTCACTTGAGAGTTGGACCCAATGATCCTTGTGGGTCCCTTCCAACTCAGAATGTTCTGTGATTCTCTAACTTGAAAATGGGTCAGTATTCATATGACAGCACAAATAGGATGGCTGCCCCATCTTTGCCACCTTCTTTCTAAATGTGTGGTGAGGCAGAGGGGTACTTCACCTAGGGATGGTGGAGCCCATCCTCACCATAGGAAAAACCCCTCTCAGACATGTTTCACCCTTAAGCCCAGCTCATCACTGCCCTTGGAAGAGGAACCTCACAGCTCTTAATACAGAGTAGATGCTGGAAGAGGGAGTCGCCTCCATCAAAAAACCAAGAGAGCTACTACTGCTCAGGATATCATTGTGGCTCTGCATCACTTCTGTTCAACATGCCAGCACACACTGTAGAGTCCCAGTTGTCTCTGACATCTTGGAATCTGTCATTTAACAGGTTCTGTGTCCATTAAACGTGTCATGTAGTGCTAAGCCTTGAAAGTATTTATTACATATACACGGTTACTTTTACCAGCTAAGCTTGTCATCTCATCAAAGAATTTTCAACAAGACCTGTTTCCAGGATACTACAGCAGTTATGCATCTAAGCTCTTTTGAAAACATGCCAGGTATCTATCTGAATCTTTTTGTGCACCACATATCTATAAAATCTGGATTTCAGTCTCCTATTATAGTGGAAATTCAGATCTATGAGGAGTATTTTTAGCTTTTTATTGCTGATCATGAAGTCTCCCAAGAACCTATTATATGAAAATAAAATGAAACCATGTTTTAAATGCATCAGCATCCCTTAACCTTTACTATTAATTACAGATAACTAGCTAACATTGTTAGATATGAAGTGCATTCTATTTATACAATATACAAGATGACAGAACTAACTAATAAAACGAAAGGTAAAAAAACTTCAAACTAAAACAAACAAACAAAACACAATACCAAAAAACAAACCCAAACAAATCAAACCCTAATCTTATATCACATTTAGCAATTGATTTGGAGGTGCCTAGAAGTGTTTCCTGTGTTGGTTGACTCTGTACAAATCACAAGGAAGCACTAATTAAAATTTATATGGGAAAACAGTAGCTGAGAATTGTACCTGAACTTTATGAAGTTCATAGTGTAGGTCAGACTGACATAAAGCATCATTTTCAAGGTATTTGACCACATGAACAGCTTAAACTTCATACTTAATTATAGATTCATAATCTTGTAAGTCACGCTTAGCTTTTCACTCCTGAAATATTTCTTGAATTCCTACACAGTGACTGATATGTTATAATTCAGTGTCTTCGCAGAATGTATTTTTCAGTCTTGCTAGGCCAGACCAAAATAAAAAAAATGCATTTAAGTTCAGAACTGCTAACTTGAGACCCAATGTTCAGCCAGCACCTGATAGTCATGGCTTCTAAGACCTACAGGTTCCTCACCTTTTAAAGTCTTTCAGGAGCCACAGTACAGCTGCAGCAATGTCTGGTGGGCTCAACAGTGTAGTAGCAAGGCCATTGAGAGACTCAGAAAATACGTGTTGAGGGGTTCCACTTAAAAACACGAGACACTGGCTGCAAAGTTACATGTCAGTATTCAACAAGAATAGAAGTTTTAACTATATTCTTTCTTTTTTTCTTTTATTTTTTATTTTAATTTTTTTTTCCTAAAATGAAGCACTCCTAGCCCATAGACTTCTGTGCAATATCTTTGTATAAACAGCACTGGAAGGTGTCAGAAGCATTTTTATCCACAGTCTGAGGTGGTTTGAATTCAGATTTGTCAGCTTCTGGAGACATTTCTGCAGAGAAAAAAGAAAAAAACAAGAAGCAAAGATATTGTACAGCCTGATGACTGGGGCACTCACTGAATCCTGGGTCTCATCCTTTCTTCCATCATCCCTTATGAAGCCTATATTAAACAGATATTGCATAAAATGGAATGGACCTTGAAACAGGATTGAGACCAATAGCAACTTCACTTCCCCTCTGGCTGTGTCTGAAAAGAGATGAGTGAGTACTGTAAAAGAAAGGATCTCTTGCCTCATCTAGCAGGCCTGCACGAGCATTTCCTATCAAGGAACTAAGTACCTAAATATTACAACTGTTCTGTATGAACAAGAAAAAAACAGTCTCCTGCGCATTTCATGCATGTATACTCTTGGGTTTTGTAAAGCAAATAGTGCACTTTGTAATAGTATTTTCCTAAGAATCAGTTATCTCTTAGTCCTTAGGCCCTTACAAAGGTTGAAAAATGTTTTTTGGTCATTGAAACCTCTTCCAGTAAAAATATTTTTTAGTAGCCTTTATAAGTAACAGCCTCATTATTTCAGCACTAAATGTGTTTATTCCGTCTNGGTTTGCAGATACTGTAAATCTGCTTTTTCTTTGTTTCTTTCCATTTTTGTTGCCTAAAGTACCCCGTGGAAAAAATCACGTTGTTACTAAATAAAGACTCTTCATTATATTTTTTTTTTCAGAGCTTCTAGGTGTGTTTAAATCATACAAGTATTGTGGATTAAAGATGTAAAGTTTGCAGGCAATTAGACATAATACTAGCAAGTAAAACTACTTCTTCATTTCCCCTTATACTTTTCAGGCTTTGTAAATTCCCATAGGAAGGAAAAGTCTACTTTAATCAGTCGACAGAAGCCAGCAGAAAAAAAGTATTCCAGCCTGCTGTTATTCCATCAGTTTCATGTCCTTCCTTAGGAGATTTGAGTATCCAGCCATGTAGATCTTCACCTTTCAATTAAGTCTATCTAAGGGTTTCTAAACAGCTATGATACAGCTTTCATTTCAGTTTTCACTATTTTCTTCTTTTCATGTTTGTGCTCTATAATAGCTCAAACAACCCTTTTGCTTGGCAAGGCAATTGTAAACTTACATCTTTCTCCTAATGCACTGGGTTTGCAGTGTCTTCTTCCTTCAGTTTTCTGAAGGCAGCCTGTCTTTCTCAGAAGCCTTTCCTATAAATCACTTCTAGTTTGCCTTATGTTACTATTTTTTGTCCTTAGGCAACCACTGCCTATGTCAGTGGTGACAATATTGTGGGAAAAAAATACTAAATACCCATATAAGTTACAGAAAGGAAGCATTTGATATGGCAATGTTGGAACTTAACAAGTGCAGGTTTTTTTCTTTTTCACTCTTTACTTCCTCTTCCACAGCGTCCATCATCATTTGTTTATCATTAGTTGCCTAATTTAGAGTTTAACTGTGCTTGAATAGAGATTTTGGAAAGAGGAGAGCTGAGTGTTAACATGATTCAGGTAGAATCAATATATCCTGAGCTTCTGTAATGTATACTCACAAAGATTTCTTTTTTAAGAAAACATACTGACCTAACAGTGATGTTCTGCTCTAATTCTGCTGGAAGAAATAGCAGCAGCCATTGCTTCTAACAATTAGTCTTCATTTGAAAGAGTGGGGAATGCATATTGATGGTTATAATCACCTTTGTGGCACCGGGGAGGCAGAGTTGTAAAAAGCAAGTACTTTTGTAATGCTGATAGAGAGAGGAGAAAAGTATTTCACTGTCACCTGGTCAAGCTCTCTTAAGCCCACCAAATAAAATTATTGCTATTGGTCACATAAATTTTGAATGGACTCTGAAATCATAGTTGGGGAACAGTTAATGTGGGCTGGTGGTTGTTGGAACAAGGATGCTTTTGAACCTCTACCACATAACAAATATTGTTATCGTTATTTATGTATGTGCATTCACTATTTGAATATTAAGATGGTGAACATTTTTAGCATATGCTAAATATCCTGTGTAAGAAAGGTGCAAATCCTTCCTTTTTATTTATTTTCTCTTTTTTTTTTTTTCTTTAACAGAATTATCTGCAAATGGCATTAGAAATTTCACAACTTTTTAATCTCCTTGGTTTATCTCTCTTAGGCACAAGAAAAAATTTGGAAAAATAATATTTATTTTGATTAAAACACATGCCTGTAATGTCTTCTAAATAAAAGTATTTGGTATTTAGACTAAATGCCATCTGATGGTGCTCTAATTTTGTCAAAATAAGTTTAACATAAAGATTTAAAAAACACCCCAATCTCACATTCACCTGATTAACAGTGGAACAAATGGTTTTGCTACACATGGATGTATTACTATTTAAAGGTTGGCCTTTTTGTACAACTGGAGGGAAATAGTTCCTACTAGCTTTAGAGAGCAGATCAACCCATTTTAAACATAGTAAGTATCTCTTCCAGACAGAAATTCTTGCTTTTGGAATAAAAATGAGTATTAGGATATTAGTGTAGTGGCAAGCTAAATATCTAAAAGAAAAAACCATCCAGCTCATTATAGCAAGAAAGATATCTCTAAATTAGGAGTAAAGAAGAAATTGTATGCTTTGGTGGAATAGTTATTGAAAAACTGAATGAATCCTATGCCCGAATGAACTGGTTTTGATTTATATTTAAGATTCTGTTGGATCTTCACTGAGTGCCTTCACATCACTTGAGGACCAGAAAGATAATATACCAAATCTCTTTTTTTGTTAAGACATACTGTTTAGAAATAAATTAGAAAGGCCTGAAAGGCAAAGTCCATCTGTATGCTGTATGCAATCCTTAATCGTGAGAGGGAAGATAAATGAACCAAAACAAAGATATATTTTTTGAGGATGTTAAATCAGTAGTGTGCAAAAGGGGCAATTAGTAGTATTTTTCTAAGAGCAATTTAGATTAAATAGCTGCTGTATGCTATTTTTATTCCATGCCTGAGTTGTCTCTAAAGCAATTTTAAGAGAGCATATATTCTGTTAGCCTGTGTTTTTGAAACCAAGGTAGAAAAAGACTGTAGCCTGTTGCAGGCATAATGCTCTAAACATTCATGTCCTATTAATAGATTAAGTGGGCAGGAATTTCCTACCCACTGCAGTTTTTCTCTATTTTATTGTTAACAGTGGTTGATAATTTGCATTTTATGACATTTCATAATATATGCTCCCAATTACAGGAAAATAGGATTTATTTTTCTTTTTAGACAGAATTAGTGTCGGTTTATGTGGTAAACAGCCTAGTAAAATTTTCCCCTTGTGTCTGTGCTCCAGGTCTCATGCCATATTCAATACTATTCTTTTCAGCATAATCTTCATTAGTTTAAAATCCAGATTTTCTTTTGCTACAGTAAAAAACCTGCGCTCAAACTGCTTGAGGTTTTTAAAGACACTTCATATGTTTGGTGTTTTGTGTGCCTATTTGTAGCTTAAGCTAGTAGATTTGAATACCTGTGCCACCATATTCATAATATTATACAACAGATATTGAGTTAAAAGTTCTATTTACTGCATGAACATTAAAATGTAATGGACTTCTATACCAATTTCACTTCCACTAGTCCCCCTTACTGCTTTATGATGTTGCATCAGCAGTGTGTTTATTGGACTGATTAGTACCTTCTGTTTACAAAGGCTAGAAACTTTGCATTTGATAATCTTCTTGTGTAGCTCTCCATTTTGATTCCATGGAAGGATCTATCAAGTTACTGGTAAAATTCCAATTACCTGGTTTTATTCTTACTTTCTTCCTGAGAAAGGCATGACTAGCATGATAACCACCCATCAAGATTTGTCTCGTGTTGAAGTACCCTCCATGCTATAGGTTGATGAAGTTACTGTACAGTCTACACTTCTCAGATCCAATCTGACAATCTTATCAAAGTCATTGATTGAATTAGAAATGACTAGTGCTTGAGCAGAGTACAAGGCTACATTGTTCTCAGCATATTATTAATATTTCCTTGGCTGGGCCAGGTTAGACTATATTCAAATTATTAGAACTTCTGTTCTAATGTTGCTAAATGTATAGGAAAATAAGTGACTTAAGGCTGGACTGTCAAAAACTATTGATGTTTACATGTGACTATTAAAATGGACATTGTAAGACTAAAAGTGTACCTGAAAATCTACCAAAGCTTAACTGCTTTTGGGTCTCCAAACAAAGACCACATCTACTTTTAAGAAGATGTTAAACACTCTGACTTGGCAAACCCCAAGGCACAGCAGATGTGATTGTTCCAGGTTACTTGCAGCAGCACACACTAGGCCAAGAATTTGGACAAGTTTAACACTGTGAACTGTATCTGTGATTCTAAGAACCCTGTGCAGATCTACAGATCTGCTACTTGCACTGGATGTTCAAGTTTCTTTATGAGTTCTGTCACTGATTTCCTTTATGCCTTGAAGGAAGCATTTTGATTCCTTACCAACAGTTTTAAGTAGTGAAGGAGGGAAAGCACAGGTTTGTTTTCTTTTCTAGATAAACTTCATGAAGCAAGTAATGGTGGACGAATCAGACAGTGTTAGTGATAAATAATATCTAACTTTGGTATCTGTGAGCTCTGCAGTAAAAGAAAACCTGCCCATATGCACTGGGGGTGGAGAGAGAAGGTTTTATAACAGATTTAAAATTAGAAAACAAAATGGCCTGATTAACAGCAGTAGGAAGAGTTCTGCAGAGGATGAGGGGAGAAATTAACGGATGACATTCAAAGGCAGCTGTGAAGTATGAGAAGCTGCAGTACGCGGAGGTAGTCAAATCTAGCAGTACAGAGAGTTCTGAATGATGCTGGAATAAATCAAAAAGTCTGGGTGGGGGGATCTTTCAAGTGGTGGATCATAGCTAAAAGGTGGATCACCTCTGCTTACTCAGACAGTAAGCCAGCAGATTCCACCCCAAACTAGAACACTGTATCAGTATTAGAAGCAGCTGATATTTAGGGGATGCATACAAAGATATTTCAAGAAAACTGACAGTGGTTTTAGCATGTGCTGTGTTTTTTTGGAAACAGATTGAGCACAACCATTTTATATTCCAGAAAGCAAATGTAATTCACCCACTTACTATTTCTATCTGAGACTATATCTTTCAATGAATTCCACTTACCTTGAAATAAAGGAATGATAGAGGGCCTTCATAAATATGCTTTCTAATGGTTAGAGTCTGGATACATAGTCCAGGGAATATGGAGAGGTGGTGCTGCAGAGCTTCAGTATAGAAACTTCATGCTTTAGTCAGGATCCTGAATGAGGCTTTCCTGCAGGCAGCTTTCCAGCAGAGGATCCACTACAGAGATAATGTGAACTGCAACCTTTCCCCTTGATGCCCGGACCTATATATACTGCCAGCAGCACAAGGAGGACACAAAGCATGCTTATCTCCAAAGCAGGTTGAGAGAAGAAAGTTGCAGGTGATTACAAGGCAAAACTGAATGTACACAGATACACTGTAAAGGCCTCTTCATGTCTAAGTACATTTTGACTTTCAGTGGATAGACATCCTACCAACAAATTCTGTCTCTATAGCAGAACTGTAGGGAACAAATATTTCTCTGTGATAGACCAGTCTGGCTTCTAGTGAACTATTCTGATGGATGTGGTTGGATGCAGTCTAACTCTCTGAAAAAAAATTATCTCTGCTAATGATAGTAAAAAAAAATACAGGTTGTTTGGGTTTTGTTTGTTTGGGTTTTTTTTTTTTTTTTTTTTTTTTTTTGGTTTTTTTTTGGTTTTTTTGGGTTTTTTTTGGTAATAGGAAGGACTAAAACAACAAAATAGATTAGTCCTTAGAGAATTTTGAATCCTACTACAAAAATTACATTTGCTTTTGTTTTCCCATATGTAACCATATCTTACATATCTAATCATATGCATATGCAACCATATCTAACACCTAAATACAATTTTTCTTGGCCATGAGTATATTCCTCCTTGATAGCTATTATTATTACTTTTTGATTCATAAAGAAATAGCAATTCCAATTATTCTGGCTAAGACATAACACTTATATTCAATCACTCCTCACCTTTTTCTTCCTTAACTTAAGATTTCCTGTTTGTTTCTTTCCTCCCTTTTCTCTTTAGTAAATCTAGATTTCATATAAGAGTACTGATAAAACTTGATAAAGAATTCAGAAGCTTTTTTTTGTTTTGTTTTTTTGCCCCTGAGTTACCTGAAGACATTCAGTTGGTCCAGATTCATGGTGGCAAACGGACTTAAGTTCAGCCAAGAGCAGTAAATAACAATCTTAAGACTGCAAGAAAGTGTCGTTCATGTAGTTTTGCTTTTCTTGTCCTTTAACTTGTTAAAACTAACTACAGGAAAGGCAGTTTTTGTGGGAAATGAAGACAAAAAGAAGGTACTTCCCTGTACACATTTTCATGGAAGGTCCTCTTAATTGTTCATTCAAATGCGTTTGGAAACTCCTTTCTGTTGCACATTTACACCATTTTTGAACCTCTCTTTCATTATTTCACTACTATTTTCTAAAGAATCAATAGAATACTATGTCTTACCATTGAATAAACACAACACAATCCAAATATTTTGACTGTATCTTTTCATATAGACCTTTTCATCAGATACCTTCTAAATTCAACTGATAATCAGAGATTCAGTTGTAGATATTAAGTCATTTCTCAACCTATCTAACCTTCTTTTTTGATTTATTATTTGATAATCAGAGTAATTCTTATGTGGCTTCTTAGAGTCAGTTGAGACAGGACGCTTAATACTTCAGCAATGTAAAAAGGTTTCATTATTTAAATGAAATCCTACTTTAATACCAGTAACATCTTCATATTGATCATATATATTAGTAATTTCCTCAATTTTTAGATGTTAAATGTTTCATACAAGGGCCCTAATTACTTTGTATAATTATATTATTCCATACCTTTTTCATTATGAACATTGAACTTTGGCTTGTCAACTGCCATCTCAAATTTGTATTTTGGTGTTGTATTTTGTTCAGATATGTTCTGTCTGGATTAATATGCTGCTGTCAGCAGACTGTGGTTTTGATCATTTTGCAGTTTATTTGAAGATTTATGTTACCAGTAATAAGAAAAAAAATTGAAGTTACTTTTTAGACGTAGGCTGCTAGAGACCCATTTTTAAAAATGTGACTTTTCCAGATAGCCCATCATTCTTTTTATTTTTCAGAAGAATTATTTTTATTACTATAGTTTCTTTTTATTTTTGGAGTTTTCCATGTTAAAAATATACGGAGGAATCTGGCAGCAAAATATGTCATGTCATATTGCATATTCAACTCAAATTTTTTTTTGGCTAGTTTAACTATTTGTTTTGCAGCCTTACGGGTTTCAGGTTTCCTGAACCTTCCCTGCTATGGTTTTCTTTGTTCCTGAGCTATAGTGCTTGAATCAATTAGACCTGAGGAAAGATTTCTCAAAAGACTGGAGATGGGATTGCAAGTGTAAACCAGCACTGTAACTCACCAAGAGAGAATTGCCAGGGTTGTCTTTCATGTCTAAATGTCCACACACTTTAAATAAAAGACTTGATTGGCTTAGTATTGAATGCTTTTTCACTAAACACTTAGCAGCATCTGAGGAAAGAAACGGATATGATCTATTATCTGTATATACTTAGAAATCAATAAAAACTTAAGGACTTGGATTTAAGCTCATAATGCATTTAAGTATAAAGAGTGTTGTGTGTACAGATAATAATTTGCTTAGATGCTGTGATGAAGATGACAAGGCATTTGGATAAATCTTTATTACACAGTATGTATCTTTTAAATTTGATAATTAATATTCTCTGCAGAACATTATTCACTATTGTAGACATCAGGATTCCAGTACTCCAAGGTAGTAATGACTTCCACACATTGATTCTCTAATTTTATGTTTCTTTACTGTAAATGCTGTTTTTAAATTATTTCATCTAGCACAGTTGTAACTAACATGATCAAAATCTAGTGATTCTATCATTTCTTAGGAGGTATCCATGAATCCATATAAATCTATACCTCAGCCATGGCTGTTGTGTAACTTTTTTTTTATGCTGGAAACAATCTTCCCTGTGTTTAGGGACAGCTGGGCTGTTATGCACCTGTAGTGAATACTTAGTGTATTCTCACTTGCATCAGTTCAAGCTGACAGGTGCCTTGCCCGGCTCGGTGCAGTGGCAGGTGCCTTGCCCGGCTCGGTGCCGGACAGGGCCCGTGCCCGGCTCGGTGCGGGGCCTGTGTTTGTCTCGGTGCAGGGGCAGGTGCCTTGCCCGGCTCGGTGCGGGCCAGGGCCCGTGCCCGGCTCGGTGCAGGGGCAGGTGCCTTGCCCAGCTCGGTGCC
>VWZN01021062.1:168-13628 GCA_013396955.1 Regulus satrapa | reverse complement strand
TTTTTTTCTTTTTCTGTTTCTTTTTAGTGACTCCTAAACTCCTAAAAATATTTTTTATACAGAATTGTAGGTTGAAAGTTCTCTCATTTATTCCTTCTCTTACACAATAAAAGAATGTCAAAAAGACTGCTCTCACTTTGATTCTGTAAACTTGTAACATCCTCACAGTGTGAGCTAGCGTGTTTCCTGTTCTCAGAAGTTTCAAGAAACAATATATAATTCTGCTTTGCTCCATGACACCTATTTTTTTCCTAGGGTTTTTTTTTTTCCACTTCTTTACTTGCATTTTTACTTCAGTGAAGAAGAAATGCTAGTTTTGAATACACAGTGATTTGACTGAAGAGACAATTGTGCAGAATCAGTCATTATATCTCATTGAATTTAAATATGTACATCTCATGGTTTTTCTACAGTGTTACAGAATTATGTTTTCTCAAATATGATTCTGAAAGTGAAAGCTAATATGCAGAGTATAAACATTGCCACATTTTTTCATTGTTATGTTTCTGTTTTTTTAGTGGAAAAAAATGTTTGCTGGAGACAATTTGACCTGTTATAAGGGAGACGTTCCTCACTCTATTACCTAGGAATTAAGACAGATTATGAAAAACACAAGCAAAACAAAATGCATAAAAATGATATTAATTATTACTGAGACTTAATTAAAAAAAACCTCTTTTTTCTTTGTTTGTTTGTTTTGTTTTGTTATGTTTTGTTTATTCTTCTGAACAGTACAATAATGGTTTCCTTCTCCCATTTCTTCTTGAAATTCATAGAATCATAGAATATTCTGGGTATGAAGGGATGCAATAGGATCATTGAGTCCAACTTCTAGCCTTGCACAGCACACCCTAAGAATCAGATCATATGCCTGAGAGCATTGGCCAAATGCTTCTGCAAATCTGTCAGGCTGGTGCTGGGACCACTCCCTCCCTGGGAGACTTTTCCAGTGCCCAGACACTCTCAGAGTGAAGAACCTTTCCCAAGGTTCCTAAGACACTGATGTTAGGTTTGACCTTACCCCAGCTTTGATCAGTTTAAAGTAAAACATCTAGTTTAAATTATTTCAAAGGAATCCCTTCAAAATCAATGAAGCTGAATTACCTGGACAATCTCATGACTTAGAATACATTACATTTCCCCCTGGTTGATTCATCCTCTCTCTCCAAAAGCTTTTTTTTTTNCCCTTTCCCCAAAAAATTTTTTTTTTTTTTTTTTTTTTTTTTTTTTTTTTTTTTTTTCCCAAGTTGACTGGAAAAAAAAGTACTGCTTTAGAAATACTACAGTCAGAGCTGAATGATTCAAAATGGTTCCTTTAATTCCTGGCTAATCTATGGTTATGCAACTGAAGATTTTTTGTTGGTGGTGTTTTGGGTTTTTTGTTTTTAAGTTCAGAGTAATAACTTTAATTTTACATTGGCAAAACTTATAATAAAGCCATAACATAAAGAAATCATAAATATTGCCAGTTTTATCAAAGAATTTTTTTTTTCTTATTTGTCATTTCTTCCTGGTAATAAGATAAGATTCCATTGCAGTGCTTGTAGCAGCCATAGATTATTTCTGGCTTCCCCCATGCTAAAAAATTATCATGCATCACAAGCCCTATTGAAGGGTTAAGGCCAGAACAGAACAGGAAGAAGAAGTAGAGAAGTTATTAATTCGTGACCTGAACACAGTTGTCTGGGTCAAAAGAACACAGAGACTATAGACAGTTGGAAAAAAAAAAAAAAAAAAAAAAAAAAAAAAAAAAAAAAAAATATACAAAAAAAAAAAAAAAAAAAAAAAAAAACGTTCTGCACAGAAAGGCAAAACTTCTGCTTAAGACCTCCACAATGTCCCTTTGAGTCAACAATTTTGTTGTTTGCCATTTCCTGCTCCAGCCTCATTTCCTGCTGGAATGAGAAGCACCGTGGCAGGATAGACAAATGCAAGGCTCTAGGTAATGGGAATTTGAGCAATGCCATAGACCTCCCCTAAGTTTTGATGAGGAGGCAAAAATTTGGATGTGCTCTTTTATTTCACCCTCGATCCTTTACAAGCATTTATACCTCAGTGATTCTCACTGATCATATCTTCTCCACTATCTTTTCTTCATTTTTCTTTCCTTGATGCAATGTTGTAGATAACTGAAGTCTTCATTACCCACAGAATTATCTTGATTTCTTCTACTATGATGTTTCCTTTGCTGCTTATTTTAGTGTCAAGCAAGTTCCACAGGATTATATTAAAAGGAGAAACTTCATAATCTATGAAATGGGACTGGAAGGGTCCCACTTCAAGTGTATGTACAGAAATTAGGAAAGAACTATAGGACAGCATAACAGGGGAAATTTCCCATATCTTCTCTGGGAAATCAGCACAATTTGAATGCCTACATTTCAATGCATGCAGACAGAGAACAAAGAGGAAGAACGAGACTTCTGCCAGCAGTTGAAGGGCTATGATCTTACTTGGATGACAGCAACTAGGTCAGACACATCACACAACTGAAGGGCTGCATTGGACAGGACAGTCTGGGACAGTGAACTGGGGGAGCTACCATTTATGTGAGAGAACAGTGGGCTGCATGGACCTCTGCCTCAGGTCACATGAGGACCCAGATGAAAGCTTATGGTTTAGGATTACTGAAAAACCAGCACAGGTGATCTGCTGTGGGCCACATAAGGAAGAAGTAACAGAAACCTTAGTCAGACGTAAGAAGCCTCATGTTCACAGACACTGGTGCTCACAAGTGACTTTATCACATCCATATCTGCAAGAAGAGCAGAACTCTCGGGTATGAGCAACGAAGAGGTTTATGGAATGCATTGATGACAGCTTCCTGACACGGACAGTTGAGAAGACAATGATGGGAGGTGCTCTTGTGAAAGCAGCACAAAGAATCAAGGAAGAACTGTTTGGGGTCAGCCTTGGTTGCTCTAACTGTGAGATGGAGTTGGGGTTCCTGAGAGTCAAAAGCAGGCTAACTAGTAGTCTGCCAGTCCTGGCTTTTTGGAGAGCATACTTTGGTCTTTTCAGAGGACTGCTTGGAAGAATCCCAGGTAAGAGGGCTCTAGAGGGAAGAGTGTTCTACAAGAGCTGATTAATTTTTAAAGATTGACCTCTCCAAGTTCAGCCCAATGATCAGGATATCAAGCACACAGGGGAGGAAACCTGCATCAATTAACAAGCGTCTTCTGACACAATTCAGCCATTGAAGGTATCCAAGGAGTGCCTTCTAGCCATTCCTGAGAAACTACTTTGGATTTCTTCAGTTTTAATAGAAATGGTGGTATGACTAAAGAAAATTCCAGAAATCATTGGTGAGTAAGTGAGTGAGTGAGTGAGTGAGTGAGTGAGTGAGTGAGTGAAATAAAACTACTGATTTATGGTCCATTCTTTCTATGGTAGCCAGAGAGTGAAGGACAGTTTTTGACACAATACAGTAGAGGCACATATTCTGAAGCAGTCTAGAACCCTCTATAGATCAGCATCAAATATATGAAGGTCTCAGTATAATTACTTTTAAAATAAATAATTTTATAGCTAAAGTGCTCTTGAAATGACTGCAGTGGGTGTAACTGGGTACCTTCACACAAGTCTTCATTAGAATCAGAGTGGTTTCAAGCAAGTTCATAGGCTACAGAACAGACTAGCTTGAAGAAAAGACCATTTAAAACCAGCAGTCTAATGTGCATATATATACACACATGAAATTGTTATTTAAATTAGTGAAAAAACAATGCAGAAATCACTTGTTTGTCATCAATTATTTAATTCAGTAATGAAATAATTACTCCAAACTGATAAGCAGGTAGGAGTTGCCAGAAAAATCAATGACTGTCAAGATTTTAATTTTCTAGTCAGGAAATTAACTTCAATACTTCTACTTGTTTCTCTGCTTGTCTTCTCCTAATGTCTGAAAGGCCTGTTTCAGTACAAGTGACTGTTCTTTTTTATTTTGCCCAGTGTGTGATTAATACAAATGAGCTTTTGAAGATATTTGAAATGTTTGTTTATAGTTTCCCCCAAAGGCAGACATTCTTTTCATTAACTTTGCCTAATTGCTTATTTTAGATTCAACTCTTTTTAGTTTAACTGACAAAATAATCCTAATCTTCTGGATATAGAACTACATATGATTTACCTTTTACACATACATGAATAGAATGTTTCTTGCAAAATAACCACAGCAAACAGTTCCTGTCCATTTCTTTTGGTGTGGTTTGGTTTGGTTTGGCTTGAACTTCTTTATTTTGATATTAGAATGGAAAATGTTACACTCAAAATCTTGTACTTAATATATATAATTAGCCCTCTAGTGTCCTTTGCCTCTTTCCTCTTTAGACCTTCTGTATCTTTTGAGACAAGTCTTTAATAAGGTGGGTTTATGTGCTATGGTGCTGACACCTAAGCTTCCAAATAGATAATAAGGAGAAATAAGCACTTAGAAATGGAATTCATCAGTCTTCTTTTCACTGTATCCTTTTACAAATGGCACATAAACATCTATGAATGTTTACAGAAATTCCAGTGTAAACAGCTGAGTTTTAAAGCACTGACATCCAAAAGTTCCCAAGGGTTAGGAATATTCTGTCCAGCATACCCTTGTGTTCCAGAGTTATTTTCTTACTGTTTTTCACACTTATCTTTCTTGTCTTCAACAAAACATTCCATCTAATTTATTATCTTGTAATTACCTTATTTTTTTTCCTCTTAATCTTGAAAATTCTGTTACTTGGGTTGCTCTTGTCATGTCTTGCTACTTATTCTGAATGAAGCTACACAAATCTTTGCACTCTTGGTGTTCCCATCACTCACATGAATATAGATATAATAGATATGGCTCTACCATAATGTTATAAGATGCTAACGTACTAAAATTGGTCACACTATTAGTAGAATATATTGTGTTTAAAGTAAATTCATTATATCCTGATTATTGTAATTACAATTTATAGGTATAATAGGCCTCTGTTCTTGCTACTTTTTTTTTTCCTTCATTCTTTCAGGATTTTTAACTCTGCATTCTCATGGTCCCTGCAGTTAAAACTGCTCATAATCTTTACACCATCATCAGTATTTCATGATTTGCGACTACAAGGTGAAACAAATATGACACGTCAATCATGTGCATCAAGAAATTGTCTGCAAAACATTATAGAAATCTCTTATATTGTTTGTACACAACACTTTGCACAGATAGTGAAGAGAACTGCAACTATGAGGATTTTTTTCCAGTTATTTAAAGAAAATTCCATCTAACTTCCTTTTCCTTATCAGGCTTTTTCAACAGATTCCCCATCTCATTAGTCCTCATTCTGATCTGTCCTCTTATCCTCAAGAAACATGTTCCCATTTCAAATTTTTCTCCACTGCAAACAATGAAGATGCATGAAGTGTAAGCTCTCCTCCTCATTTTTTCACCTTTTTCTTGAAAACTTTGCACTCAGACACTAAAGCTCCATCCATGCAGTTTGTTCCACCACCTCTCTGTAATCCCAATGAGGTTAACGTTCTGCAGCTTTGGAGAGATTTTTAGCTTCTCCTGTTTTCCATGCTGCATGGGTTGGGTGAAGGTATTTGAGATGGACCCAGACCCATTCAGAGGGAAAGTGAAGGAACCTTCCCCACAATCCAGACAGTTTTTTACTGTCCTTCCATATCTTTGGGTTGTTTTCAGATGATGACAACCATTTCCTATTGTACCTACTTCCTCCTTTCATCCCACTGGTCAGATGGATCCTATCCCTTGTAGTCAGTCCTCTTTCCTCAAAGAGACTCCCAGGATCATAATACACAGAATTCTGTCTGGGACACAGCCAGAGACCAAGTGCTGATATGCTAATGCATCCACTTCTGCCTCCACTTTTTCCTGTCACTGGGGGGACTGAGACTACCACCTGGGACCCCAGATGGAATAACCTTTCCTACTGCTCCCTGTCCTTTGCTTCTCTCCTGTTGCCAGAAGTCAGAAAAGATACTTGGCTTGTGCAGGGCTGCCCTGGCAGTAGCATTCATGCCTACATAGGTGAGCAGCAATGGGAATAGTCACAGGACTGCGCAAGCCTTGCCAGTCTCTCTTTGAGATCTACAAGGTAATTAAGTGTCAAGCAGAAAATCTGAAACATCAGTTTAGATCAACAGGTGGGTGTCTCCATCCACCATCAGAGGACATCCCCTGTGACTGCTGCCCTCCTTGTCTTTGTTGGTTCAGGCGGAGATATCTCTGATGCCTGCCCGAAGGGAGGTCATCTTCTTCACCCATTCCAAGGGAATTACACGTTCTGCAGTAACTGCAGAACAAGAAGGAGCTTTGCAATGTTGCCAGTAATCAAAAGTTTCTAGTCTTCTCCATTATGGACCACTCCCTTTGAGTTCTGTAACTTTAGGAAACAATCCCTTTGATCTGTAAAGTGTTTTGGGGACAACTTCTTTAGTTGGCCATTCCCAGGGTATCTCGCTCTGGTAATAAAACTCTCACCATTTTCCTCAGTGGCCCTGGGAGCGGCCAGCTTCCTTTCCACTGATGAGTTGTCTCACATTCCTCTGTTCACCCTGTGCTATGTTTTGGGTGATTATCCTTCATACACACAGCCCAACTGTCACTACCTTCATTGCAGAGTCTTGAAGAGGGATTCTGGTTCCCTGTGCAACCTGCCTGCACTGTCTGCTGAGAAAAATTATGTACTTGGGTTAAGAGCCTCAGCTTGCCTTTGAGATTTATGGTCCAGTATGGATATATAGTGTAGTATATTGCATATATTATTGCCAAAGTGTTCCTGAAAGATAGCAATATCATAGGGAAAAAGTTCTTGTGGTTCTTTATACATCTTTTTCCTGGTAGGAAAAAGGATGGTTTTCTTAGCATGCATACTTTTTTTTTTTTTTTTTTTTTTTTTTTTTTTTTTTTTTTTTTTTTTTTTTTTTAAAGACTTGCTTAAATTCATGTTTTTCAGACTATTTGTTGAGCAGACTGTTGCCGTTATATCAAAAAACTGGTTTAAAATAAAAGTTATTTAAAGCACATAGATCTTTATATCTCTCATTAAACCTTCTGAGTGAAAATTAGCATAATTCTAGCTCAAACCCAACAAAAAACATTTTACTGAAACTAATATGATGTGTGGTGCATATATAATTATGATTTCCAGCTTCAGAAAACAGCTTAATATACAGTGCAAATCAATTTTTCTTCCACACACTTGAAAACTTTTTGCCATAAATGAAAAGAAAGATTTTCATGCTCCATTGATATGCTTAATAAAGCAGACATATTAAAAATACTGCAGAGTATTTTTTGTTTGGAAATGTTTATGGAAATCTCTTAACTGAACAGCAAAAATTATAAGTAGAAGTAGACATATTGGTCTGGGTTGTTTTTTGGGGCTTTTTTTGTTTGGTTGGTTGGTTGGGTGGTTTTTTTTTTTTGTTTGTTTGTTTGTTTTGTTTTTGGTTTTGGTTTTTTTTGTTTTTTTTTTTAAAGATCTGACCATTTATAAATTGTAAATCCAGATAGGTCAGATCACCAATAGCAAATATGATAAGACAGAGTAAGATAGTCCCTCAGTTTTTCTCAGAAAACATGGTCATAATTTACTTTCAGCTTTTGATAACAATCATTCTGAGGGTCTGATTGTCTACTTGTAGTGTCAACAATAATCCTGAGAATATTATATGCTTGATTAAAGGCCTTTGATAAGAGTAATTTCCCTGAAAGATGTAAAGACATTAAGTTTACATTTTGCAATATAAATCAGGAACTGGCAGAGGAAATGAAGATCCTAACTCTATTCTTCCTTGCCACCACGTCATCAAGAATAGTTTTATCATGGCTCAAGCCACAATTCCCTTTGCATTATCACTGTAATCCTGACATACCTAGCAGTGCCAAGAGGGTAAGGGAGGGGGGAGAAAATGTTGTAGTATAACTCAGAAACACCCTGCAAACTGAAGAAATCTTATGCTGTCCCTCAAACCAAATAGGCCCTGTATATTTTGTGGAATAATAATTCATATCAGTTATGTGAATTATGAAAAATAGACAGCAAACTTATGCCTGCTGCCTTTTTAAGACATTGACCACTTTTTCACTATGGCCTACACTGCAGAAAAGCTAAGTGATATGTTCTTCTGTAGCCAAACCAGATACCTCAAAGCATTAATATATGCCTGTTGTTATGTTCCTAGGAGGTTTTCATGCTAAATGGAGGGGAACTTAAATCGTATAGACCCCTACAGGTTAGTCAGCTTTAGAAAATAAGAAGATTGGAATACCTGTGAGTAATCAAGACAATTTGGCACCCGAGTCCTTATATTGGCAGGATTTTCATGGATTAGATTCTTTACCCTTTTCATGTTCAAGTCTTTTTACCTTGCAGGCTTCTTTCTACATTACCTGTGTTTCCAGACAAAATCTCTAAAATCTTGTGATGACTAATAACTTATAGTTTTCCTGCCTATAGAATTAACAAATTGACATAATTAAACTCTTTATAAAGCTGCTTTATAAAAACTAGTTTGACATAAAAGAAAATATAAGAAGATTAAAATTGCAAGAAATGTGCATTGTTTTGATTTCTGAGTTTTAAAAATACACATGACTAAAAAACAGGTTAAAAGAGATGAATTATCATATAAAGTACACATATATTTAATTTCACAGAAGTGTTAGCATCTTTTTGACAAAGAAAAAATGTTCTGTATGCTGAATATTTTGCAGTAGGTATTATTTTCTATTTCAGTGAATCAAAACAAAATCAATGAAAGGATATTAATATTGTCAGTTTTTGATTTTCAAGGCAGGTAGAAGTAGAGAAGTAGAACACTAAAATGAATGAGAAGAAAACCATATCTTGGCAACAATGATTCAGGCTTATGGATTTTCTCCTTTATGCAATCATAGCTGATGTTACAAAAATAAAAAATGCTTATGTTTGATGGTAGCCTTCATGGCAGTCATAGAGAGCAGAAGCTATCTCACAGGGCATCCAAGGGATCAGACACAGACAGTACGAATTTAGGAAAGGCAGATCCTGCCTGACCAACCTGATCTCCTTTTATAGCCCAGTGACCTGCCTGATGGATGAGGGAAAAACTATGGATGTTGTCTACCTGGAACTTCAGCAAAGCCTTTGACACTGTCTCTCATGGAATTCTCCTGGAAAAGCTGTCTGCCTGTGGCTTGGACAGGTTTTTTCTTTGCTGGATGACTGTACCCAGAGAGTAGTGGTCAATGTTGCTGTATCTGGTTGGAGGCCAGTCACTAACAGGGCTCCCCAGGCTTCAGTGTTGAGTGCAGTCCTATTAAATATCTTTATTGATCATCTGTGTAAAGGGATTGAGTATGTCCTCAGTAATTTCACAGACAACATCAAGCTGGGTAGCAGAGTTGACTTTATGGAGGGTAGGAAGGCTCTGCATAGGACTCTGGACAGGCTGGCTAGATGGGTTAAGTCCATCAGTATGACGTTCAACAAGGCCAAGTATGAGCTCCTCCACTTTGGTCACAACAATCCCATGCAGCACAACAGGCCAGAGGGAGAGTATCTGTAAAGCTACCCAGTGGAGAAGAGCTTGGGAGCCCTGGCCGAGCATTGGCTAAAGTGTGTCCATGAGCCAGCAGTGTGTCCAGGTGGCCAAGAAGGCCAATTGCTACTTGTCCTGTATCAGCAAGAGTGTGGCCAGCAGAGCCAGGGGAATGATCATTGTCCTCATCCTAGTCAGAACTGGTGAGGCCACACCTTGAATTCTGTTTCCAGGTCTCAGTCCCTCACTACAACAGACATTGAGGGGCTGGAATGTGTCAGAGAAAGACATCAGAGCTGATGAAAGGTCTGGAAGGAAAGTCCTGTGTAAAGCAGCTGAAGGAACTGGGATTGTATAGCCTGGAGGAAGGAAAGATCAGGGGCACCTTATTGCTGTTTACAATTACCTGAAAAGAGGATGTAGTAAGCTGGGGGTTGGCCTTTTCTCCCAGACAATTAGTGATGTGATGAAAGGACATAGCCTCAAGCTGCACCAGGAGAGATTGAGATGGACATCAGGAGAAATTTCTTCATAGAAAGGGTGCTTAAGGACTGGAATGGGCTCCTCAAGGAGCGGGTTGAGTCACCATCCCTGGAGTCATTAAAGAAACTACTGGATGTGGCACTTATTGCCATCCTCTAATTGACAAGATGATGTTCAGTCAAAGGTTGAACTCAACGACCTCAGAGATCTCTTCCAACATAATGAGTCTGTGATTTTGTAACCAAATGTAGACCAAATAATACCAATATACTGTATATATGTATACCAATAAATCTAATTAATAAAATTATGCATTTCTGCATCTGAGTCAGTCCTCTTTAGATACTTTTTATAGCAAGTGGAAACAAAGACAAATTTACAGATTGCCAATCATCTCATCCTACTATAGATTATTTAAAGCAAATAAGTTGTGACTCATATCTCTTCATTAACTGCAGAGACAGCTTACAATGACTAGTTCAAATGTACATATCTCTGTGTTGACACTTCAGGGTTGACTGAGTTGCTTGGGGTTGGCTAAGTTGCTAAAGATAGATATCTAATGCCACTTAAGATGCCACAGGATGCTGAAGACATCTGCACAAAGCTGGCAGATATGACGAAGGACTTAAGGGAGACCTGTGTTTCCCTAGTATAGTATCTGGAGGTAAAGAGATACAGAGTAGCACATCTCAAATGGGAATAAATTCAGATATTTAGGTAATTAAATTGAGTTCGTAAAATTAGGCAAGCTGAATTGTCAGCCCTTCTGTCATGGAAAAGAAAGTTGAAACTGTAGGTGGTGTTATAAATCAAATATTCTGATAATATAATGTGATTGCATTTTTTTTTTTTTTTTTTTTTTAAAGACTGAGTTATCAAAAAGGGCCTCAAGGTGTGGACTAATGGTCAGCTAGGGTCCAAACATATCCTGTAGTCAATTGAAATGTACTTCAGTAGAGTCTAGTGACTTGTTTCACCCTGAATTAGGCTCTAAGGCTCCCATTCCATTGCCCTGCACTAGTACCTGGTACTTTCCCAGACAGCTGGTTTGCTCAAAATAATTCTAACACAACTATCAACTCTAAAGCCAGGCATCGAGGCAGTGTGTGTGCCCTTCTGGACAGGCAACTGAGAGCCTGGAAAAATGCCCTGGTACAAGCCAAAAGATTAATGTATATGCATGGGCAAAAGGAGACCTCAATGTCAGTCTAGTGGGCTTATCTCATTTATGGTGAAGAAAAAGGAAGTGAAATGAAATAAATAAAGAAGGAAAAGGGACTAGAATAAGAGAAGTGAAAAGGTGGTACAGAAAAAAACAGTTCATAATTTAAAGGACTAAAAGTTTCAAGATCTAATTTGTTAGATTTTTTTTTACATTTTTCACTTTCCTCCTGAAATGAGACCACTGGAAAAAACCCCTCCAAACAAAAACAACCAAAATCACACATATTGAAAAAAAACCAAAAAACCCCACAAATAACCCCCTTTTTTCCTATTCATATTTCTGAGAAGGATTTGTTCCCCAAAGGAGTTGTCATTTCCAGTTGTTTGGTTTGGGTTATTTAATAGCCTCTGCTTTAAAAATGTTTTCATGCTTTCTAGAATTATATATATCTTCTGTTAACTTGGGTATTTAATTATTTTATGAGGATGGGCTTTGTGTATTTCATATTTATTATACTAGAAAGCTAAATCCATATCTATGGGATATATTCACAATCACCAAAGTTTCCTAATTTTTTTTATGGAAGAATGTGTGATTCAATACATTTTCAAAATTCACAAAGAAATGGAAAAAAATAGAGAGAAACTGATTTACTGAGAAAGAACAGGTAAGAAATATAAGTATGAAAGGTTCATGACTATTTCTCCAGCTGCCACACCCATAGTAACAGGTGGATTTTTGTATTATATCTGCTTCATAGATTGTTTTATCTAGATCAAAGTAATGGAAAAACACCTTCCCCATCTCACCCCTCCTTTTTAGTATAAATATGTCATTCTTGTCCACAATTTAGAGTTAATCTCAACTTTTTCCTTATATATTAATAACTCCGAAAACAAAATAGAGGAGCAATGGGCAGATTTTTTTTTTTTTCAAAATAATAGGGGAAAACAGGCTTTTTAGTTATTATAGTCTTTGTAAGTGTTGCAAAAATAGCACAATTTTTTTTAATGCAATTTTAAAAATAATATTTATGTATATAGGTACAAATATTAAAATTATTTATTTTCAGAACGTTCTGGAACAAGAAAAGGTGAAATAAAAATCCTACTTAATTTGCTACCAACAAATTCTTGCTGAATTCCTTTGAAATCCTGAGATCCTTGGTGACAATAAATAATCCTCACAACATGCCGCCTTTTTGTCTAAGATTTACTCTGTTTCAGGTGTAAAGACTGTCCTACATTTCTAAAAGAACAACACCTACAGGAAGAAGGATTAATGTAAGTCTGTGAAAAGAAACTCATTGAGATAAAGAATAAAAATATTAGCAAATAACATACAACCTTTTTTCCGGATAATAAGTTTGTTGTTTTATTTGGAGTTTTTAAATTTTTTTTTTTCTCCCATTTAGAGACTTTACCAAAATCTCTGAAAAATTGAAGGCATTTTCAGTTTTTTGGGGTTTTTTTTTTTTTTTTTTTTTTTTTTTTTTTTTGTTTTTTTTTTTTTTGTTTTGTTTTGTTTTTTTTTTTTTAAGCTGTTAATAATGCAGGATGTATTTATTAAAGGAGCTCAAATTACTTTCCTTTGAAATGTTAAGTTTTATGGTTAATAATATCCTTAACAGCTAAAATTTTATTAATCTCCTTTGTTTAGGATATCGTTTCAAATGTATAACTGCTGGAACAATAGGTTCACAGGAAAAACAAAATCCCCACTGAGATGACTCTATTTTGATCATTTTTAGACAAGTTTCAGATTACTAAACTACAGTTCTCTGTTTTTATAAATAATATATATTTTGACTGCAAAGAAAATATCAATAGAAATTATTAAAAGCATCAGTGTTCTGGCAAGGTTTTTTGTTGTTGTTTGTTTGTTTGTTTTTAATGTGTGAAAATTATCTGTACTGATTATTATAAAAAGCATAATGTTGAAAAAAATTACATGTGTTTTATAGATAGTATATATCAACTAGTTGTTCTTTTCTAATTTATTTTTGTTGTTCCTGTTACTGTAATTTAAGAAAGCTCCTTTGTCATATATTCTTTATAATTTTCCATGTTTTATTTCCTTGACTGTCTAATTTGTTTCTTTTCTCAGAGGACTGTAAATTCCTGCAGCTAAACATTTTTGGATTAAATGGGATGACATGAATTGAACAACAAAGATGTCGAGATGATCATTACGATATTTAGGCAACACTAGCTGTTAGTAGTTCTACTGAAGTTAATTTGGGGAATTGCAGTATATTGTCCTTAAAAAGCATTTTTTTTTTTCTTTCTAAGATTTCAGC
>VWZN01021061.1:15256-31699 GCA_013396955.1 Regulus satrapa | reverse complement strand
CACAGCTAAGATCACAGAATTTTTAAGGTGCTACTGCTTACTGGAAATTACAACTCAAGTCAGGTACCTAGATACATAAGGTAGGTGGAAGAACACAGAGAAAAGGCATCATAACTATTGGGATAGTGAAAAGTGACCCAGCTGTAGATACTGATAATGAATAATTGTTTAAAAAAATGTTTTAAATTTCTATACACTATGAAATGTTTTCAAATTGAAATGTAGCTAGAGTTGTTACCAAACAGCTTTGTGTGGAGGTGGGTTTTCATGTTTGCTCTGATAGAGTATAGGGTTCCCAAATCCCAGGAAAAAGTGACATGGACTGTGGTCTGTTGTAGTCTACTGGAGGGACAAGGAGGTCCAATCCTGAGAAAACTATTGGTATATGTGTTACCCTGTATGGAGCAGCTGAAGATGAGAAAATCCAATGATTAGTTACTCAGTAGATTGAGTATCTAAGGTCAGTTAGCCATGGTATCTCTATTATATAGATATATATGTTTTCCACTAATGGGTCCTATCATGACCAGCCAGAGAGGGGGCCAGGATGATTTTGTTGGTGTTTGGCATTAGCCCAAATGCTGAGTGTCTGTGTTGATCCTGTTGGCCATGGACACTCTGCTTTTTATGTTGCTTTTGTATGAGTGCTTACTGGAAATTCCTGCTCAGCTCTACTACTGGCTGGACCTTGGAGTGTCTGCCTCTGTGAGTGTGCCAGATTCAGAAGCTCCTAACACTTAATATTTCATTGGAGCCTTGGGGAAAAAAAATCTATTAAACTAAGAATTGTTTTACTTTTTGTATCAAATCTGAGGGGAAATGACAGAGTTCCTGACATGTTCATATCAGTGCATTCAAAAGTGAGCAAAGCTTTTAACATTGCAGTTTATATTGCATTAGATCTCTTCTATCTGAACATCAATTTTGAGTTTATTTGATATCAATAAAGTCAAATGGATCTTATGTGTGTCTGTTTAATGCATGGCTCAGTGAGATGGAAGCAGAAAGTTTGACAGGTCAGCTCTTTAACACCCCAGTGTTTCAAATGACAGCAAGTTGGATGCAGAGTACTGTGCTTGACTACCTGGACTATACCAGATGAAATCTGAGAAATAGGCTTGCAGATATAACTGCTCCCCAATCTACCACTCAAGGTCAAATCTGCAGGATCATCTTATAGTTAAGTCTGTAGGGACAAGAATACCTCAGTTCCTCAAATCTCAGGTACTGATTAATATGCAGGAGTCCTGGCATTCCTGAACAAAGGAAAAGGACCTTTTGGATGTCAACTGACAAAGCAAAAGAAGCATAAAAATGCATTTACAATTTTCATGCACATCAAGGTATTCAATAGAATTATGGTCTGATCCATACCTCATCCAGCTGTGTAAACTCCACATGCATTGGTAAGACAGACAGACAACTCATACTACATAAAATCCTAGGATCATTTAGGTTCTAAAAGACCTTTAAGATCATCAAGTTCAGCTGTTTACCCAGCACTGCCAAATCCACTAAATCACATCCCCAAATGCCACATTTACATGTCTTTAAAATACCTCCAAATAGTTATGCAACAACTTTCCTGGGCAGTCTGTACCAGTACATGAAAACACTTTTGGGCTGACCATCCAGCCAATTTTTTACCTTCCTCGAAGTACATCCATTCAACCCTTGACCAGCCAGTTTCTCTGGGAGAATTCTGTGGGTAATGCTCTCAAAAGCTTTACCAAAGTCTAGGTAGATTTCATCCACAACCTTACGCTCATCCACATGTAGGTGGACTATGTGTATGCAGGCTTCCCAAAAGAGGCAGCGTGTTCCTGCCTAGATGGAGATAAGTAGAGAATATTTAAGAACCTGATGAGTAAATTATGGCCATAAAACAGAGGAAGACTATATAATTTATTAATATTTTTAATTAGATACATAATTAATTAACTTTGGCAGAATTACACAGTTTTTGTGCTTTCTTGGAAAATTCAAAAAGACCCATGACCCAAGGATTTTAAAAAAGTATTATAAAACAACTTAAGTTTTGAGAGAACATAAAAGATTCATACCTCAAGGTTAAGATGAATGAGCAGTAGTCACAGTGTCATTCAGCACCAGGGGACAAATGTACAATATAGAAGACAAGTTGCTTTATCCAACCACTCTTCTGCTTTTTCCCAAATGTTAATATTTGCTGGAGGACTGATTCTCACTCTTGAAAATTTTAATGAGCTAATTCCCCTATGAGAGAGGGAGGGAAGGAATTTATTTTAATTAAATATCATATACATTGAAACTATACAATCACAAGCAACCAGATGCTCTGTTCATTCCAATTAATTATGCTTTGGGATTTCTGATATGCAGAAAGGACCTTGAATAGATCATCCTTAATTATAAACTTTCATTGCTAATGGTGAGCAAGAATGAAGAGAGTGGTCCAGAGATGCAAACAGTTGCTAGAATGTCCTTCTACAGTTTATTAATGATAGAAAAGTAGAGTAACTATGTTTCCTAAAGTTCATTGCCTATAGCTATTCATATGACTTTTAAAGATTATGGCAAGTGTGGAAAAATTTTTCTTTTCAATTAATAGTTCCTCATTTTCCTCAAAACATCTCCAAAGATACAAGATAACCTTGATTAACAAGAAGCAAAGAGATGTTATAATGCCTGTATACATAATTAATTGTGAAATATGCTTAAGAGAACAACTAGCTGAAATACAGTTTATTAGTCATTACAAATCCAAAAAGTAATTACTCCGTACTGCAATCTGGGACAGGTTTCTGCAATAGAGGGATTTGGCAAATGCATGTTTTAATGATTGACACCATGTCTATTATGCTACCTGGGACCTTCATTTTTTTTTTTAGGGTAAAAATAAACTGCTTTCTAGCTATTATATGGCTGTCATTATCTGTGCATGAGCATTTTTACAGCTATCCAGAAATGCAGATTGAGGCAATATTCTCAAAAGAATCCTCTATTATATTTCTTGATATTTAGTGATACAAATCTGATTATCATTTGTTAACAATAATAATTTCTTCACAATTACATATGTATTTATATTTTTGGAAATTGATAGTAGAAAGAATAGAAAAGGTCAAACAGTATCAACATGTACAATTTTTCCAATCTCTTGCCAGGCAATCATTGGAGAGAACTGAAGAGCATGGTCTGGCAAGATGCATGCATCTCCCTCATATTGTGCAAGATATATCAGACAGAAAGTATATTAGGCCAAATTATGTTTTATGAATGCATCGTCTGCCTATATCAATGTAGAATTTATATACTGTCTTTCTTGATCTATATACAGTAAAATTACACTTGTTAGCTAAAACCTGGGGTTTTATCCCATAGAAAAACAAAATAATAATGTATTTTTCTTTATCCAACATTTTCATCATGATTAGAATAATTTTTTCTCATAGGTATAATCTGACTTTCTTCCTTAAGCTGGGTAGTACTCTACTAAAACCATGGCCCTATATGTAATCAATATTACTCATATTTCTTAAGAAAACTTCACTTATAATCTGTTACAGATGCCATTGCTTCATGGAAAACAGAACTGAGTGGTATCAATACCAGACAAGTAAGGTGTGAAAACAACTGAGAACAAAGTGTGCTGAACTTTGCTTTTAATTTTTAATAACCTTTTTTTTTTTTTTTTTTAACCAAGAAAGAACAGGATAAAAAAAAAAAAAAGAGGAGGGAAGGGCTTATTCTCCATGCTTCTTTCTGTTGTAAACTGTGTTGAGGAAGAAATAGTACAAGCATCAGCACTTTTGAGACTGAGACATGTTACTCCTGGATGTCACTTCATTTTAAACTTTTTTTTTAAAAACCTGTTTAAGGGCTTACTTTTTGGAATTAATTCAATAGATAAGACCAAAACTTTACTGATTTTAAATAAAATGGATTCACAACAATGATTTATGGACAAATGAATTATGTTGCGTTATAACAGAATAAGCAAGAATTTGGGTTGGAAAAATTATCTCAGATTTATGTGTGTGTATGTATGTGTTCATTTTCATAATGCTGTTCTGCTTTTTTGAATATTAGACTTCTTAAAAATGATCGTGGAGAAATTAGTCTCCTTTCTTCTCATATCCTTGTCATTCAAGAAAATACAGTAATAATTTGTTCTCAAGATAGCTGGATCTTTTAATTCTTATTACTGCTTCAGTGCTTGAAGATACTTAGGAAAGATATTTCTCCACTTAATTTATTCAGTGAAAATGTGATTTAAGGCTGGAGAAGTTAATTCTTCAATCACTTATTGCTGAAAGGTCATTCGATTAACACCACATTATGCTTGTTAACTGTCAGTGTAAAACTGACATCATTACCTAGACATGCAAATTGGAAGATAGATATTTTAAGAATATCCGCTGTTCAATTAGAAGCACACACATGGCAAGAGCTGCTTTTTCAAATATCCAGATTTTAATGGCTAGAACAATGAAATGAGCAGAGACTACTACATCATTACTTGTTGCTAATGTTTTCAACAAGAAGAACACATCTCTTTAAAAAGAATAAAGAAAAGCACCTTGTTATTCCTATTTTTCTGTTATCTATCTTATGGATGACATTCCTAAATGAATAAAGTTAGATAAGCATCTAGATACTGTTTTATATTTGCATCTAAACCCAGACCATGTTGAACTACATACAACTCCAGTTATATATATTAGAATGGTATCACTAAAAACTCTAGCAAATACTGGTTTGTTTTTTTTTTTTTTTTCATTTCAAAGTTTTAGATGAAAT
Organism: Regulus satrapa; assembly: GCA_013396955.1. Lineage (NCBI taxonomy): Eukaryota > Metazoa > Chordata > Aves > Passeriformes > Regulidae > Regulus > Regulus satrapa. The sequence continues at coordinate 26,917 of VWZN01021061.1, read as the reverse complement.
GGTTACCAAAGTAAGGATCTAAGAAGAATCTTCAGCTCTGTTCCCTAGTTCTCTTCTTTGTGTTTTGTTTTTAATTTGTCTCACAATCTTTAGTGGGTCCTATAAAACCTGTATCAGTGAAGACATGTGTGCTACACAAAATAACATGTGAGATCTACACAAACATGGATATTGAAACCTGTGGGGATGGTATATTTGCAATTGTATTCAATCATGCAGTTAGTAGAGCATTCAGGATATAGAAAATGGCAATTTATCTTCCTTTGCTTCTTGAAGAGATTCACAATTGACCTTTCCAAAACTTTCAATACAGGAAAAAAATGTTTCAGCAACCAAAGGAACAGGTACTAGAATATATAAATAATTTCACATTCTCCCAGGTCCCTCTTTGTTATTCCATTGGATTACTTTAGCATTTCTGATTCTCTTATAACAGAAGTAGGAAAAGATTATACTTGAAAAAAATTGCTCAGTGCTGCCGTTGCACATATATTTGTATTATAACTAAAGCATCTAAATATCAGAAGATTGGATTATAAATGATGAGGATTTAACAAGACTATTTGGTTTCATTTATTTGCCTTTGTTTTTTTACCTCCAAGTGTCTTCATTACAGGATTTTGTTTGCAGGCAGGAAGGTGGAAATCTACCTCTCACAAACTAAGTCCTAATATTTCCAGGTGATCCAAAGATCTTAGATACTGATTTTACTGTGAGAGAAGTGCTAAAAATCTTAAACCTGGTAGTTGTGGTTTTTTAATTTCTAGGCCAGGAATTATCTGTGGAATCAGAAACAGCATTATCCATTTTACAGTTATTCCTTTACAATTTGGAGATATTGAACTCATTTTATATAATTTGCTAACTGTCATGTAAAAATACCTTTAAAATGGATTTTAAAAAAAATTCTATGGTAAATATTATTGTATCATATACAATTGCCACATTTACTTTTAATTATAATTTTAAACTCTTTCTAGGACTTCAGTACCATTCCCCAACCCCATCCTCCCCACCCCCTCACCCCCCAATTTAATATCTGAAGTCTATAACTTCAGTTTTCTTTAATAGAAAAGTAACCTCAAATTGTAAATAAACCTCTTAAATACAGTCCTTTAAGCACACTTTAAAAAAAAAAAAATCATTTCTTTTTCATAAGGTACAGATTTCTACTCAATATTTAAGTTTTTCCAAGCAAGAAATTTTTAATTCTCTCTAGACCCTTAATTTCTTTGTCTCATTCTAAGATTATTTTATAGCCACGCTCTCTGTTTTGACTAAATAAAGTAAAATAAATTTAATCTATCTTTTGCTCTCCAAAATTTAACTTTCTGTCTTTATTAGTGAAATGCAACTGTCCCACTAAGATATTTTTGAAAAGGAATGGAGAGTATGTCTTCCTTTCTTGATTTATTTCAGAGATTATAGGCAACTATCTAGACTAGAGGTCTAACTTTTAAACAAGTGTAGTTTGGTGACAGGAATCCCTTCTCAAGTATAACTACAACTTTTGGGCACTTACTAAAAGTATGGGTTCATTCAAAGTTCTTTCAATGCTTGTAACCATTATATGCAAAATAAGTAATTTCAGCCTGCTACTTCAAGTGCTAAAATCCACATCCAAACCCACAGTAATCACAGAAGTTTAGTCTGGGGCACACACTTTTCACTCTTTTATTTACATATCATATATTTTTGGTAAATGACAATGTCAGAGGAAAGTAGTCTGGGCCTATCTTTATTTTATTTATTCTCATCTATAGTTAGAAAAGGAACTAGAGAATTGAAATAGTCCCAAAATTTTCATTGTTGCCCATTCATTTTTGCAATCAGGTCTGAGAGATAAATGAGTTTTGTGGGTGCTTTTGCAGAATTTGGATTGGTTATCTTCTTAGATTTCTTCCAGACTGAACAATTTTTATATGCTTACTGAAATATGAATTCTTTACATATCAGAGTAGCTTGAGTTCAGCTCTCCACAATAACTGCCTTAACAAATTGAAAGTCTGGGCAATCACCAGTCATATGAAGATTAATAAGAGAAAGTTCTGCATTCTGCACTTGGAATAGAGCGACCCTGGATGTACAGACAGACTGGGGAACAAGAGGCTGGAGAGTGGCACTCTCCAGATGCCACAGGGAAATGAAATGAAATTAATGAAAGGGACTTGGGGATCCCATTCAGTGGCAAGCTGACCATGAGACAGCAGTGCCCTGGCAGTCAGGAGGGCCTAGTGTATCCTGGGGGGCATCAGACACAGCATCACCAGCCAGGCAAGGGGGGGAAATTGTGCTGCTCTGCTCTGAGCTGCTGCAGCCTCACCCCCAGTGCTGCGGGCAGATTTGGGTGCTACCATATGAAAGAAAAAGTCATGAAACTATTGAAAAATGTTCACAGAAGGGCAATAAAAGATGGTGAAGGGCCTAGAAGGGAAATTCTATAAGGTGTAGCTGAGGTCACTTGGTCTGTTCAGCCTGGAGGAGATTGAGGGGAGACTTCATTGCATTTACAGTTTCCTTGTGAGGGGAAGCAGAGGGGTAGACATTGATCTCTTCAATCTCATAACTAATGGCAGACCTCAAATAAGTAGCATGAAGCTATCAGGGGAGGCTTAGGCTATCAGGAAAAGGTTCTTCTTCCAGAGCATGGTTGGGCACTGAAACAGGCTCCCCAGGGAAGTGGTCATAGCATCAAGTCTGACAGAGTTTAAAAAGCCTTTGGACTATGCTCTCAGGCACATAGTGTGACTTTTGGGGATGGTCCTGCACAGAGCCAGAAGTTGGATTTCATTATCCTTGTGGGTTACTTCCAATTCAGCATATTCTGTGATCCCAAGATAACTGTAGAATTAGAATCCTACCCGTTAAAGCTATTAAGAATATATTGTAATTGTTATAAAAGTGATTAGTTACACCTTTCTGGGAGACACTACAGGGAGTCATCCATTGCAGTTAGTATTGGAAATAAAAGCAATCATTGTTAAGCTATGTCTGTGAATTCTTTTCAGTAAGGTAAGAATTATTATGACAGAACATTGCTAAAGTCTAACTAGGTCTTATCACTAGTGAACAGGTTAGGCTAAAGGGGAAGATGATGCACTTGAATTGTCTGAAGGTCTTTATATAATGCTTTCCTACATATGTGATGTAAAATCGGAAATGAAAAGAAAATAAAATTGTGATACTAAATCTTTTCATATACACTTTATATATATATATATATATATATATATATATTTTTTTATCTAGAACATTTTTCCCAGGTTTTTTCACTTGCTTAACTTCATTTAAAGACATAATCTACCACACTACTTTGTCATGCTTTTGTCTTTTAAAGGAGCCTTTGCTCAAGGCTTCTATGGTATAATCATGGACTTGCTTTTTTCTTTTTGTCATGATGCTAAGATGTCCTTCTCTAAGAATCCTGTAGCTTGATAACCTTTAGATCTGCTGTGCTGTAAGAAAGCTGCAACTCAGGTTTTCAATGTTTTTTCTTTATGCTTATGGGCTTACGCTTATGTTATATGCAAATTTCATAATCTTTTTGAGGTATTGTGAATTTTACCTTCTTTCTTTGTACTTTGGAACTTTTCACAATGCTTTCTACAAGCTAGTAGAGAGAACTTCTCTGGGACAGAACAAACTCAAGATATGTTTTTGCAGACTGATTTTTCATTTGCTTTGTAAAAGAAATATATGACTTTCAGGATTGGTAGCCACCTGTCATTTTCTTAAAACGATATAGTGAGTTTACATTACTGAAAATTAATGCATGTACTAATTTGACAAGGTACCAAAGTGAGAGTGAAAATTTCCCTGAGATGAAGAACAAATTAAACACATGCCCTATGGGCTCACATCTCAAGTTTCATTGGCATTGGAGCTAATGATATCTTAGTTGTAGCTGGCTGTTGTGGATTTTTGTGTTAGATAATGTATAAATTTTATTTCCCTTGTAAATTGTCAAACATATGGGTGTTTTTAGCTATCTTCCTTTACAAAACTTGTAGCTTTTTTGTCAATGAGGATTCTATTCAGTTGCCCCATTTGATTGGAATGTACCAACAGGTTAACATGTTGAGAGAATGAGTCAAGATTTTACACATAAATAGGATGATTACACACATTTTGCTTCCATGAGAAGCCAGGATAAAATTGTCTCACACTCCTAAATAAATTTTAAAATGTAATTAAATTTTAAACATTAATTTAAGTATTTGATATGTTTAATAAAACCCTCTTAACAATAAATTTTTCAGATTAAAATCTGGACATTTATTTGAACAGGTACTACTGATATCTACTGATATCTGGTATAATATTCAGAAATATCTCTTCTGAATTGTTTTCTAAGAGAAACTGAAAAAATCTGTTTTCCAGATTTTTGCATAAAAATTATGGCTTCTATACCACTTGTCTGGCAAACCCTGGTTTCATGGAAGTAGACAACATTGTGAATTTTATTTACATTGCATATTTTAGTATTATGATGTCAAAGGAATGGTCAAGTGTGCAGGTGCAGATTACTATAACCACAAGACACTTGCCTTATGAATAGTCTAATTAGTTGAGATGTAGAAAAAATCAGGACATCACAGTGCTAATAATGCAAAAATCTAATGTTCAAACCAGCATGAAACTGGTTGTTCTAATGGCAAAATCATCCAGAAATAACAGAACTATTTTCACCTCCTCTCTGATTTTCAAAAGCAGTACTTTATACAAAGTACCATAGCTGGGTCTCCAAAGACAGCTTATATTTAAGCTTTTGTGGAATTCCTGAGGCTTTTCCCCTGCTTTGTGATTAAAAGTTGTTGTTGAAGCATTTTCAAAATACTGTAATTAATTTAATTTGCCTACATGACTAGAGTAGGTAGTGCAGCCAATTAAGACCTAGTATTTTGGCCCTAGGGTTTCAGTCTGAAATATTGTTTAGACAAGAACTAATGCAATTATCCTTATCTGAATTCTCTGAAGGAGATAGGAAGCAAATGCCAATTTGATCTCTTTACATGGGCAAGAATACACTTCTCTACACATAATCAAAGTAGAAACATTTCCAATAATACATGCAGACTAATTAAAACAGTTAAAACAACTATAAAAATCTTTACAGATGAACTTCACAAAATACTATTTTTGCTGATAAATTTTAGGACTGAGAGAAATGTTGCATTTCTCTGTAAATAACATTTATGCATAAATTCCTTTTTCTTTTAAATCACAGTCTGGAAGCTGTTCAGTCTTACTGTTTTTCTTTTTAAAAATTATTGCAATAGGGAAACAATCTTCCTTTTTTTCTTCCTAGTGTTTCTTTTCACATGGCTGTTTAAAAATTACTATTGGAAGTGGTTTTTTTAGGCATTTTTATGTTTACAAGCTATAAAAGTATTCTACACTGGAGCTAGGTTAAGTCTTCATTTCTTCATCCTTCAATATTTACTAAAATTAATCCAACATATTTTTCCAAGGTTATTGGACTAGGACTAGAATCATATTCTCTTAGACTGGCCTAACCGATGGTGTTCCAAGGTACTGTTCTGGATTTTCAGGATTATTTTAGGTGTTAATTTATTTTAATTTATAGTGGGAAATGGATTCTATGCAGTACCTTCAGTCTTGGGGAAGTAAAGCAAAGTTTGCTTGTTCTGTACTCACCCTAGTTGTCAGATTCCAAAATTCAGTACTCAAGATCACATCAAAAAGTATATCAAGTTCTTCAAAATTATTGTAATGGGCTGAATAATATGAAGGTGTTTTTAGTTAATGACATAAACAACTCCCAAATATCCATGAGAAACATAAGAATATTCATTCTTCTACTTCCAGTATCTGTTTAGTACCAAGAGGACATTTGTAGGAGCTTTACTGACCAAGAAGTAGTTAAAACAAATGTGATTCATCAGAAGGACCTATTAGCTTAGAAAAAAGTTTAAAATAGTATGTCCAAATGTTTTGCTGTTCTGTCAATCTGGGACACTGGGAATAGTTTTATATGTTTTATTGCAATTTTTATATCAACTAGTACACAGATTATACAACCAACCTTTTTTCTTGAGCATGAAGGGCAGATTACCTTGTGAGATAGTAGTATAAATTATAATTATTTTAGGTTTTCCATCAAATGAGAATAGATTAAGGTGTGATTTGCTGTGCTTTGGACTACCTGTGGTTGCTGATTCAGGACCAAGCCTCAAGATAACTTTCTTTCACTTTTATTTTTTGCAGCGGTTTATAATTCCACTGCCTTGCAGTAATCTGTTTACATTGAGCAGAAAGAAACTGCAAAATGTAATGGTTACATGCACCAAAAAGGTTAGTTTAAGATATACCAGTCTTTCCCGAAAGGTCATTATTCTTTTGAGTGATCTGAAAAACTGGGGACATCTAGGAAAGTCAGAGATTAAACTCAAAACCCTCCACAGCTTTACTTTTGGCAATTTTTCCTATCAATTTTATTTTGCCTTGCAGCTGCTACCACTTGTTTCTTCAGACAGAAGTAATATTTTTGACTAAATACAGGACTATTGATGTTCAATGTCTATAACCTGAACCCTTGAGCCTTATGCCCTGCAGTAAAAAGCATTTGTTAAGCAGGTCTGGATTTATAAGTTAAACTAAAAAGAGTCATGGTTGATTGCTGCCAAATAAACTACACAAGTTCATGAAGACAAGGTGTGGAAGAGAACATTCTGTCAATCCTATGGACAGTTTTATTGCAGCTGCATTGGTTGAGTATCTATTATTAATATATGTTGGGTTTTTTTTTGTTTGTTTGTTTTTTGTTTTTTTTTAACCTGTGCAAATTTAAAAGAGCATTAAGATTAGATAGTCTGTTTAAATAGTGTACAGAATCAGGCACTCTGGAGAGGTCTTTTGAAATCTCCAACACAAAGGTATTTTCCTGAACAGGACTTCAGACTTCTTACACCAGCATTTCACTACCAGACTTTCTACAGTTGGTCAATATAGCATTATTACTTGAGGTGTGAGAAAGTACAAAAAAAAATCTAAACTTTCACTATCATATCTACTTTGGTCTTTGAATAATGATTTGGACCACATAAGAGGTTTTTCTCTAGTTTGTCATGTTTAACTCCATTTATGATATTAATGGTACTATATCTATTTATAAATGTCAAAACTCTTTCACTTTTTCCTAGATAAAGTGTCTGATTTCACTCCTTTTATCCAGATGAGAAAAACAAGAAACATAAGAATTTTTGGTGAGTAGAACAACTAATAGAATAGTTACAAACAGAATTAAAGAAAGCCATGTATCAGTATCCTTCAGTATCATGAAATGATAAAATTGTTTAGCTTGGAAGTGACCTCGCAGATAATCTAGTTCCTCTGCCACGAGGCTAGGCTGTCCAGGGACCCATTCAATAGGGCTTTGAACACTTCCAGGGATAAGGAATCTACAACTTCCCTGGGCCTCCAGTGCCTCACTATTCTAACAGTAAACAATTTCTTCCTAATATGCAATCTAAACCTATTCTCAGCCTAATTTCCCTTCTTCCTGCCACTACGTGCCTTTGTAAAAAGTCCCTCTCCAGATTTCTTATAGGCTCCCTTCAGGTACCAGAAAGTCCCAGTGATGTCGCCCCAAACCTTCTCTTCTCCAGGCTGAATAACTCAAATTCTCTCTTCTTTTCATCATAGGAAAGATGCTCCATCCCTCTAATCAACTTGGTGGCCTCCCTTGCACCCACTACAACAGTGCTGTGTCCTTCCTGTGCTGGAGTCCCAAGAGCTCGGTGCAGGGGTCTCACCAGAGCAAAGCAGAGGGACAGAATCCCCTCCCTCCCCAGCTGCCCATGCTGCTTTGGATGCAGCCTAGGACATGTTTGGCTTTCTGGGCTGGGAGTGCCCATGGCTGGGTCATGTCCAGCCTCTCACCCACCAGCACCCCTGAGTCTTTCTGGGCAGGGTTGCTTTGGATCTGTTCACCACAGTGTGTATTGGTACTGGGGGCTGCCCCAACTCAGGTGCAGCACCTGTACTTGCTCTGGTTAAACCACATGAGATTCCCATGGGCCACTTTTGAGCTTGTCCAGGTCCCTCTGGATGACATCCCATCCTTCAGGTGTTTCAACAACACCACTCAGCTTGGTATTGTCTGCAAATTTGCAGAGGGTATACTTTCTTGTGTCAGAAAAATACTAATTTCATTTCAAAATATTACAATACTGTATATTGTATTTTCTTTCTTGTTGTTTTCCACTCTTAATCCATTTGTTCCTTTTGGCACTACATCCACATTCTGGGATTTCCATATAACCTTTTTGTGCAATTATTTTTCTGTTCCTTCCACTGTTTTCTACAAATTCTTTTTATTTCTTTTAGTTCCCTCATTAATCTGGAAACACATTCATAATATCTCTTGTTCATGTTTTTCCCTCTTGAGACTAAAATATGTTAATTATTTTGTCAGCACAGTGATATATCTCCAAGAGGAGAGGCTGGAGATGTTTTTGTTGTATTGCATAATTTGAGAGTATCCATTGACACTTTGAGAGCATCCCTTCTGCAAAACAGAATCCCATAATAGTATGAAACAGGTAGTTTGGGGACCCAACACAAACTCACTAATGAATTTATCTACTAAGCACTACTTAAGCCTTGGGGTTTCTCTGAAGACTGCTAAAGAAAGCTAAAGTTCAGCTTTAAACAGAAAATTGAGCAAGATACCAATAAGGGTTTCTGCAGTTGCATGGTTATTCAAATCTGAGGCTTTGTTCTAAGTAAAAAGAACACAGACATCAGGTGTTCTAGAATTTAAAGAGTTAAGTCTGAAACACCTCATATTAATTTTAGATTCCCTATTATGGTGCTACATTTACAGCCATCTGAGCAATGACATGGAAACAATGGTCCTCTTTTGATAAATGAGCTTAAGGTCTGAATCAGAGTCAAAACACAAACACACCCAGCTTGCACAGGCAAGGTCTTTCCTGACACAAAGAGCGACTAAATATTAATTTCTAAGCTGATATTAAGCTGAATGTGTACAGTAAAATCAATGAAGATTGGCTATATAATACTTGTTTAAGATTTTTTGCTTATCTGATCTATTTTTATTGCTAATTTTTCTTTTGTTATTATTACTACTATTGTTATTATGTCCATGTGATATATAAAGTATACTAAACCATTTATAGGCTATTTCAATGGGTTTACATTTCAGCACTTTAATGCTTTGAGTTTTCAGATGTACATATTTTCCCCTGGCAATCTCCTTTTTGAATTTTCCTGTTTACATATGATCAGGTAGCATAAAATAAAATTCCTAAAGCTATCTTTTAGGATCTATTACAAGCAGTCTACAATTTCATTGGATTCTGAGCACAAGTTGAAAATGGAAGTGCTAGCAGTAAAGCTAAGTCAACAAGGTACTTTTGGCTATGTTAAAATACCTAATTACAGATATGCAACATGACACATCAAAATATAAAATAGTGTCTATGTGACATTATTTTAGCCATTGACACATATTTTTGCAATGTCAGTACAGACTTATCAACCCTCAGCCCTACTAGCCGTTATTTCCTGGGAATTGTTTGTTTGGTGTGAGTTTTTTCTTGGGTTTTTTTTCTTGCTCTTTTTGTCAGCTGAAGGGTCAGATTTATCATAGAGATGCTATTTGTGTCAAGAAAAAACCCATGCTGGGTGGAGTGCTATACCAAAATCGTAGATAGATTAAGTGGAAATATACTGATCTGATTGACTTTATGGTGGATACAAAATACTTTAATGATTTTTAAAGGAAGGTCTTAGAAAACAGGTATTTCCAGTCTTGTCCAATTACAAGAATAGGTGTAGATGATCTGATTATACCATGGTGAGATATTTATCAGGTTTCACTGTAAAGCAGGTTTAGGGACACACAAGTAATTCTCTCCATCTGTAATCAAAGCTGAATGCACAAGTCGGTGTCACATGAAGAGACCAGACTTACATCACACAAGCTCTATTAGATTCTACTAATTAGGTTCTGGGTAATTTTACTTAGCAAATAAGTGTGTTAAGAATACATGAAAATGGACTTTCTTGAACCTCCAGTATAAATTCACACTGCCAGTGGCTCTTTAAGTCATCTTTGAAATTAACAGTGAGGTTCTGATAATTGTTTATTGGAAAAGGGATGCCCACTGCTAAATGGCTTTGCTTTATGTACAGTTATCAGGTTTCAAGAGAGTGTTAATTTTCTCTAAATAAAAGCATGTCAATAAAATATAAACAACCTAGGTCCAGTTGAGAAAACAACAACAGAGATCAATATTGGAACAGAAATGTGGGATTATCAATTAGACTGATCCTTGTTTAGGGTCAAGTTCTTTCAGAAAGAGACACATAGGGGCCTGCAAACTTACTATGGAGGACATATGGATTTGTTTCAGTCAGAGAATCAGGATCCTGACCATTAGCTGCATTTCATAAAAGAAAAAAAAAATCTATCAATTTGAAACTTGTAAGCCTCAGAGGTTTGTTGCTGGTAACAGGATAGGGAGGCTGTGGGTGGAAAACACACTTTCTTATGTAGCTGTCAAGACAAGAGAATGGTTTAAAGTAGCTTCTGATGGAAAATTCAAGTCAGTTTTAGTTCCCTATGCTTACATGGACCTCTGGGTAAAAGTAGGAGAAAGGAACATTTAGTTTTTGTGATTTTCTGATCTCTTGGTTCAGGATGTAGTGGGAACCATCTCTGTCAGAATTCTTGTACATTTTAATTGTTAAACATGGTGGGCTCATTAAACTTGATGTGTTGTCTATTAATTTTTAATAGAACACCAGGTCCTACAAAAACAGAATAAAATAGAATAGAATATAGAATAAAATTTCCCAGTAACAAAGATAATGTTTTAAGTCCTAAAATATCATTCACATCTGAACACCTTTGTCATTTTTCTTCTGGATTCTCATTAACAGAGCTGCTAGCATTTTATGGTGGAAACTATGTGCAAAAAACCTATTATATTTTCAGTGCTGGCTTAAAACATGCTTATTTTAATCGTTTTGGTCATGGGGACAGTATTGTTTCATTATTTCTGACTATACAGACCAAGATTTAAAAATTCATCCTCATGGAAATATTTAACATTTTGTTTTATGGCTGACTCTTGTAGCTTGTCTTCTCTCGTATAATTTTAATTTTTCAAGGTAAGAGTTAAATCATTCATTAGCCAAAGGAAATGTCCCTACAATGTGACAGCAAAAAAACACCTTAGGAATTGCTTGAAAGTCTGCTCAGTTTTAATGCCTTAAGGAAAAGTTCTGTGAAAGACATAGCTTCTTTTTCCTGCCGTGTTTCTTCTACAGGGGCTTCTGTCATTTGTGCTAAGCATGCTGCTACCGATGTTTCTTTAACTTCTCACCACAAGAAAGAGACACTAATCCTTCTCAGTGACCTCCTGGCTGAGTATTCAGTCATAAGTATTAACAGTGAGATAGGACAGTTATCTACTAATGGAAAACTGTGGATAATAAAACTGTGGATAATAAAACTGGGTCTTTGTGTTGGAAGGCTTGGTGATGGACATACTGGTGGAAACAGATATGCCTACAAGGAAATGAGCTACTCTTCTTTAAGGCAGAATTATACCTTATTTTAAAAGTACTGTATTATCTAAGATAAATTAAAGCGCTTCTTTTTTTTTT
>VWZN01021061.1:4134-15060 GCA_013396955.1 Regulus satrapa | reverse complement strand
CTAACCTGGATTAAAAATGTAATCATGATTTTGGACTCTGGTTTCTGGACCCCGATACTGTGGGGTCTCTTTCTCAACTTCATCTGTTACATTGCAGAGGTATGCTATTTTTAGCACAAAAGGAGAACTGTTTATCATGAAGCTGGAAGGGCTGGAGGTGTGGCTTCCCTGGGGTAGAGTGGGAAGAGAAAGGAAATGTCATTGGTACTAAACACCTGAGAGTCTGCTGAGCTAAAACATAGCTGGCTGCTGCTGTACAGAATTGAAAGGCCTAAGTAGTTTTCAGCTGCTTCCTGTATCAGGTTGGACTAGAGTAAAAGCCCATTTCTTTTTCATGCTTTTCTCAGGTTTGCTAGGCATCACTCCAGAGTAGGTGGAGAATAACGCTGCAGCCCTGGCTGAAAATTAAGACATTTTTGACTTAATTTATAAGGACACACTAGGAAAAGAAAGACACGTAACACACTACAAGGATGTTATTAAATGGATATGGAAATTTGCAGACTCATTGCTGGTCACACAAGACCTACAGAAAGATTGGAAAATTGTATGCATAGAGACACAATTTCAATTTGCCAGCCACTAACAGTCTGACTGTAAGTGGAATTATGGGTGTTCAATATCCTTGAAAATTAGTTGCAGATGTTTCTAGTTTGATATGTAAATATGAAGGCAATAAATACTGTGAGCATTTGGATCTGTAATTTAATGAGTCCTTCTTCAATGAAACTTACAGACCTGAAAACTCATCTTTATATAATTTCTGAATGGGTCCTGAAGAAAACTTCTAAACCCTGCTAATGTCATTGTGAAAAGTGAGTATATTACATGAAACACAAATTAAAGAAGCAGGTGATATTTTTGAATAAAACCTGCTTTGTTATGAAATGAAAGCCTTATATTTTATGAAATATTACATGCTTCTCTATGAAATATTTACAGGTTTTAACTAAAAAGGAGGGGTGGGAAGTGTTATATCATGTGCAAGGCAAGTGCAGTGACCTCAGAAGAGAACTATCAGGTTCAGAAAGACTTTTTAAATGTGTTATTTAAGTATGAGTAATTTTCATTATGGTGTGCTCTCTACAAGGTGACCTGGGAAAGACTAGGGGTTTTATTTATCGTAAATGTCAGGTGCACTTGCTAAGTGTGCATCAAGCTAAAATTTAATCTCAAAGCTAAAACCAAGAATTGAAATCAGGGGAGAATTTAAATTCAAGACTTTAGGAAGGTCGTGAGCAAGGTTTGAATAAGCAAATTCAGACATACACAGAGGGCACTTTTCATCAACTGAATGAGACAATTATGAGGATGCCTTCAGCTCTTGAATATAAATCTGAGAAAAGAGAGCTATGTGTATAGGTAGGATTTTCAAAATCAGGACCATGGATTGAACACTATTTTTTATAGGATATGATATTGGATTGAACACTATTTTTTATAGGATATGGTACTGCTCAAATGTGTTTCCCTTTTAGTCTTGCCCTAGACTCATGCTTTCTTCAGCAACTGTATTTCTCTTACATTGAATTAGGTAACTAATATAAAATAATATCACTTTCCTTAAAAGTTTATAAGTGCTATATTTAAGCAAATATAAAACTTATCTCCCCATCTTCAACATTGCTCTGCTCTTTTAAGGAGGGAAGTTATGATGATTAACCTTTATAGTTATTTCTGTTCACACTGGAAATTTCAGGATAGCTCTCTGGCATTCAAAATATCAGTGGTGATTCTTACCTCCCCTGATCACCATGGTAGGTTTCATTCCAGCTGGAATACCTGCCCTAGACTGAGACCAGTGTAAATTTTCACAGATCTTCTGAACAATATTGGGTAATACCAGGACTGTTAAATTCTGCTGTGAAATTAATATTGGTTGCCTTCTTAAAGTTAACAAGCAATCTATGTCAGTATGCATAGAAAGCATAAGTCTTCAAGCTTACTGTTCAATGAATCCAAAACAAGCTGGTTTATGAATACAATTATGCATTTTTTACAATCCATCATCTACATCTTATACTCCTTATGCATGTCCTAGAAGATTAATATAGACATGTAAATTAAATTGTATCCTAAAATTTATTTTGTTTTCTTTTTTGTTTGCTTTACTAAATTTCTAATGCAGTATTTTCAGCAGATGGTTAGTTCTAGTCCCTTTCATGTTCCTATTCTGTTATGTTTGTAAAAGAGCCAGCTGCCAACTGATAATATTTCACTGCTGAATTTATCATGTGTGATATAATTGCTCATTATGTGCTTTGCAATAAAGTTAAAGAACTATCAACACAGTTGTTTTGAACTCCAAACAAGTCTAAAGAAATAGTTATTTTTAATATCCATAATTCTCAGCTGATGCATAGTTATTTTAGAAGTCTACTTTTTGCAACAGATTCTCCTATTTTGTCAGGCCTTGATTTTGAAAAGTTTCAAGAATAAGAAATATTTCATATTTTAAGCATAGTGTTAAGTCTTAAGCACTAGTTTCATATGTTAGGTAAATCTGAACAATCAGAATTTTTTCATGAGTGTCTTTTAAGAATCATGCTCAGCAATCAAAGATCTAACTGTATTACAGTGTAATGTTTATCCAGAAAAAATTATGGGCTGTCATCAGAACAGCAATGAATCACTGAATGCTAACTCTGTTTTTTTTGGGTTTTTTTTTAAGTTTTTTTAATGTGAAAACATTTTAGAACATAATAAATATATTTCCCTACAAAATGATATTACTGTTTTCAGTAAAATGTAGGGTATATTACACTGCATATGATGACTAAGAAAGCCCTTGCTAATGTCTTCCGGAAATATATGGGTGGAGAATCTTGTTTACAAGCCTAATGCAATCGTCATTATCTGCCAGTAATATCTCAGGGTTCTTGCAGACTGCAGTAAAAGAAGTGATATATTTCCCAAAGAACTCTGTATTAATTATGTATATATGGGGATTTCAACCATAAAATCAGAAACAAAATCTTCTGAAATTTAAAATGGAAAGGAGCTGTCAATCAACCAGCCCTACAATGTCAAAGATGTTTCAATATACTTTCAAAGATAAGAGAACATGCACTTCCGAATTTTACTCTTTTGTGAAATTCATTATAACTAGCAAAAAAAAGTTAATAGTCTTTTTGATTTCTTTTTATGAAAGCCTCTGTTGGGTAAAAAGACCTCACACTTTTGTTTACCAATGTATAGAAAATAGGCTAACACTTAATCTTAAGTGTTAATTCTAATTGTGTCAATTAAGTAATCTAGTAAAAGACTTCTGACCCTTAGGGAAGCATATTCAGGGATTTTGAAAAAAAAAAAAAAATCTTCATTACCCTTCTCTTTTTTTTAAACTATAGATGAAGGCTAATATGAGCTCATAAAAATACAAGGTAGTCTACTTCAAGCTATCTAATAATAAATTTGAACTCCATACAAAATGCTCAAAACATTTATTGAAAAACTCATGTGTTCTTTGTCGCTTTTTCATTACACTGTGACTTTGTTCAGAAAAAGCAGTCCAGCATATTTAATAAGGAAAATTTCCTGTTCACTTAATATTTCTTTACACTGTTATATGCACATTTCTATCAGCTTTCAAAATTTGTACCTTCTTTTTAATGGGTCAAAGCACCAGGACCTCCTATAGACAATATGACTTCTACATTACTTTTCCTCAGAAGGCTGACAGCTTTCACTGTTATGCCAGTTGTAACATAATAAGCTCTTCCAAAACACAGACAAGAGGAAAAGAGATTTCATCATACTGAGAGGTGAGATATTTTAATTTTTATTGTTTCTCTTTTTTTTTTTTTTTTTCAATATAAAAAGAATCAGGTTGTTTTGTTTTATGCTTCTTGACTCTATATGTTAAATTCACCCCATTTTATATTGATTGTCAGACCTATAGAATGAGGTTATTTGAGAATTTTGTATGTAATTATCAAGCTTATCAGAAAGAATTCATAAACCTTGACAAAACATAATAGTATATTAAAAGTTGCT
Organism: Regulus satrapa; assembly: GCA_013396955.1. NCBI lineage: Eukaryota > Metazoa > Chordata > Aves > Passeriformes > Regulidae > Regulus > Regulus satrapa. The sequence goes on along the minus strand of VWZN01021061.1, from coordinate 11,064 downwards.
TCTCTTCCTTCTGTTAACACCGAGGGATAAAATCATGTAGGTTATGATGAACTTTCAGAAAACAATACAACTTGGTTAAAAATATTTACAGTACTTATGAGATTCTGAATAAATACTCCCTGAGTGTCCTTTCAGGGTATCATACTGCGTTATAAAAACTACTAAATAAATAATTATCTAACACCAAATTGAGACAAAAGAACAGGACATTTTCTATGAGCCATATAGAATTTTGCAAGTCTTTTCCCAAACAAAAAGGATTCCTGTTCATATTACAATGCTGGATATTTCTTTCAGTGCATGCAAGGCTAAAATGTTGGCACAAATATATAACAAATAATGTTTTACAAGTGTTTCCACCTTCTTAATAGCTCAGTCAATACCAGAAACATATCTGAGCAGAAAAGGAAAAGGTGACTAAAATTTTGCTGGAGTGGGCCTTGTCTCCGCAAGAAAAAACGAACAAACAAGAAAGAAAATAATCAACATCAGATTTAAGGAAGGCTTGAGCACAGGATCAAAATACAAGATTACTTAACAGGATTATTATTCATAGAATTTCTGTATACAGAAATATAGCCCTTATATGTTTAATAATACATGTAATTTTCTTGAAAAATAAAAATCACTTTTAGAAGGCACTTTTCCATCAAGGCCCCTCTCTATTTTAACAAACCACCAAAATGGCTTCAAAAAAAGTTCTTTTTGAAAATCCAAGGAGACCTCTAGGAAAAAAAAAAAAAAAAANAAGGAGCCTCCAGGAAAAAAAAAAAAAAAAAAAAAAAAAAAAAAGAAAAGAAAAGAAAGGTAGAGTTGGGGTTCTGACAGATACTTTGGTTTTAAGCTATTTCCAAGGGTTAAAGATCATGATATGCATGTAATTACATGAAAATTTGAGCAATTGGTGAATATAGTTGCATAGGTGAATATAATTGCATATGCAAATAGATATTTTGAATATGCAAACACAAAGATGCCTTTAAGCATTTCAGATCAAAACACTGTTTCAATGATTATAACAGGTAGTTTGTCAGGACTTAATAGATATGAAGAACCGTATTTCACTATTTGTGCAAAATGGGTGCCTACCTACAGTCACTGCTGCTGCATGGTCTGTATTAAAGTTGTCTCACTGCAGCACAACACTGTGAACATTTTCCCTTTGATTAATTATTCTTAAGTGAAGTCTCTTCTACTTCTGAAGAGTAGTCTCAGTGAAAGCCATGGCCTACATATTCCCCAAACATATTCCCTAATATATGTATATATATGACTATAGTTATAAATAAGATGTTAAAGGTAAAAACTTATTTCACAAAGTGAAATATGACATTTGGTGGTTTTGGATAAAAATAAGTAAAATTATTATTAATTTAGGCTTACCTTATTTTTTAAGCGTCTCCTGTTGTACATATACAAATATGGTCAGAATTAAGCTACACATCTCTTATATTGACATGAGTTGATCTTATCAAGACCATTCATGATGAAAGTCTGATGTTAAACTTCAATCACAAAGATTTCAACCATAAATCTCTTATGTCCAGATATATCTCAGTTACCAAAACTGCCTGAAATTTTGAATCGGGATGAATCACCATCTTGTAGTTGTGTAAACCATCACTATGTCAGCAAATTGGGAACATGGGATTACGAAATTCTCACTGACAGTGGAAAATCAAAAAAAATAGTAGTTAATGAAAAACACTACAAAAAACATGTAGTTAAGGAAATCAATATGAAAATTATATTTGAATGTATCAAAAACATCTGCAAGTCATATGCGAGAGAGGAGACATTTTAAATATTAGAGAATTGAAATTCAATCTTTATTAATATACCCAAGCCCAAGAGAAAACTGTAATTATATATTCTATCCAAGTTCTCTGTCCAAAGATCTTACCAGTCATTAAGATTTTTGATTTTCCATCTAGAAGCAATCTCAGAGAAATCTGGAGGCAAAAGCTTTGCTTCTCACAGCTGTTAAGCTCATTCCAAAAAAGAATCATCTATCATAGGATGCAACATACATAGCTTAAGACATTATATTTAGTGTGAGTGGAATAGAGAAGTTCCTAAAGAATGTCAAATGCCATCTATTCCTAAAGGTGGAAGGTATTGAAAGAATGTTAACATAAGCAAGAGGAGATCTCTGTTGGAATGGAGTTGCAATAGAGAAACTAGAATGTAGACACCCGTATACCAGAACTGTTACTAATTGTCAGATGTCTCTAGTACTTCCTAGAGGTTAATTTGACTGTGGAGAACCTATTGCTTATTAAATATCCAGAGTTTTCTTAATACTGCTAGAAGCAGCACTCCAGGGGGGGTCTCAGCAGAGGAGACCAGAGGAGAGCAGAGGGGCTGATTTCCCCCCTCCCCTGCTGCCCACGCTGCTTTGCATGCAGCCCAGGACACAGCTGGCTTTCTGGGTTGTGGGTGCAAATGGCTGGGTCATGTCCAGCCCTCTTCCACCAACACCCCCAAGTCCTTCTTGGCAGAGCTACTATGGAATTCTTCACTCTCCAGCCTGGGTTGGTTTGCCCAGACCCAGGTGCAGCACTTGTACTTGCTCTTGTTACACCTCATGGGTTTCCCATGGCCCACTTCTCGAGCTTGTCCAGGTCTCTTGGATGTCATCCCATTCCTCAAGTGTTTCAACAACTGCACTTGGTGTCATCTGCAAATTTGTTGTGGGTGTTAAACCTATATTTAGAGTAAGACAATGTAAAACAGCTCTCTTACAATGTCAGTATTAGAAAAACAACTAAAATAAGCTAAGCATTAAAACTGAAATCTACTTTTAAAATTAAATCTACACTTCTCCCAAGTAACAGGATGAGAGGAAACAGTCTCAAATAGTGCCAATGGAGGTTTAGATTTGATATTATGAGAAATATATTGCTGAAAGAGCAGTCTCCTTGGAGCAAGGAAGGAACTGAATCATCAACTCTGGAAGCTTTCAAAAGGTCTGTGAATATGGGCCTAAGGACATTTTTTAGCAGTGAACATGGCAGTGCTGGGTTAAGGGTTGGATTCAATGATCTTAGAGGTCTTTTTCAACCTGCATGAGTCTATGATTCTGTGATTGAAATATGGAAACTTGAGATAAAATAATTCTCCTGTTAGACTTTACATACTCTAGAGAGGGTCAATGAGTAGTTTTTGAGGAATTTGAAGGCATTAAAAAAAAAAGAATAATAAATAAGAGGTAGATATCAATTTTGATGGAAGGTGAGTATACTTTTTGAAAACCGGAGTTTTGGACTGCAAGCTAGGTGAAGTAAGCATATCAGTCTTTTTGTGGCAATCAGGCTAGTTGCAGTGATCTGAAGAGAGCTGAAGTGTGCTTAAGCATATTATTTCAGGATGAAGTTCAAGCTTTCAATATTCTTTTCAGTATTCTTTCAAATAGCAAAAATGCTGAAAACATTAATAATTTTAAAAGCAAATGAGCAGAAACCAGAACAAATCAGAGGACTAAACTAATGAAGAAAGCAATGTAATTCTGTCCCCTTCTTAGACACTTGACTTGCACAAGATTTTCCTAAATTTTTTTTTTATGTCATTATGTTATTATGTCATTATGTTAATGTTTTTCACATGTGCCTGAGAAACAATGGTGAGACTAGGAGTCACGTGCTTACACATCAGAGAACCAAAACTAATCTTATCCTAAGAACTGTGAATTTTTACTTGATTTGGTGGGGCCATATGGAGGCACAGAGGACACAAAAGGAGCTTGCTTTCGACAAGCACCAGGAAATAGAAATGTAACTTGATAAGTGAGGGTGGGGCTCAAAAGTGAATTTGACTCATTTTCCTGGCTGTCTAGAAGATGCATGTTCACAGAAATTCATCAAAAATTATTAAAATTTTGGCTGTTCCTGCACACTTGGCACCATTATATTTTCTGGCTACTATTATAGTACAAATCAAAAACAGTAACCACAGTTAAGCTGTCTTCACTTATGCTATGAGATCACAATATGATGTAATCTTTTTAAAGGTTTTTTTCAACTTTAGAGACCACAATGATACATAGAAAAATTTATACAAACTAAAGAAACAAACCAGAATCTATCATCCAATGATTCAGGACATATTTGCAGATGCAAATTGAGAACTAATGGAAGACCTATAGAAAAAGAACCTATATATAAAAATATATATCTATTTATATGCACATCAATGCATCCCTCATCTCCAAAACTGTAATCTAGAGGAACAAAAAATAGGGAAGACACTCAGTTTTGAGATCATCTTCAATTTAGGGAATAATGCCATGTTGTGTTAAATTGTGTTTGTTTTAAAAAATGCATTTGTGTTGACTCATTTATATAACAAGCATTGCTAGAGGCTGGTGTTGCTCTGACTTTTACAACTATCCAACCTAATTACTTAATGAATTGGAAAAAAAACCCAAAAAAACCTTTCAGGACACATAGAATTTTAATGTAATGATTGACAAGTCAAAGCAATGTCAAGTAAATTATTTATAACATGATGTTTAACCACATATAAACCTAGCTGGACAAAATATAACAAAATACAGCAAGCTTACTCAAAAGTAAACATTTAAATCAGACCATTGAAGGAGTTCCTGTAGTGCTTGCAGTTTCTGCAGCACAGAATCTACCTTGTGTTCCGTGTGCTTCTATTTCTCTTTTACAGCTGTTAAAGCGGAAGTATAAAAGGGGAGTAGTTGGAGTCTAGAGGATATATGATTTTTTAATGTGCTTCCACCCAGCGAGAACCTGAGAGGTAACCCAGGTCTTCCTCCTGGAATCTGGTAAATATCATCTGATCCAGCACCACCGGTAATAGTTATGCCCTTGAGAGATGCATCTAGGCATGTGCATCTAACATCATGCCCTATGAAGATTAAAATTTTGGAACTACTCTTAACAGCTCTTCCCATCTATATGACTGCTGAAAAGTAAATTAGAGAGCTTCCTTAGTGAAAAATCAAAACAAGCCAAAATACTGACATGACTTTTTTTTTTNTTAGATTTTTTTTTTTTTTTTTTTTTTTTTTTTTTTTTTTTTTTTTTTTTTTTGTAAAACAGTTATTTTTCCTCTTTATTCTATGCAAGATATATTCTCTTGCTAATGGAAAGAGTTTGGGTTTGGGGTTTTTTTTGCTATTCATGTCAGTCATGACTTGAACCTGCTCTTAAATCTCGATTTCAATTTGCATATTAGATTGACTTTAAATTATTATTTTCTGGACACTAAAAGCATTAAGGTAAAAGTTTTTAAATTTTAAAAAAGTGCTTTAAAATGCTTAAATGGAAATTTGCAGTGTTGCTGCTAATTTTTTTATCCTTAAAAGTCTATTTTTCATTAAATATGATCATCCAAAAGACTCTTTCAATTCACTTAACATCATGGGATTTCTCTCCTTTCATTCTTGTTTGAAACTTAGTGAGCTAAATATTTTGACAATGAATTCATCTGTTTGAGATGAGGAAGTTATTAACCTCCCCTCTGAGAGAGAATTGGAATTTACTTAATGAAGATTTATCAGCTTTTCAGAATAACACAGACATTTGACTTTCAGACATTTTATAAAACTTAGTAACTCATTGCATAAAATGGTGTTTCTCAAGAAGATAATTTCTCAGAAATTTTCCTGGAAATTTATGTGTAATTACAGAAGAGATTTTTGACAATAATTATTCTTATTAGGGAAGATGTTCACATCACTATTTTGTATTAGAAACATTAAAGAAACACAAAGATGCTGTTACTAAATTGCTGAAAATATTTAATTTTAATCCTTTGTATCTGAGATTTTTTTGTAATTTGATTTTAAAAATAGCACTTATTCTGCTATTATATTTAATTTTTTTTTCTCTTTTCCCAGTTATTCCCCATTTCTCTCTATCTTAATATTGTCTCAGTCTGATAAATAGGTCTTGATGAATTAATTAAGCCTATGTCCAAATACAGTTACTCTTTAAGGAATTTATTTAAGAGGATTGCATAAAATATATTGTATGTATTCTATATAATTTGCTCATAGAAGATATCCTAGCTATTCAATTAAAATTATACAATACTTTTTTATCAAGGTAAAAAAAAAGATAACTGTAAAATATGAATGTAGCTGTATCTTCCTCAGTGTAAGTCAACTTCCCTAAATAGAATTTTCAGCATATCAGGTCAATGATGACCTAAATTATATTTTGGGAGACTGTCTAGTCAAGGAGAACTTTCTGGTACTAAAAGGTTTTGTAGAAGGAAAGCCCAGATACACAGAGAGAATTCACCTCTAAAGTGTTCATTGCTTCCAAACACTGTCAATAACTCACACAGGCATTCAAAGATGAACACTGTCAAACAGAGAACATTGCAGCTTTTCATGAAATATTTATTTATAACCCTTATACAAGTGTTCTGAGCCTCTAATATCATATCTTCAAACAACATTCATGTTGACTGCTAATATATTATGGGTGAGTTTGGCTCTGTCTTTAATTTTCTTTTAATATGAATCTTCATTTTAATAGGATTGCTATTTCAGAAAATAAACATCCTTTAATATTTTATTTGAATGAAAATATTATGTTAGAAATTCATAATGATAACTCACTAAACAGAAACATGCCAGTCCCACACATCCAAACCACATAATTTGTTGGTTTGGTACTCCTGGATTTTTTTATCTATGAATTTGTTTGTCAAGGTCAATATACTGAGCTGGTTTTTAATATTTTTTTATTTATTTTTTCTTTCTAAGGCGGATGAATATCCTCCCTTTATGTCAGAAATCAATGACATTCCTGGAAGGTTAAATCTTGAGGCCTTTCAAAACACCAGAAATATATTCAAAGTTAAAAAAAAGTATTTTGTCTAAACCTTGATTTTTTTAGATTCTTTAATTAGATTTGAGGATATTCTTATTGGAGATCATTCCAAAAAAGG
>VWZN01021060.1:274890-293276 GCA_013396955.1 Regulus satrapa | reverse complement strand
AATATTTTTATTTTTATATGATTATGTATTATATTAAAATATATATCGATAAATTCTATTTATAAATAAATATAATAAATGAATAAATTAAATAGGACACTCTGCATGTATGAATCACCCAGAGGAGCCCTCAGGTACCAAATGCTTTGTCTGTACTTCCCCGTGCCAGTAGCTGAGTTCCAGAGGAGGAAATTTCCCTTCGGTGCTCACCTCCCGAGGCACGGGTTGCACTTGCAGGAATGAGGGCAGCCCCCAGACGTGCTCTCCCTTTTTGGGAGCTGTGCTGGAAGGAGGGAGGCTGTGCCCACCCAGGGAGCTCTTTGGGAAGTGCTGGCACAGAAAAAGGTGGATGCAGGTTGCAGTGGGGATGTTGCACTGTGGCTGGAAACGAGTCAATTTCGCTTTTTTTTTTTTTTTTTTTTAAATATCAGTCCAGGCAGAGTTAACACCTGGCTCTGTGGGCCCCTCGCTGCCAGCCCCACGGAGAGTTTTTGGCTCGTGGGTTTCTGCTAGTGGCAGGATGAGGCTGCTCCTCCCCGGCAGCAGCAGGGCTGAGGGAGCCTGCTCCCTTCGCCTGGCACTCACGGCTGTTCCAGGGAAAGCACACACAGCTCACTCATTCCTCTGATGAAGCCTTGCTAGAAAATTTCATTAGACAAGCAAGCAAAAAGAAACGATGCGAGTTTAGATGCCTGTGTTATATTTTAAATTATTATGTGCAGCTTGCTTATGTTTGATGCGAGACCGTTTCAGAAGTGATCAAGTGTTGGTTGTGGACATGGAATTTTTGTGCTCAGTGTTGGCATAGTTTATGTTTCTGGTCTTGAGCTCCCTGAGTCAGTCAATTTTGGAGTCAGTTGCCTAACATTGGTATCCATGGAAAACTTCAGCAACGGAGGGCTAGCGTGTCTCCCTCTCCAAGGAACACTTGGGCTTTGAGTTCTGTAATGTGCCATGATGTAACTTGAGAAAATAAATGCTTTTAGGCACGGCAGAAGTACAGTGAGGCCGGGAGGTGCCTTTAGAACTTTAAATCTCTGAGCAGGGAGCTTGTGCAGGTCCTGCTGGGAGGGCAGAGCCCAGCTGGGTGTTGGGATTGCCTGTGTTCCCTTCCAGGGCTGCCAGGGACAGGGCAGTGCCAGTGCTGGCTAGGAAGTCCCTCAGCCTTGCACGGGAAAACCCATTCCCTTGATAAACTCCCACCAGCTTTTCCCAAGTCCCTAGAGTGGATTTTCCAGCGAGTGGTGAGCTCTGGTGCCTGGAGCGCTGACTCCTCGCTCCCTGGCACGTGCAGCTGAGCTTCCGTGGAGCCATCGAGGCTGCTCCTGCTTGCAGAGGGGCTGGGGGTGCCCCGCAGGATTTTCTGCGCTGCCAGACAGTCCCAGAGAGGCTGCCTGCCCGTTTCATAGCAGCTGTTTCAGGAGACACGAGCAGCTTGGGGTTTGGAAATTCAGTCTTGCCCCGTTGTCCTGTTTTGATGTGGGGCACCGAGGTTGCAGTTTTTAGATGGTCCATTGTAGAGGGCGAGTTTTGTGTTACTTTTTAATTAGGAGGAAGTAGCGACTGAATTATGGATTTTCTTAGGCTGGAATATCAACTCCAGCCATTAATCTAGCACTGCTGGTTCCACCACAATGTTAACCAATATGTTAACTGCTAAAGATATTAAAAAAAACCCAAAACCATCCAGCAGATTAGGATCACGTACAATAAAACAAGCAAATGTGTGCATTTAAAACACTGAAGTCCAACCAATTCTATCCCGTGATAAATGAGACTAAATTTCATTTAATGTTTTTTATTTTGCTGCCTTTTTTCAAATAAAAAGTGATGGTAGTGTAATCCTGCACCCACTAACATTCCCAGAGCAGTTCCAAGTGGCTGGAGCAGAAAACAGCAAGCGTGGATTGCAAACAGTAAAGTTTAGGTACCTGGCGCTGCAGTAATTTTATTTATCTCCTGAAGAGTTGACCATAAAGCTTGGTCGTAACCTCGATGAAGCTGGGGATTTCTGCCAGCACAGGAGCTGTGTGTGTCCTGCTGGAGCTCTCTGAGTGGGGCAGGGGGTGGCTGCAGGGCAGGCCAGCTCCCAGTCCCAAATACAGGTGTCCTTTTCACCACTGATGGATCAGGCCCCTTCTATTTCTGCTGCCAACAGAGTTCACCAGTGTGCTCTCCCCTGACAGAGAGGTGCTTGCCCTTATTTTTATATGCCCTATTTTATAACGGGCATATTTTCTAAATTTAAATCATTGTGTTGAGGGGAGCGACAAATAAAATCCCAACTGTCCCCAGCTTTTGCTGAAAGGTTATTTAAATTATCGTGCAGTGCAGCGTCTTTCGAGGTTTGTTTTTGTCACAGGTGGTGGATTCCGTATTCCCAGACCCTCTCTTCCTCACCTCCCGGCTGACATTAGGGCTACAGAGATTCTGCTGGATGTTGACGGGGAGAAAACAGCACCAGAGGCTTCCTTGCAGCAGAGTCTCCACTTACAGTCCTGGGCATTAACTTATATCCAGCACATTAGACTTAAAAGCACAGAGCCATTAAGTGCAGGGCTCCCTTCCCAGGAGGGCAGCAGATGGAGAGAGCATGGGGGGAGGGCAGGAGAAAGGGCTCTGATGGAGGGGCTGGATGGGATGGATCTGTGAGCCGGCAAACTCGCTGTTTACCACCTTGACAGTTTCTCCGGGATAAGGAATTGAGCGCGGTGGCCGCGGGCACGAAGGTCAGCGCATTACTCCGAAATGTTTGGCTACTGCATCGGTTTGTGGGAAGGGCAAGGTGCTGGCCCAGTATATCTTCCCTCCTGCTCCTTTTACACGGGCAGCACAAAGGGAAAAAAAAGTCATTACTTTTTAATTACTCTCGGCTTCTTTGTTTCTCGGAGCGCGTTCGCTTTTGGCCGGCGGTGAGCATTAACAGTGGGTTATTTGCTTTGCTGCGAATGGTGGAGTTGTAGTTTTGGGGAAAATAATGCCCAGAATTAAAATTTCATGTCATCCAGCCTATTTAATAAATAGGAGCCTTGTCCTGTACTTGTGAAATGCAAGGATTAGTGAGGTCATTATTGCTTCCAGGGGGACAGGACCTGCCACTTAAAAATACCAGATTAAGTGGCTCCCTCCGTTTTAAGCAACCATTCTTTCAAGGACTTATTTTCTCTGCTTGTTAGCAATGTACATATAAGATTATGATAATTGACAGATATTAAGGAAGAGGGAAATTTTGTCTTTGTGGTGTGTTTATTTTGTAAATTTAAAGTCGTCCAGGCGTTCACTTTTCCTCTTGGCAGAAAGCAGTGAATAAATTAAAAGTTAAATAAATACACAATTATGTATAAAAAATTGCATATAACTCAAGTGTAATCTTTGAATTACTTGAAAGTTTTTATATGTAATTGTTTCATTCTGATTATACCTCTCTTGACATTAGTTTGATTTTTCATCCTCTTGTTTGTTAACCAGGGATGTTGGCAAGAAGAATTAATTCTCTTCTGCTCTCAGTACTATTTTGTACCTCGAAAGCTTCCACTTACATACCCTCTTTGGGTTTTTGAGGGAGAGTCGTGATTCAAATTGGAACTTGTTCGACGTTTTGGAGGTTCTTTTAATTGTTTGTATCAAGTTCTGAAGACAGTTTTTCTCCTAGAAAGCCCTAAGGAGGCTGCACAGATCAAATGCTGCAGTAGGAGTTTCAAACCCCCTCTGAGAATTAAAATGCTGGCGGTAATGCTGGGGGTGGTATATGATTTTTTTTTTTTCCCCCCTCCCCTTTCTTCATCTCCACGGTGCCCTTTGGTGCTGTTGTGCTCAGCTACCCTGCCTGGCTGCTCTCTGAGGATCCCCCCAGCTCCTCTCTGAGGATCAGTTCAAGGAATTGAAATGCTCTGTGTTCAGGGGGAGGTTGTATAGTGGTCCAGCTCATTCATTTTAGATTATGATTGCTATCACAAGCTGATTTTCCTGAAAAGAATCCTTGCACCCAGTCCAGATCGTCAAGAGAAATAGTGATTGGAGTTGAAAATTAATTTTGGATCACCTGGCTTCCTGGAGAGCCCGTTGGTGCCTTCGTTCCATGCTGTCACCACTTGCAGTGAGTGCTCCTCTCGGAGGCTTTTCAAGATGTCACTCTACAGCACGAGAAAGACCTCTTGTGAAGAGTTAAAAGGTGTGAACTGAAACGTGGCGAGCCAGGAAGCTGGCAGAGCTTTCTTATTAATTAGGTCTAATTAAATGGGGTCCTAGAGAAGATCTGGAATAAGGCATGGCAATTTTCTGCTTCTCTGTCTCCAAAGATCCAGGGCCATTTCTTTGGGTTTGGCTGCTTGTGTAATAAAATGCAGGAGCAGTGTACTGGAGACGGCCAACACAGAATGAATGGAAGTTGAGAAATGTATGAATGGTCTCAGACACCCAGAAATAACCAGAGATAAGGTGTTGGCCTGAGGGGTGTGGCTTTCAGCACACCTTGCAGGTACAGCCAGATTTACTTAGGTGCAGTTTTACTGCCTACCTACTGTTTAAAGGCTTTCCTGCCCTGGCATGAAGTGCAGCAGTGAGATCTATATCACAGCATTGCTGTGGTGGCAGTGCTGGAATCTGTCTTTCGTGTTTGTGTGCGTTCTGTTATTTTCCTAACAAAAAGGTTTTTTTCAGATTTTGAACTTCCAGACTTATGCCTTGCAGTTGTTTGCACAGAAGCGTGGTCATGTTGAGCACGAGGTTGTTTGTAAGAATTAAAGCAGAATTCTCCGTGTACTTCTTTGGATTTTTGTGGGTTTTTCTTTTTTTTTTTTTGTTGCTGTTGGTTTCTTTTTTCAAGGCACCAAACAGCTGTCAGGGGGGTAGAATTTCTATTTGCTTAGTGTGTTATTAGATAATGAGCTCTAAATTAAAAATCAAGCATCCTGCTCTCTGTCCTCTGAGTCATCTAATCCTGAGCAACATGCTCTGCATTCATACAGCATAGACAATGCTGACAGGTATCTTCAAAGAATTTATGATATTTTTTTTCCCCCCCTTCTCTATTTTCCAAACAGAAAAGGACAGAAATTCAAGAGTTTAAATGCTGAATCTTTGATGGTATAGCTGCAGTAATATCACATGTCAGCTACATGGGGAGCTGCTGGAGCGGCCAACCTTCTGATTTTAGCACCCTCCCAAAAGCTGCAGAAGAAACACTTGAGTGGAGCATGGAAAAGTTGCTTGAACTGCCTTGGTTTGCCCTTAGTTTACTTGAATACTTTGACCTGAAGCAGTGATGATCGAGAGCCCAGGTCTGTGGATGGCTCTGTCTGGGAGAAGTACGGAAGAGAAAGTAAAACCTAGGCTGTAAAAATATAAAGAAAAATTAGCAAAATTTAAGACTACCGGTGGGTGTAGTCTTACAGCAGTGACTACACAGGTTTTTCCTATTTTTCCTACACACACTACAATTGCCTTTTCCTATTTGCCTTCCTTCTGCTGCTGCCTGTGCTTTTGAGACCCCTGGCCCGCTGTGTTTTCTGCGGGCAGCCTGGTGCCTGCACTTTGGATGTGTCTTCTGCAAGGTGTGATACAGCTGCCAGTTGACCTGGCAGCTCAAACCAAGTTGGGAGCTCAGCCGTGCAAAGGGAGAAGGAGCCACATTCATTAACCCCCCGTGCATCTCTCGGTGCTTAGTAAAGGTGCTGTGGGTAATTACAGAAAAGACTCCAGGCTAAACTGAGCCATCTGAGCAGGTATTTCCCCCACTGTGAGAACCCAACTTGGTGATGGCAAAGGGGGGGACACACACACCAGCCCACATGTGCAATTTAAATAGCTCTGGGTTTTGCATCATAAATATGCACCGGATGCAGGGGAGAAAAACCAGCACGTTCTCTCAGGATGCTGTTAGGGCCAAGCAGAATCTCATTAGGGACAACTTCAAAGATCGGTTCCTCATGTCCATAAAAACAAGTGTAAATTATCTTCTGTGAGCCTGCTGTTAGCAGTTGCACTGTTACATTATGCATGTAGCCTAGGCTGCACATGGCACCACAAACTGCACTAGGTTTCATTAGGGTTTCGTTTTTATGCCAGGCATGGCAACTTTGCTCTTTATTGCTGTCGTTTTGGCTGCTGATAAGGTATTGGAGTTAAAATTTCCTGCTGCATTAGCCGGTTAGTAGTGTCTGCAAAAGGACTTTTAAGGTTCTAGGGCTCCTGTGTTTTTTGTAGAGGAGCAGCATACACACAGTTCCCTGTCTGTATTGACAGCTCCACTTGCTTCCTCATTCTTCTGCTTGCTGCGCTTCGTGGGAAGGAGGCAGATCCCAGCCCTCCTGGAATGACACTTGAGGGAGCTTTCGGTGATGCTGCTCTGCAGCACGTGGCGTGAATGTTTGTGGAGATGATGAGGAGGGTGGAACTGCAGTGCTGCGGGCTTTCGCTGGGCCACGTGCCCCGTTCTGTACCTTTGAAATGTTTTGGAATGGTGAAATGCAGCCTCGGAGCGTGGAAGCTTTTGGGACAAGATTCTAGGGGATCAAGATTTTTGGGATCGCACTCGTTGTCCTTGCAGAAACGGTGAGATGCCGTGGAATATTCTCCTGAACTATACTGCTGAAAAAGGGGGAAAGAGATACTTTTAGATTTTCCTTTTCCTGTGGTATTTTTTGCAATTTTTTTTTTTTTTTTGTGTGTGTGGCTTAATCATTGATGAAAGAAAGCATTCAGCATCACACCTAGTCAAGGCTCTCCACTGCCTCCAGCTGCAATGTTAAACTCCTGCCTGGGCCAGCAATCTGATTTGCAGTGGTTTCACAAAGATCTGCAGCTTGGGGCTGCTGTAGGCTGCTCAAACAAAGTCCTGTCACATCCAGTGTGGCTCGAGTGTGGCTGGTTGGAGCCACTGTTGCCGAGTTCCTCGTGCCAAGGGGTGTGTGAAGCTTTGTGGCTTTGTGGTTTTGGGAGAGCTCCTTTGCCCTTTTGCTTTGGGGCAGTGGTTTTGTGAGAGCTCTTTTGCCCTTTTGTTTTGGGGGAGTGGTTTTGGGAGGTCTTTCACCCTGCTGCTTTGGGGCAGTGGTTTTGGGAGAGCTCTTTTGCCCTTTTGCTTTGGGGCAGTGGTTTTGGGAGAACTCTTTTGCCCTTTTGCTTTCGGGCAGTGGTTTTGGGAGCTCTTTTGCCCTTTTGCTTTGGGGCAGTGGTTTTGGGAGAGCTCTTTTGCCCTTTTGTTTTGGGGGAGTGGTTTTGGGAGGGCTTTCACCCTGCTGCTTTGGGGCAGTGGTTTTGGGAGAGCTCTTTTGCCCTTTTGTTTTGGGGGAGTGGTTTTGGGAGGGCTTTCACCCTGCTGCTTTGGGGCAGTGGTTTTGGGAGAGCTCCTTTGCCCTGCTGCTTTGGGGCTGGTGTGCTGCTGGCAGGAGCAGCCCTCGCTGCTGCTGCTGCTGGCCCGCGTGTCTGCGTTGTGCGAGTGGCAGAGCTGGGAATTGAGAGGGATCCCTGGAGTTTGATGCCCAGCTCAGCTCTGCAGCCCCGCTCACCATCTGTCCCTGTGCAGTCGTACTGGCACAAGAGCCTGGAGCAGCAGCAGGGGACTGGGAGCTGCAGGGCTGGCAGTGCTGCTGGAAGGGGAGGATGTTGATCCGCACCCCTGCACTGATCAGTAGTGGTCCCGTGTTTAAAGTGGGGCTGAGGGCAGTTTGCTTGCAGAGGTACCTCAGGAGACACAGCTGTGAAATGTCTTGTGGGGTCAGGTGGTTTAGAGTTCACTGTGCAGGTGAAGTACAGGGCTAGAATGAACCCACATGGGACTTCTTGTGTGATTTCCCAACAAGACATCAGGAATTTCCCGACGCTGTTCAAGGTTACAAGAATAATATGAGAAAATTTCTACATCCTGAAGGGCCTGAGTGCACCTGTGGGGGAGATCAGTGAGAATTTGAGTTTCTGCAGTGAGCTTGAAGTGTTGGGAGTGCTGGGCTGCCCGCTGTCCCCTGGGGTTGCCACAGTGGTGACCATGCAAGGCAGGGGCTGGTGCAGGAACGCAGAAGTTCCAGCCTGTTTTGCACGGTGGGACAGTGTCTGCAGAAGCCCAGAAGGGCCAGTGTGTTTGTCTCCAACACCCACAGTCAGATGGCTGGGGAGCCAGCCAAGGGGTGTTGGTAATAACACAATGTGGGAAGGAGCAGGATGTGGCTGGAGACGGGGCCGTGCGGAGGTAGGCAGCACTTTTCTGGGACAAATATCCTTGTGCTAGTTCCTGGAGATAAGCACAGCACAAAGGAGACTCAGAATGGGTGTGGACTGTAGGGGGGGGTAACAAGACCACCAAACACCCCCAAAGTCCTCCAGCCCATTTCCAGAAAGGTCTGGAGGAATGCACTGTGCATGGTAACTAATTTGCCTGGAAAGTGGAAAAACTTGTCTCCAGGATGAAGAAATTGATATCAATCCATATCTAATCTATAAGAAGGTGCCTCCCCAGAGGCTGGGAGTGCCCCACAGTGATTCTGGAGCTTGCCCTGCTGGGCCTTGCTGGGGCTGTGGGCATGGTGACCCTGCAGGTGGAATGAAGGGGGCCCTGGGCAGGAGAGGATGGAGGACAGGACACCACTTCCACCCTTGAAAACCCTAAATCTCCCTTTAGAGCTCCTGCCTCCGGCTCCCTGGAAGAAAGGGCAGGTGATCTGAGCAGAGGGAAATGTGCACTTCGGTGTACAGCTAGTGTACTTCTAATGATAATTGTGTCTGCCTGAGGATGACACACTTTGGGATGGTAAAGCTTATGGATAGGAGAGCCTGATGGATAAAAAAGATGGGGGCAAAAGTCTTGCTCCTCCTAGGTTTAGCTGGGGCTTTTTTGTTTTTGTTTAGTTTTGTTGGTTTGGGTTTTTTTTGTTCTGTTTCATGTTTATTAGATTTTTTACTCTTATAAAAACATTGAAAAACTTGTGTTCTCTAACAAGCATCATATTCTAGTGCGGAATTGTCAGAATTTTAACAGAATTAGAAAATACCAGATCCTTTGCTTTGGAAAAGTCACTGCTGCTTCAGTTTTAAAGTCTAATGAGCTGAAAAAAGCCTGCCTTTTTTTTTTTTTTTTTTAAGAGAAAAGAACTTGACTGAGGAATCTAATCTAAACACCTCCACGGTGTAGAATTGTTATTTGTTTCTACCTGTGTCCACGTGTGTGCATGTACATGCAGGTGGTGACCTGGCGCCCAGAGAGAATGTTTGCATACAGTGAGAGCCTCGCTGTTTTTTGGAAGCCTGCTTCCTTCTTTGCATTCCCTTGGATTCTAAAGCCTTTAAACCCCCACCAGGGTTTGTTATCTTGCTGAGGAGTGATCAGTTTCATCAGAAGTTCAAGACTGAGCTGGGAGGAAGCCTTCATTTAACATCATTGTTTAGGTCTGGCTCCTTGTCTGCCCCTAGCAGACGATGTTTGAGCAGGCTGTGATAAGATAAGAAGTGGCAGTGATAGCCATGCTGCAGGGTTACTGCAAGGGCATGAAACAGCCTGGCCAGGGGACCTTCGAGGTCTGATTCTTGCTTATAATGGGTGATTGAAGTGTTCTCCTCATGGGGTTGGCAGTTAATGTGGCATTCGTGTCAGCGTGTCCCTCAGGAAAAAATGAAGCGGTTGGAGGAAAACAAAGAAAAAGCAGAGTGTGTAAAACTGGGCAGAGCATAATTTGGGTTTTTTGCGTCTAGCACGGTCGATTGGTGCTTTTACTGCTTAAGTAATGACCACGTGAGGATACAGTTTTGCTGAAGGAAGATATAAAAAGAATGAAGTAACAGAAAAGCCGGAATGCTCAGGACTGAGATGTCCTGACCAGAAGGTGCAAAGAAGGTTGTGAAACACATCCCCTTAGCACAATTAAGAAACTGCATCCAGGGCTCTTATAATCTCAGCATATTAAAGATATTTGCTTTACCTTTTTGCTTTCTTCCTGGCTTTTAATTTGCTTGCTGTTTCGAAGGCCGTTTTCCCTCCAAGCCTGACGAGCTGAGCCCACCCACGGAGGTCCCAGTCAGCAGCAGCCCAGGAGAAGGGAGAGGCAGGGAGCAGGGGTGAGCCCAGGTGCGCTGGCTCTCGGGTGAGCCCTCCTTTCCAGGCTGTGCTCCCGGAGCCTTGGCTCACCCTGCTGGCTCCAGGCAGCTCCTGGAGCAGCTGCTCTGTGAGTGGGGCTGTGAGGAGTTTTGGCAGAGCACACGCCCGGTAACGGGTGGCTGGGAGGATGTAGGCTCCAGATGTAGGCTCTGGGTCAGCGGGAGAGGAAGAAGGAATAGTGGCCTTTACCGGACCTGTGGATGGAATGGATGTTAAAGGCGACCTTGAGAGGCTTTCCTGACATGTTGTCTCCCACGAGTCAGAGCTTGGTGAGGCACTCACACGAGAGAGAATCGCACCCTGAGAACGATCAGGGGAAATCCAGGGCACGGCAGGTCTTTGTGGTTAACACTTTCCTCTGTTTTGCTTAGCAGTGTGAAAAATGACAGCACAGTTTGGGAGCCCAGCAGCACTTCCCATACTTCAAACCGTACAAGTGGCTGCACGTTGTCTTAGCCTGACGTCTCTTCAGCTGGTGGCAGGCCACATGAAATGTCCCAGGGCTGAATTCCCTTTGTGCCACACTGCTCCCTCCACGTGTAAGCATATTCCCATCACACTGGGACTGGAATTCCATTTTTTGCCATCAGGCTGGGATCTGAAAAAGTGAGCAGCACATGCCATGAATCAGAGCCCTTGTTAAATTCCCGTGAGGTTAGATTCCTTGCGGGTCTTTGGCTTGCCTGAGCTGAGCTCAGCAAGCAAACCCCCTGCTCGCTGATGTCTTTGTGATGCCTACACCTGGCAGGTTGCCTCAAACTGAGAGAAAGTTCAAAGGCAAGTCTGTAATTCAGGCTTTTCTCTGGGCCTGGTTACTTAGCGAAGGTCAAGGGCAGAGCAATTTACTGGATCATGTTTGGTGGGGGTGTGCACAGCGTGCCTTGTAAGGACAGGTATCGTGACACAGTGAATGTCAGTGAGCTAAGTGAAGTGGTTTTGCTGGTTTGCAGAAAGTATGCACCTGTGCTTGTTAAACTGAGTTGCATTTGCTGCTCTCTTGGTGCCTCTGTAAAGGGTATGCAGCTATCAAGTCATAGTAACAGCCAAGTATTACTTTGGTGAGAAATGGTCTTTGGGGAGATCGTGATGTTTCAGACAAGAAAATGTCATTTGTGTGGGCGGGATGAGCATAGCTTTTTGGAACTGCATGGTATTCTCTTCATCAGTTGAAGGTGATTGTTATTTTAAAAAAAATCCATCGTGTTATTTGACAAGGAGAGGAATAGACGTGGTTTCTGTTAGCGCAGGTAATTCCAGTGGAATAAAAGCGAGTGCTAGAGATGGTTTCTGAGGCAAAAGTAGTCACTAGTGGAAAGCCTCTGAGCGTGCCACCATTCATTTTCCACAGCAAGACGCAGGCAAAGCCCTTCTTGAGGAAAGATTTGGGGCAGCTGATTCTCCAGAAGGTAGACAGACAGTTTCAATTCTAGAAAGACGTGGCTTTGGCCTTTAGGAGCATAGTTAGTCTCGAGTCCTCACAATCGATGAAGGAGCTCCTGATTTTATAGGCTGGAGTAAAGCAGCAGAGTAGAACTAGATGGAGTAATGGATAGCAGAAGGGATTTCTGGAACAGGCTGGCGTATCTTGCTGGTTTTGCCCTTGAGGGCTGTATTCATTATGAAACAGTCTCTAAGCCTGCTCTCGATTGCCAAAACGGTCGCGGGGAGGAAGGGGGAGAAAGGTTGCAGGAAATTAGTCATTTCAGCCAAAGAGCTGAGAATCTGAACTGCTGGTCCTGTGGAATGGAGGTGACTGTAAGGGTATCGGTGGGGACAGTTTGGCTCAGCCCAGGCTCCTGTGCTGGTGTGGTCACAGAACTTGGGCTGTCTTGACAGCACGAGCAGCCCTGGCGCTGTGCGACCGGAGGTGTCGCTGGCAGTGCCAGAGCGCAGAGATGGGCAGGAAAAGAACAGCCTGCTGGAGCCAGATGTAAAGAAAGAAATGGTCAAGACAGCTGTTCCCAGGCTTTAACAGCCTCATGTTTTCTGAAAAAAAAAAATTTTTTATCCTTTTTTTCTACTTAAGCAACTTAGTCAATTAGGCAGTTTCCTTGAAAACTACCTGAATAGATTTATCTCTCACAGAATGCTCAGCAATGAATTTTGCTGCAAACTCATAGAAACATTTTATTTTTCTTTTTTTTTTTTCCTTTGCACTTCCCCATAGCTTTGCAGAGCTGTGGAATTCTGTTGTAGTCTGTCCCTGGAAGGTATCTTTTCCTGCTCCTTCATGGATAAAGAACTGGGATTTCATTTACATGCTGAGAGTGATGACTGTGGATGGGTAGGTGGGTGCAATTTTGCATGTATTCTTAGTCAAAGCAAAAGTGGCTTTGATTGTCAAACTAAAAGCAACACACCCAAATTAGTATAGCTGAGTGCCCTGATATTCCATCTAGTTATGTATTTTGGCTTTGTCAGTTCAGTTTTATTGCTAATTTTCAAGAAGCTGAAGCTTTTCTGAAGTTTTTAGTATTGGAATACCTATTAAAAAAAACATTTCATTTTCTTCTCTTTTTAAGTACTAAGAGGAGCATGAAGATGAAAATCAATACTGTGTATCCACATAGGGGAACTGATTCAAGATAGCTCCTAGAGAGAAAAGGCTGTTCTGCAGCTGTTACTCAAAAATTCCTCTTGGTGTGGACAGTCATATTCTCTAGGAAAAGTGCTTTAGCTAAATCAGAAAGCAGGCCCATGCCTAATAAATAGATTCCCTGGGGAGCCATCGAGGGAAAGCAATGGTACTCTTAATTCACACAGCCTGCCTTACTTCAGAGCAACTGCCTGTTCTCAAGCTTTGAGAAACCAGAAGATAAATACTAGCTGAAAAAGACTCTTGCATAAAAAAAATAGGTGTGCCCTTTTGGGGTGGCTTGTTTTGTTGTGGGGAGGGGAAGACACTGGTTTGTTTTTTGGGGGTTTTTTGTTAGTTTTGTTGTTGTTTAGGGTTTTTTTTTTTTTTAAACCTCACATCATGCGGGTTCTGAGGCACCTTCAGCTCATTTTTGACAAATGTGGTGGAATTAATCTGTGTGTCTGTCCCACGGACTGCGTGAGCTTAAAGGCTGCACAATTCCCTTTCTGCCTCCCCAGCACCCACCACAACAGAATGCATTTCACCCACCTTGGTTCTTCCCATCTAAATGTGGAATGATGGTTTCTATTTGTTCTGCTGCAGATAGGCTGCTCTGTGATTTTTGCATGTCTAATTGCACTGGCTGAAGTAATGAAATTCCCTCTTTTGTTTTGGAGCATAATCAGTGAGATTGCATTTGCATTGCTTATAAAATGAATCACGTAAAGTGAAATTACATTGCCCACATCTCATTTTGTATCGTAAAATGTTATGGTGGTGCAGCTTGTTTTCCTCCTTCCCGGGGCTTCTCATTCTGATGTTCTTTCTCTAAATTTCAAACTGCAACTATTTCCCTTTTGTGCTTGACACGGAAATTACTTTCTGCAGTGTGCTCCTACATCTGTCGTGCCAACTAAAATTCTGGTTTTGCGCAACATAGGGATTGACGAGCAGCGAGTTTTCAAAGCTATTCAAGGGCAGTAATAAAAACAATATTCTGATGCATTGTAAGCGTTATTCAGCAGGTCTGTACCGTCAGCAGTCAAGCCATAGGCGGCAAGCTGTATATTCAGAGGTTTCAGCTCATTTGGCTTCGGAATTGTCTTGTAGAAAACACTGAAATCAAAATGATTCTGTTGTTCTTCCTTCTTTTCCCCTGCCTTCGTCGCTGGCGCAGAGGCAAAAGTAAATGTGTTTTTAAATTGAGTTTTCTAAAAGTATCCCCGAGGTAAATTCCTATCTTGACTATAATTCATTTTTGGTTTTATTTGATTTTTGGGGATACATCTTTGGAAATAAACAGTTTAATGCAATAAGAATAATTGCTTACTGCAGAAACCAGTAACAGTTCTGAGAAATTTGAATGGCCTAGATACTCCCACCGAGGACTTTTAAGCCGTTAATTTTTATTATAGAAACATAAGCAAAGCACAAATGTTCTTAGATAACCTGTAACACTGCGGTTGCCCACAAACACTCTGCCTATTCACTACATTATTGATAAACCCCCCTGATCTTATATGCAGCCCTGCTTCTCGTAATATTTTATAAACGTGATCTGTGTCAAATAAATGCCACAGTCAAGTTAAAGTGATGGCGCAACTGAAATAGTCAGTGCTGGTTTTTATCCGTGAGATATTTTGTATTTTCTGTAAGAAGACAGTGGTCCTGAGTTCAGCAGCCTCTGTCATATATAAGCACTCATGGAAAATGAATGAGAACATTAACAATAAGAGAGGTTTGAAAAAAAATAAATAAAAAGGGAGAGAAAGCAAATCAGTATGAGTGTGCATTTCCAAGGAGTATCTCCAGCTGGAATTACCTTTGTGCAGCTCTCTGCTAGTGAAGACAGGAGGTTGTTTTTTTTTTTCCTGCACCACCTGCTCCAGCTTTATCCACCATGCTATTTCTCACTGGAGCTAGCGTTTGTATCCTGAAATATTGTGGAATGTATGCTATTTGACCTGAGGATTCCTTGCCATAAGTTATTTAACACTGGAGAGAGGGAGAGAGAGATCTGGCGGAATCTTTTTAGCTGGGAATGTTTGGCCCAGTGTTTCCCCAAAGAAAAGAACCTGCTCTCAGCATCCCAGCCCTTTGCAGCCTCCTCCAGCCGAGGAATTGCAGCGTGGTGTGCATTGAATGCAGTTCTGTCTGGGCCTGGATTTCATGGTGGATGCGTGTCTGCGAGCCTCGGGCAGCTGTAACGGAGACAGTTGCGCTGCAAAAATAATGGGTAGAAAGATTCGAGCGCTAAATTCTCGCCAGCAGAGTTTTAAGCCCAAAGTTGTCTCTTTTCTGTGTCTCCAGGAAAGTTTCTGTGAAAGGTTAAGAGTGTGTCTTAAGAGCAGAAATTGGTTTTTGGCAGTTAGTGGTTTTTTGTTTGTTTGTTTGTTTGTTTTGTTGGGGTTTTTTCCCTCTGGTCGTTTGTGGGTTTTTTGTTTTCCTCCTTTGCAACAGACAATTATATAAGTATATATTTTTCTATATGCCCTGGGACTGATTCAGATCTCCCATTAGTCTCGATCTGGAATTCAAGTTGAGCTTAAGACAACCGGTGTCAAAATTGTCTGCAATGGAATTTCCAGGAGTACACAAATATTAGGCCAGCCGTGTGACTACAGGGCATGAAGGCTTACCTAATTCCAATTAACCATTTTAATGTGGTGCTGAGCTTGCTGTTAACCTGGATGCTGAGTAGAGACCTGTATTTTAGTGCTGGTAGGAGGCAGCCAGTAATCTCCTCTCCATTCCTATTAAGCACTAGGACTTTAGACAGAAAGCTAAATGGTGTCTGAATATTATCATCTTCCCTGTAGAAAGCTTCTTAAACCTTAGGAGGTAGAGAAATGAAAAGAAACCTTTGACAAGGGCTGAAATAGTTCGTATACATGAGGCTGTGAGTGGTAGAGGGCCTTTTAAGGCAGCAGGGTTATTCTGAAGGGGTTTATTTAGTGGGAACACAGTGTCACATGCTCGTGTTCGGGTGGGGAGCATTCCACGACTGAAGAAGAGAAGTTTGTTCGCTGCAGGAGACGATACACATCCGAACAGAGACGGATTTTGGTAGCGGGTCGCACACACGGACTCCTGCAGCAGATAATGCAAGATCTGTGATTTTTCCCTCTTGCAAACACCGTGTGTCCGGGAAATCCCTTTTGTTCTGGAGTTCTGTGCTCCAGTCTGTTTGCTCGCCGGCCTCCTGCTAACATCAGGCACAATTTGCCTGCTGAAGGCAGTCTGTGCCTTCAGTAACTCAGAGGAGGGAGCTGCTGCTGTTAGCAGCCTGCACCCCTGGGAGAGGGGGATACCTGAGGGCAGAGTTCCTGGCTTGCACTCTGTGCTTAACCTGTGGCTTTAAAAACAGCCCTTGCATTTCTCGAGAATTTTCAGAGAAATTTCAAGCAGCCACCACTGTACCCCAGGCCAAAAATTGTGTTGGGGGAGGAAGGAATCGGAACCAACCTCCAATGGTTCTCTGCAAACGCTCCGGGCTTGGTCGGGTGGGTGTCTGAACGTGAGTGTTTGTTTCTGAAACGTGGAGATAAGTTTTAGATTTAAGAGCGAGTTCTAAAGAGAATGAATCCTCAAAATTTTATGCACCTTCAGGTCCACTTGCCCAGTTTCCCTGTTACGTGAAAGTTGCTGTCTGTTTGCTGAATTTATCAGCTCCAAGAAAATAAAATGAATTATGCATATGAATTCTGTACGTTCTATGACATTCCAGATTTGATTCTTAATATAAATGGGCATCAGAAATTGAATGCATGCTGCAGTACCTGCTTATACAATTCTGTCTTGGCAGAACCTTGTGACCTTCGTCCCTCTGATCAGAATTGCCCTGATTGCTGAGGAAGGTGGAGTGTCAAGCTAGAGCAAAACCAGTTAAATGTAATCTGTCCTGGAGGTCTGCTTCTGCTTGTTTGGGGGTGCATTTGTTTTTTCCATTGCATTTTGGAACAAACACTGTTTTACTGTTGAAACGAGGGCTAAAGCCTTCTGTGTTGTTCCATGCTAGAAGTAAATCCAGCCCATTTAAAGATTCCTGCAGTTGCAATGATTGGAGGGATACCGCGCATTCATTTGGCCTCACTCTTGCTAAATATATCAACATGTGTGCTTTTCAAACCTCATTGTCCTTAAATTAAAACTGGATTTGAACTTGGGATGCTGGATTGTGCTTTCTGAGCGTATTTCACGAGTCGGTGTTTGGATAGCTTACAGTAGGGAAATAAAAATCTTCCAGTGTAGAGAGTTTATTGACTTACCCTCCTAGTAGGTGCAGGTTTGCCAGCAAGTAAGTCCTGTCAGGATGGGAGAAAGACATCATTTGTAGCAGTCCCCCGACTACAGCAGCAAAAGAATAGGGGGAAAGTGCTACTTAATGAATTTTAATTGAAACCATATCAGCATAAGAAAGGTTTACTATTTTATTTAAAGGAAGCTTCTGTCTGGGCCTTAGGGTGATGCTGATACTGGTATTGAAACTTTTTTTCAGTTCTGTTTTGCTTCTCTAACCTTTGGAATGCCACAGATAGCTGAATTTTAGAAGGTATTCTCTTGACTTAAAGTACATTTTTTTCTGCAAAGGGATGATTAATAGGATTTCAGAAGTGCTCAAGCAGTTCTGTTTCTGAATTCCCCTTAGTACCAAAGGCAGAGGTTGGGTACTTCAGAAAAGGCCAGCTGACTGTCTGCCCCTCAAAGAGCACCATGGAAAATCTGGATTTTAGCTCTTTCTGGTCTTATTACTGACCAGAATCTGGGATTAGCAGAGTTTGGACTCTTAATTAGTTAAGGTTTAAATCAGGCTGAGAAGATATATTATTATAAATTCCTTATAAGGGAGAGTTTTCCTAAATTTGCCCAAATGATGGCAGTGGCTAATATAGGTCTTTTCTGTTTAATCTCATAAATCTCCCTGGAAGTAAACCAGCTCCAGAACCTGTAATAAAAAGATCCATCATTTCCCTGCAGCTATAATTGTTGGAAGCGTTAGCAGTAAGCTGCTGAGCGCTGCATCAAATCCTCCTGTGGCTTGGTAAATGTAATTTTTTTTTTTTTCCCCCCATGTTGCACCAAGACACAATGAATGCCATTTCTGTAATAAATATCAGGCCTCTGCCTCACGGTTTCCAGAGCCCTCGAAGGCTTTGGTGGGTGCCACAGGAGGTTTGCAGAAGATTTGGGGCACTCTGTTCTTAGATACGTGTGCTAGTGCGAATCAGATCTACCCATGAGAGTGGCCAAGGGTATTTGCACCCCTTTGTTTTCAGTCAGAGAAGAAACCAGATGTTGGCTCGGTGTTTGAGCAGGCTGCAAGACAGAGTCAGGTTACCAAAAGCATGTCCAACTAGAGCAGTACTATATTTTGGCATGAATTTTGTTTATTTTGAGGGAATTAGTGTTTGGCTTGGTGTCCTCAGCATGTGTGGGATCACCAAATGTGTGTTTGGGAGAACTCGCACGACATCGCATTTGCGTTCACCTTTGGAAGATTTGTGAATTGGGATTTTAATTTTTTTTTTTTTGTTGCCAAATGTAGACACATTTACAGTTTGATGTAGTACTCTTAGCCTGTGGCCTTAAAAACCTCAGTCGAGGATTAGGAAGTTGGCTGGATAGTCTCGAGGCTGGGTTTGTTTGTTTGAAATAATTACACAGCTTCCACTTTCATTCCATTTCTTGGATGCTGCCGGGCATGCAGGTGCATTTCATGCTTTTTTT
>VWZN01021060.1:236320-274845 GCA_013396955.1 Regulus satrapa | reverse complement strand
TTTTTTTTTTTCCTTCTGCTTAGAGACTTACTGATAAATTTCAACAGAAAATAAGGAAGCCACAGTTTTCGTGTGATTGCCCTGCTCCAGGACTTGGGACAGGCTCTAAGGGCAGCAACAAACATCCCAACATAACAAAGCTGTGGGACCTGGACACAGAAACAAACACATTAAGCATTGTAGCAAGCACGTTTCACAGAAAAAAAATCTTTTTTTTTTTCTCCTGATTTTTCCATGTCAGAGGGAGGATGTGTAGAAGCAGAGGTATGAATTCAAAGAAAGAAAAACCTGAAGATACAGAAAATATCTTGCCTTTGTTTTCCCCATTTCAAAGAAATGGTCTTCTGTTGCCTTAGCTGAGGAGGGAAAACTAACAGCACTAAGAAACAAGCTTTTAAGAGTGTTTTGGCGGAAAATATTTGTATTTTAATCCTAAAATAAACACACCAAGCTAATTGGCTCTTTGAAGAACTATTTGGCTTGCAAATTTTGAAAACAGGAGTAGCAAGAAGAGTGTGGAATTATACAAGAGGAAGCTAAACTGTAAATAAATACAATTATGACTATTCACAGGAAGTATGAGTAGGATGCTTTTTAAAAGCTGGTTATGAGATGTTTTGAATGTGGAGTAGTTACTAGATGGGATGTCTCCAAGTGACTCCCAGAGCAGAGTAAATACAGCCACACACACACGGATTTTATGTGGCACGCAGACTCGAAGCCTGTGCTTAAACAGATGCATAGTGAGCACTTATTGAGATGTCATGAAAAATAATCCCACAAATTCCATCACAGGCGTACCCAGTGGAGTAATTACTGAGATGAAAAGCCAACAATGTGATGTGGCACAGTGTAGGGAGGCCGTGGGCTCGTATGTCTTGGGACTGTTCATGCTCTGGAGAGCCCAGGAAGAATGAAATGGGGTTTTCCTGCTCAGCTGCAGCAAGGCCAGCAGAACCAGGTGGCAGAGTGGTGGGCTGGAAGCAGGAATAATGCTGATCTGGGCTGTGGGCAGTGGGGGACTCTCACTCTAAGTGACAGCCACTGGCGGGGAGGGCAGTTTGCTGAAGCCGAGTATTTATCTGATAAACAAGGTTCTTCTAGGAGTGTATGAAGGTTACACTGTCCCTTCTGATTCCTGTCATAAATGCATTAAATGCGACAGATCTTACATTACTGTCATGATCTCACAAAGAAGTCATTGCTCAACTGCCTTATGGGATTTCTTCCTGGGTCTTACATAAACTTTCTAAAAGACTGCCAAGTGCCTGATTTCCTGAGGTGCAACATATCTGATGTTGTTTTCTATTTCCTGATTACTGTATTAATCATAACATATTTGAACGATTCTGAAATATCTCCTGCTGCACCTTTCCGCGATCATGCCGTTCCAAATGCAGCAATCAAATAATCTGTGAAGCGTTTCAGCCTCCCATGTCAAGAAGACTGAAAAAAAAAAAAAAAATTAAAAATGAAGTGTTGGGGGTGATGGAGAGCGTCAAAACGAGCTGGGTGTGCCGTGTTCGGAGCAGAGGTGAGGAATAAGTTGAATTTCTTAGGTGGGTGCTCTGACTCAGCAGAATGGTGGTGGACAGGGCTGGAAGTGGGGAAAGGAGACACTCTCATAGTGCTGTGTGCCGTGCTGCAGCTGCGGGAGAAAGGAAAACTCGGGCCTTTAGGGCTGGCAATAACAGCACTTTTATTAAGTTTCTATTGAAGGACTATTTTGAGTAAGATAAATTGATGGACTGAACACAATAACCTTCAGTATCTCACTTTCAGTAGGCTGAACAAGAGGAGGAAGCTAAGACGTGGAGAAAAGGTTACTTGGCAACATCGTGGTGTTTGTGAGGAAGAGAAAGAAGGGTCAGGGACTTAATGAATTTTGATTATCGAGTTTTCTGTAAGTAAGTCGTCGCGTGAATGGCAAAACCCCTGAAGCAGATGTCGGTGTCACACTGCAAGAGGGGCTGCCTCAAGCAGGGCAGGTTTGTTTGGCTGCGAGCTGCAGAGGCTGGCAGGAGCTGAGCTGCTGGGGACAAACAGGACTGGGCTCCCCAGCGGGGCGGGCAGCGCTGCCCAGAGCTCTGGCAGAGAGGTCTGAACGAGTCCTGTGCTGCTGAGCAGAGCCTGGTGTTGGTTTTTTGTGCTGTCTGGAGCAAACACGCTGGGGAGGGGGGGAATGTGGATTTGGGAGCCCCCCCTGTTTTGGAAGGAGGACACCGTGTGGAAAAGCACTGTAGCCTCTGACTACAGCTCTGCCCAGCTTGCAAGCGCAATTTGAAGGGGTAAATTAATTTTTCTATGGAATAATAACCTTATTAATTTTGGAGCCTTGCTGAGGGGGGATAAAAAAAGAAAATCCATAGATTTTTGGATTTAGTCATGGGTTTCTGCAGTGGTAACCAGTTGCAGGGTTCAGGTAATTGAACCTGGTGCTTTGAGTGGAATTGGAGGTACAATAGCAAACCCCAAAAAGAGTTATCTACAAAATTCTCTGCTCTCCAGTCCAGCTGAAAGCAGAATCTGCTTTTAAAGTAAGCGTCACCTTGGAGAGCCTGAATTTTGCCATTTAATTCAGGGGCCAGCAAAGTATGGGACTTTTATGGTAAATACAGCTTGACTGGAAAGACCTAATTATGGAACCTAGGAAAATGCAGTGTAACAAATATCTGCCCCCTACTCCTTCCCCCAGTAATGTTTTAGCCAGGAATAGTATAATTAATGTAATAGCATTTTAAATTTCTAACAGAATTAAATTCTAACTCAGTAAATTCTTGTTAGTAAGTGCATCCACAGGGAGAGTTTTGCACTGTGGACCAGGACATATCCATATGGAGTCTGATTTCTAAAACTCCCTGGAGCAGGGAACTGATTTGCACCCTGGAGGATGCTCCTGGTCTTTCTCACCTGTGCAGGGAGCTGAAGTTCAAGGCACTGGTAGAAGTTTTCCCACAGTTTAGTGTCTAGTAAAAACTAAAGGCTAATTTAGTTTACAGTTCAGTGAACAAAAGTAAAACTCCAAAAGTCAGTATTTTCTTAATGTTTGTGCTTTATTTCCTATTAGTGATCATACATCTCATTATAACTGCGGGGATTTAGGACAGACAATTTCACGGTGATGTCTACTGGCTTTTCTTTGCAGTGTGGAGAGCAAAACTAATAAAATCTGTTGATTTTTATTTTTTTACCTTGGGGCACTGATTTTTGAATGCCTGGTGTGCCAGTTTGTCCAAGTAAGTCTCAGAACAGCATCACTTTGGATGCTTTAAAGTAGCAGGAGCGTGGTTCCACCGGCCTGATAATTTGAGATGTAAGTGGGCAATTATTCTGATGTAACTCCTGAATGCCTCCAAGTTTCTAGCTGAAGCTGAGCCCTAGCTGTGGGCAAAGTGGCACGGCAGTGGAGGGAGCTGAAGTTTTGTGGAACTGGGGTGGGGTTTTCTGTGGCACTAATCCAGACGCTGTGCTATTCTCAAGTGTTGAGCAAATCAAATTATGGTAACTCTGCAGAGAAGCAATTGCTCTTCCAAACTAGGCAATGGGTTGCCTTCTGCATTTAAGCTATTCTGTTATAAATTAGGGCTTCTAACCACTAAGTATGCATAAAGCATTTCTCTTACTTATTTTTATACTTACTTATATTAAAATTATTTAAATTTGTCACTTTCCTATATATTTCTTACATTTACATATATTTTTCTCTATATTAAGAAAAAAAAATAATAAAAAGCCTTCAAAAACCAAATGACCAGACTTCCATGACGGGTCACTTGTAGTTAATAAGATCAAATTCCCAAATACAGTTTGCAAATAACCAATTGAATTTTTAGCATCACTGGCTGTGGAAATAAATAATAACAATAACAATAACAACAACAACAANAATAATAATAATAATAATAAAAAGCTTTATATGTGGTTGCTTAGTGTGGTAGCTCATCCGTTCCTGACTCTATAGATTCTGGGGAGCCGAGCTCAGGATTTTGTATGAGTTCAGGAGGTCAGCTCTGCAGTTTCCAGCCCTCATCGAAGCACTCCTGAATGTACCTTATGGTGTGTAAGCAAACACCCCGCTCCAGCATCTGTGGGAGTGCAGAAACACGGAAACCCCACAGAGCTGAGCGCCCGTCCCCGTCCCTCCCACGGGCCCTCGTTATTTCGCGGCGCATCTGAACCCGCAGCCTCCTCCTCAGCCTGCTTTTCCCGGAGTTTAGGGGCGTTGGCAGCGGCGAGTGGCCGTGCCCCGTGTGTGTTTGAGCCCCTTTTCCTCGGCAGGTAAGTGTCCGGCAGCGCTGCGGGCCGGGGGCCGCCGCGCGGGCAGAGGGGAGCGTGCTGCTACCTGAAAAATGATGGATGTGAGGCTTTTAACCTGGTGACTGTGACGAGCTCTTTGTGTCTGCTTTAGGGTCGACCCCATCCCATATGACACTCCAAAGCCAGCGGGCCACACGCGCTTTGTCTGCGTCTCAGACACGCACTCCAGAACAGATGGCATCCAGATGCCTTATGGGGACATCCTGCTCCACACGGGCGATTTCACCGAGCTGGGCCTGCCCTCAGAGGTTAAGAAGTTTAATGACTGGTTAGGTAAGGAATTACTGCGTTTTGGTGACCCCAATTAACCCCTCCTGTCCCAGTGTCAGTCACTGCCTCCTAATTGAATTAGGGCGCTCGAAAATCTCCCCCCACCCTTGCTCCACTTGTCCTCGTGTGATGTGCTGTTTCTAGCCTCGGAACGGTTCTGTTAATTAAGACAAATGTAGAGGCTTTGCTGTGTTTCTGCGTTACCTTGGGGAGTCGATTCTGTCATTGCACGCCAGGAGCCGTGTGGGCCCCCGGGAGCGCCGGGGAGGTGCTGGCTCCTCGAGCAGAGGACAGAGTTTCCCATCAGTTGATGCTGGGGGGTTTTGTACCCACGGCCAGATCTGCTGCTCGCTGCCTTTTGGCTCTGCTGTAACTTAAAGCAGCGCTGGACAGAATCAATAATACCGTTTGGAAGTGGAGAATCTCTTTTCTTGGGGGTGGTATTCACGTGCTTGCCCCTCGGAGTCGGAGTAGTGGCATTTGAACTTTGATGGGGGCAGTCAGCAGCTCTTTGGCAGGATACCTTTCATATTCTGCTGGGTTTGACAGCGGTGCCCTGACAGCACATTGCTGGAATTGAGGGCAATTAAATGGCAACAGCAGAAAACCAAAACGAAGGAACTCGTGCGGGAGGTTCCTGCCCTAAATGCCACTGGCGGGCTGGCTGTGCACTGCCAGGTCACCCCTTGCTCCAGAAATCTAGAAATCAGCTTCTGGAGCTGAAGGTGACTCAAGCAGATGATTTTCAAAAGACATTAGAATGAATTTCCAGCATTGTATTAAAAAAATTTCAAAGCACAGCTTTGCCATCAGGTTTTCCTACCCTCTGTCTTGCCTGCTGTGTGATGGCAGCACCTCTGCCTGCCTTTGATAGAACCATTTTATTGCACTGGAGTTCCTTGGCTGACCCTTCACGAGATGCGTGAGGAACATTTGGATTTATAAAAGGATTTTTTTCAATTGAAAAACTCTTACATTGTCTGTCTTGTCGTCCTCTGTGTTTTCTTCATACTCTACCTTTTACCTGACCTCCTCTGATTTTCACAACCTTATTTTAATGAGTGTTTTCCCTTTTTTATTGCTGTGCACATGGGAGTGGGACTTTCTAATCATATCACTGTAACTTAGCTGTATTGTTATTATTTCTAGAAGATGATACCAGATTTGATAGGCTCAAAACTATCCTCTCCCTGGGCACGTAATTGCAGCTCCAGAGGAGGAATTGCCTTTTGGAGAGCCCACATCTCCCTGAGTGCACTGCTAAGAGCAGTGTCACCTGAGCTCCTCTTTGGCCCTGGGGTCATTTCAACCCAAATAATCTGCCACGGAGCTTTCACCCTCCCCTGGGGAATCCTGCAGTCTTGGCAGCCACTTGGCATTCCTTGTATCCAACAGGGGGTTCCTCACGATGGTGTTTGAACGCGGGTCCTTGGCTTAACATTCCCAACAGAAGAATTCCACATATTATTGTGCAGAAGAATTTTACATGTGTATATTGCGCAACCCTTCGGATAGGTAATAATTCACCAGGGGGCTTTCTTAGCATGTCTGCATAGTTCTTGTAGAAGACAGTACAGTATTTATCTGAGAAAGCAGATTTTGCCGTCAGTTTCACTGAAACTGGAAGCTTTGACTGTGTGAAGGTCTGCTGGCTTTGGCCTTAAGCTTTCAGATTCCACATACAGAGAATTTTTTATTTTATTTTTTTTTTTTACATGCAGAGAATCCACCTGCATTTTCTCATATTTCTCATTTTCTCATACATTTATATACATGACAGCTCCAGTTATTAGGTTCCTGGCACAGGGCAAGCCAGCAAATTGATCCCCCTGGGGAATGTTGGTGAACACTTGCTTCAGTGCATCCTCACCAGGAATCAAAACACTCAAGTCAGGAATGTCCTTTTGCCTCTCTTTTCAGACTCCTATCTGCAAAACGTGTTAATTGTGTTTTAGCTGTTACTGTGCTATTATTTTCTCTGTGTGTTGTGAAGATTTAATCCCTTCAAGGATGTGCAGTAGTTAAAAGAAATACATACCAGAGGCAGGCAGGAGCTAGCAGGATTCCTTTGGCTTCCTCAGTAGCAGCTTTTTCCACCATAGTTGGTAGGAACCTTTTTCCAAGGCTGCTCACTGAGAACTGCCATGAAATACAAGGTGGTTTTTACAGGAAAAAAAAAGCTTTCCAGCCCGTCATGGGTCTGGTTTTCTCCACTGGCAGTCGTGACAAGGCATCTGTATCCTTTCTGTCGTGGGGAGAGAAGCCAGAGCAAAGCTGGGTTGCATTCTGCAGCTTATCTTGCCCACTCTGTGGCAAAAGCCAGGCTCTTGCCTCCATCAGAACTCTGTCGTGGGGATAACTACACAATAACTGTCCATAAGCTTTCCTGGCAAGGGGAAGGTTAAAGGATGATAATTCTGAGCTCCTGCCTTGCTTGTACTTCGCTGGGCATCACGTTTGCCCAGTGATGTACAGGGCTGAGGAGAGCACTGCTTAGAGCTCTGCACTCTTTATACTTTTTATCCCTTTGCAGGGATGTGGGTCTCTCCCCTGGGAAGGACGTTTGGCATCTTGTCTGTCATTTCATTAACTCCCACCCTTCCTCCTTGTCTCCACGGCCAAGTGGAGCTTGTTTTCCACACTCTCTTACCCACTCTTCCAAGTTCTCAGCCCTCCCAGCAACTTTTGCTAGCTAAGTGCTTTCTCCCTTTGGCCGCTGCATTTTCCTTATGGGTTTTGCAGGGGAGTCATCTGGGCTCGTGCACGGAATAACCTCTGTGGTCACTTAGTGATTCCGTGCACTGGCTGAGGTAATTTATTCACTTTGTTTTGGTGTGAACATGTCCCTCGGGTCTTGTAACTGCTGTAATCACTTGACCTTAGGGACTGTTAAATGCTTTAAACACAGTTATTTGAAATTTATAATTGTTTTCATTAAAAATCTCTTATAGTAACTTAACTGATTTTGCAGTAAACACAGCATTATGTGCTGAGGAGGAATTGAGATGTTACTGTGTGCCAAATATATATTCTACTGAGTGTTTCAACTTACTATTATTATCTCTGTTCATATTTTTCCCATCCATTCTCATTCAGTCACATATGTGAAATGAAATAGAAGAATATCTAATTATAGCTCTGTCTTCATAGTGCAATATTTCCTTTTCTGGGTGATGGGAAGTGATTGAATAACTCATAAGAACTGAAGAGAAAGTGAAGATAAATTCAGGCAGATAGATTTTTAATGAGTTCATATGTTTATCAGTTACTATGAGCCTGATTGTGCATATCCCTGCTTGTGTGACTAATTTGAATTCAGTTTAGAATTTTTTTTCTGGAATAGCCCGTTTTGTACTTTTTTTTTTGTTTGTTTGTTTGGGTTTTTTTGGTTTTTTTTTGTTTAGTGGTTATGTTATACTCTGTTCATATTCTGGTTCTGTTTGTTTGGTTTTCCCCCCATGCAGAGTTTCTATTATAAAGAATATTACTGCTGGAGCCAGGCAAAATCTTGCAGTGGTAGCCTTGCATAAATTCAGTTGGTGACCTTACTTCTGGTTATTGTCTGGGGGGCTGAAAGTTGAATTTAGCTAGATTTTTCCTGAGTTGTTCTAGGATTTAGCAGCTTGACTGTTTCATGCTTTTTTTAAGTCTTCCTTCTGTTCTGAATGTTTATTTCTTTTAATTTTTGGGGGATAATAACTGTAAAAGCTTTGTGAACGGTTTAGTGGCCAAACACATATGGGTTTGTAATGGATATTTCTTTACCTGATATAAGTGCTTGCCTCTAGTGTAAACATTATTTTTTTAGCTCTAGCAATAATCAGCTTTTTTTTTTTTCTATGCTGTAGTTCCTTGCTTATGTCACTTGAAGTGAGAAGAAAAGAATGATTATATAATTTTAATGCAGAGGTTTTCTTGTTACGCTCTGCATATGTGGATGTGGTCCTCAGCAAAGTATTGTCAATTATCTTAAGGCTCATTTTTGTGTGACTATTAGCAATTGAACACAGCAGCATCACCTTGGAATTCCTGCTTGTTCCGTGGAACAGATGACAAAATGTAAATGTGGTGTTGCTCTCAGAACTATGGCCAGACACTTGGTTCCAGTCTACACTTAAATTTAGGCATTAGTGCTGTGGAAATTTGAAATTATTTTCAAAACTATTAAGGAAGACACCTGCCAGAATGTGTTTGATATTGAAGATAGCATAATTCAATTTGGGGAAAAAAGAAAAAAGAACTGTACCAGAAGAGTGTAATAGTAAGATCAAGCTCTTTCCTTATCACTGTTAAAAAATGCAGGCTCACATTCCACTTTTATCCCTTCTCAGCCTCTCTGGTCTGGCTTTGTCTCCTCTCAGGCATGGCTCATTTGAGGTTTAGAGGAAGGGTGTTCCTTTTACCCAGGGGCACTGAGAGCAGTCTCGGTGTGCTCACGTTTGCTCTTGAGGGCTTTGGCTCTGTTAAAGTAAATTTCTGATATGAATTATTTTGGCATCTGCCATGGTGCTATTTTATATAAAAAACCAAACCAGTAAGTTCTAGTTCTCCAGATTCAGAGGAGTATTAGTTCAAATTGTTCTGGGGCAATTTAGAACCAGAAGGAGGCCTGTGAATATTTTAAAGCTAAATTATGGTAATAAAAACCAAATCTCTTCCTTTTTAATAAATGGATTTATTTCTGATTTGTGTTTTTACCGTCTGGAGCATATTTTGAACTCTGTATTGCTCTGCTTGTTATAGCCAGAATGAGCAATTGACTGAAGGTAAAAGAGCAAAACTCTGAGCACTTGACAAAAAATTGCGAGTGAAAGAAAATGCTGAGGTAGCTTTGGTCCTGTGAGTGAGTGTGTGAGCTTTGCACAGCTGTTCTGGGAGAGAGGGAAGCACCTCCCTGGAAAATCTGCTGGTCCAGTTTTGGAAACAACTCTGTCTTCCCCGGTGAGAAGTTCTGGGTTATGGATCTCGCTCTGGCTTTGCCACAAAGTTTAAAAAATCTTCTTCCTAGTTTATTTAGGGTTTATGGCCATATTACTGCTTCAGGATATTTCCTTTGCTTTTGTTCTAACTAGAACTGTGTTTAATGTCATGGTTAAATTCCCATTTGTACTTCGTTTTCAATTCCCATATGGCTTGCCTGAATTAATAATCAGCGCTCAGCTTTTATTTGCATACCCCTTTTTATGATATATTATTACTAATTTTTATCTTTGGTTTTTTTTTTTTTCTTCCCCAAATAATACAAAAACAGTTTGCACGTTTCATTTTATTATGTGTATAAAGTGGTGGTAAAATGCAACAATATTGATTTTTGGTAATGGCTCAGTAATTTTTCTTGATGGAGCAGTTCATAGTGCAATGTGAAAACCAAAGTAGGAAAAAGTACAAAATTCCCTTTTTGTGCCATGGTTATAAGAGCTGCTTCTTCATGTTTATCCTCTGCTCTGGATCAGATATGAGATGCTTTGTGGGAAACAGAACCCCAGAAATATAACTTAGAAGGTAAAAGAGAAGCAATTGGATAAAAAATGAACGTTGAGGTAGTAAAATTTCCACGGACAAAAATGGAATTTGTGCCTGAGGAGCAGTGTAAGATCATTCATATCTGATCAGTCCCTTTTTCTTCCGCTCTTGTTATTCCTGGCAATTCTTCCTAAAGAGATTCCACAGAAAAATCTATTTTTGCTGTCTCCTAATGGTCTGTAGAGAAACGGAGGGTTTTTTAACTGCGTTTGCTACTAAAGTATAAAATCCTCTTTACGAATTGCCATGGTCATTCAAACCAAATATAAAGGTGTTATTTGACAGCCATTCGAAAACTTGGCTCAGGTAAAACATGCTTTCAAAGAGAATAATGTTCTGGAGTGAGTGGCTCTTTATAAGTTTAAACTAATAGATTCATTTGGTAATTTTCAATGAAAGGAAGGAGGCAGTGAGCACTGCAAAGTATTGCACAATTCTTGAATGGATTTTCAATCACAGTAATTGCTTGGTCATTTCTTGGATCTGCTTCCCTGGGCTGCTAATGTTGTCTTACAAGGGGGGAGGGGATGATCAGGTTTCTTATAACAAGCTATAGCCAAACCCAATTTATATAAAAAAAAAAAACCCCAAATAACTCTCCCTTTCCATTCCCCCATTCCCGCAAATCCACTTTGAAAGGGAAAAGAGATTTTATGGCCGCTGCATTGACCTGAGGAACGACTCATGCCACTCCAGTAGCAACTTGTAGAGAGGTTTTCATCAGGTTTCTCCTGCAGGGCTGCTGCCCCAGCCACACACAGCCGTGATGAGGATGGGTTCAGTCGAAGGACGGGTTCTTCGTACGCCACCGGTTTATTTCCTCACCGGCAAATTTCATCTCGCATCAAAACCGCAACGTGCAAAAGCACCTCTCCCCTACCTTCTCACACCGTGCACAATGTACTAACAATAGCTAATTAAAAGAAGTCTTTCTGTTACTGGGGCGTCGTGTCCCAGGCTGCAAAGAACAATGGTTTTGGGGTGGAGGGGTTGCTTTGAGCAGAGAGGGGCTGGGGCAGGGGAGAAAACACTGCAGATTTTAGTGTACTATGTAGTGTTCAAAGAAATTTTATTTCATCGTAAAGATTAGCAGGCTGTGTAATTCAATTTAAAGTTGGTTGGCAGTGTTCTGTCTATTACAAAGCCTTTTTCTTTTTTTTTTCCTTTTTTTTTTATTTTATTGACACCATTTTTTAATGTTGTATGTGACTACAAAACCTAGTAGACAGCAGGAATGACATTTGGGTTTTGTACTTCCCACCCGCCTTCCTCTTTTCCATTCTGCATGTTAGGAATTATGTGAGAGCACCTTAAACTGAGCTACAAAACAGTCTACGNGTTTTTTTTTTTTCTTCCCCAAATAATACAAAAACAGTTTGCACGTTTCATTTTATTATGTGTATAAAGTGGTGGTAAAATGCAACAATATTGATTTTTGGTAATGGCTCAGTAATTTTTCTTGATGGAGCAGTCCATAGTGCAATGTGAAAACCAAAGTAGGAAAAAGTACAAAATTCCCTTTTTGTGCCATGGTTATAAGAGCTGCTTCTTCATGTTTATCCTCTGCTCTGGATCAGATATGAGATGCTTTGTGGGAAACAGAACCCCAGAAATATAACTTAGAAGGTAAAAGAGAAGCAATTGGATAAAAAATGAACGTTGAGGTAGTAAAATTTCCACTGACAAAAATGGAATTTGTGCCTGAGGAGCAGTGTAAGATCATTCATATCTGATCAGTCCCTTTTTCTTCCGCTCTTGTTATTCCTGGCAATTCTTCCTAAAGAGATTCCACAGAAAAATCTATTTTTGCTGTCTCCTAATGGTCTGTAGAGAAACGGAGGGTTTTTTAACTGCGTTTGCTACTAAAGTATAAAATCCTCTTTACGAATTGCCATGGTCATTCAAACCAAATATAAAGGTGTTATTTGACAGCCATTCGAAAACTTGGCTCAGGTAAAACATGCTTTCAAAGAGAATAATGTTCTGGAGTGAGTGGCTCTTTATAAGTTTAAACTAATAGATTCATTTGGTAATTTTCAATGAAAGGAAGGAGGCAGTGAGCACTGCAAAGTATTGCACAATTCTTGAATGGATTTTCAATCACAGTAATTGCTTGGTCATTTCTTGGATCTGCTTCCCTGGGCTGCTAATGTTGTCTTACAAGGGGGGAGGGGATGATCAGGTTTCTTATAACAAGCTATAGCCAAAACCAATTTATATAAAAAAAAAAACCCCAAATAACTCTCCCTTTCCATTCCCCCATTCCCTGCAAATCCGCTTTGAAAGGGAAAAGAGATTTTATGGCCGCTGCATTGACCTGGCACGGAACGACTCATGCCACTCCAATAGCAACTTGTACAGAGGTTTTCATCAGGTTCCTCCTGCACACACACAGCCGTGATGAGGATGGGTTCAGTCGAAGGACGGGTTCTTCGTACGCCACCGGTTTATTTCCTCACCGGCAAATTTCATCTCGCATCAAAACCGCAACGTGCAAAAGCACCTCTCCCCTACCTTCTCACACCGTGCACAATGTACTAACAATAGCTAATTAAAAGAAGTCTTTCTGTTACTGGGGCGTCGTGTCCCAGGCTGCAAAGAACAATGGTTTTGGGGTGGAGGGGTTGCTTTGAGCAGAGAGGGGCTGGGGCAGGGGAGAAAACACTGCAGATTTTAGTGTACTATGTAGTGTTCAAAGAAATTTTATTTCATCGTAAAGATTAGCAGGCTGTGTAATTCAATTTAAAGTTGGTTGGCAGTGTTCTGTCTATTACANGTCCCAGGCTGCAAAGAACAATGGTTTTGGGGTGGAGGGGTTGCTTTGAGCAGAGAGGGGCTGGGGCAGGGGAGAAAACACTGCAGATTTTAGTGTACTATGTAGTGTTCAAAGAAATTTTATTTCATCGTAAAGATTAGCAGGCTGTGTAATTCAATTTAAAGTTGGTTGGCAGTGTTCTGTCTATTACAAAGCCTTTTTCTTTTTTTTTTCCTTTTTTTTTTATTTTNTACAAAAACAGTTTGCATGTTTCATTTTATTATGTGTATAAAGTGGTGGTAAAATGCAACAATATTGATTTTTGGTAATGGCTCAGTAATTTTTCTTGATGGAGCAGTCCATAGTGCAATGTGAAAACCAAAGTAGGAAAAAGTACAAAATTCCCTTTTTGTGCCATGGTTATAAGAGCTGCTTCTTCATGTTTATCCTCTGCTCTGGATCAGATATGAGATGCTTTGTGGGAAACAGAACCCCAGAAATATAACTTAGAAGGTAAAAGAGAAGCAATTGGATAAAAAATGAACGTTGAGGTAGTAAAATTTCCACTGACAAAAATGGAATTTGTGCCTGAGGAGCAGTGTAAGATCATTCATATCTGATCAGTCCCTTTTTCTTCCGCTCTTGTTATTCCTGGCAATTCTTCCTAAAGAGATTCCACAGAAAAATCTATTTTTGCTGTCTCCTAATGGTCTGTAGAGAAACGGAGGGTTTTTTAACTGCGTTTGCTACTAAAGTATAAAATCCTCTTTACGAATTGCCATGGTCAT
Source organism: Regulus satrapa (assembly GCA_013396955.1). NCBI lineage: Eukaryota > Metazoa > Chordata > Aves > Passeriformes > Regulidae > Regulus > Regulus satrapa. Next base: position 261,192 of record VWZN01021060.1, on the reverse strand, counting down.
TCAAACCAAATATAAAGGTGTTATTTGACAGCCATTCGAAAACTTGGCTCAGGTAAAACATGCTTTCAAAGAGAATAATGTTCTGGAGTGAGTGGCTCTTTATAAGTTTAAACTAATAGATTCATTTGGTAATTTTCAATGAAAGGAAGGAGGCAGTGAGCACTGCAAAGTATTGCACAATTCTTGAATGGATTTTCAATCACAGTAATTGCTTGGTCATTTCTTGGATCTGCTTCCCTGGGCTGCTAATGTTGTCTTACAAGGGGGGAGGGGATGATCAGGTTTCTTATAACAAGCTATAGCCAAACCCAATTTATATAAAAAAAAAAAACCCCAAATAACTCTCCCTTTCCATTCCCCCATTCCCGCAAATCCACTTTGAAAGGGAAAAGAGATTTTATGGCCGCTGCATTGACCTGAGGAACGACTCATGCCACTCCAGTAGCAACTTGTAGAGAGGTTTTCATCAGGTTTCTCCTGCAGGGCTGCTGCCCCAGCCACACACAGCCGTGATGAGGATGGGTTCAGTCGAAGGACGGGTTCTTCGTACGCCACCGGTTTATTTCCTCACCGGCAAATTTCATCTCGCATCAAAACCGCAACGTGCAAAAGCACCTCTCCCCTACCTTCTCACACCGTGCACAATGTACTAACAATAGCTAATTAAAAGAAGTCTTTCTGTTACTGGGGCGTCGTGTCCCAGGCTGCAAAGAACAATGGTTTTGGGGTGGAGGGGTTGCTTTGAGCAGAGAGGGGCTGGGGCAGGGGAGAAAACANAAAAAAAAAAAACCCCAAATAACTCTCCCTTTCCATTCCCCCATTCCCTGCAAATCCGCTTTGAAAGGGAAAAGAGATNCTTTCTGTTACTGGGGCGTCGTGTCCCAGGCTGCAAAGAACAATGGTTTTGGGGTGGAGGGGTTGCTTTGAGCAGAGAGGGGCTGGGGCAGGGGAGAAAACACTGCAGATTTTAGTGTACTATGTAGTGTTCAAAGAAATTTTATTTCATCGTAAAGATTAGCAGGCTGTGTAATTCAATTTAAAGTTGGTTGGCAGTGTTCTGTCTATTACAAAGCCTTTTTCTTTTTTTTTTCCTTTTTTTTTTATTTTATTGACACCATTTTTTAATGTTGTATGTGACTACAAAACCTAGTAGACAGCAGGAATGACATTTGGGTTTTGTACTTCCCACCCGCCTTCCTCTTTTCCATTCTGCATGTTAGGAATTATGTGAGAGCACCTTAAACTGAGCTACAAAACAGTCTACGAGCTAAATACCATCCTGGAGTTTTGGCTTGTATAAAAGAATTTATAAATTAGTAGGAAAGATTACTTTTTGGCTTGTATAAAATAAATATATTTTCTGTGGCCCAACACCCAGCTAAAAATGTTCAGTCAAGGGGGGCTGAATCGAGCTTAGAACTCGAATGCTAGCATTTATTCACTCTGGTTGTGGACATTACTGTGCTGCAGAAAAGCAACATGCAGCAATTTATGGTAATGCAAGACTGGCAGACCTTTATCTTACAGTAATTGCCTATACTAGGGGGTTAATAAATGTTCCCAGAATTACTGACTTCTTTTTTTTTTCCTAAAGAAAAATAGAGAGCTGCTTATTGCTGGCTATAACCAGCCTGCCTGGCTTGTTAATTAGCCCTCTCGTTGCAGCAGGCTGGGGCTGAGTGTTAGGTATTAAATGTTAGAGCAAATCCTGCGTGGGTAGGATGTGCCTTGGCACAAAAGGGCTGTGCAAGAAAGACCTGTGCAGCCCCATGTCTGCTGGAGGCCTTCAAACCTCATTTACTGAGCCATTACCAAAAATCAGTGTGGTCCTATTTTCCCACTGCTTCATACATGTAACAAAAAGAAACGTTCTGACTATTTTTGTGTATTTTTGTTTTCTTTTGAGAAGAAAAAAAAAAGTCATAAAAAGGTGTATGCAAATAAAAGCTGAGCGCTGATTATTAATTCAGGCAAGCCATATGGGAATTGAAAACGAAGTACAAATGGGAATTTAACCATGACATTAAACACAGTTCGAGTTCGAACAAAAGCAAAGGAAATATCCTGAAGCAGTAATATGGCCATAAACCCTAAATAAACTAGAAAGAAGATTTTTTAAAACCATAAGCCAGAGAATGACTGGATCATTAAAAATTCCACAGGTCCTCAGCACGGGAGTCCCCTGTCCTCAGCAGAGCGGCCACGGAAAGCCAGCACAGGGGAGAACATCAAGAATCATATCTGATACAAAATAGTGCTGTCATATAATAAATAACATCAAACTGGGGGCGGGATGGGGGCTACAAAGAGAGAGACAAATGAGAGCGCAGGGATGTAAAGTACTGGAGTAAAGTGCTGTTTCTCACGTGATTTTTCCAGAGTTTCATCTCTTCTCGAGTTAATAAAACTAAGAAATGAGAGCTCAGGAACACTCTGTGCTTTGAACTTTCCAGTAATTTTTGGTAAGTGAACCACAAGGAGCTCAGAATTACGTGCATCTTTTCTAATGAACCCGAAGCTTTCACGCTGCAGGGCAGGCTGGGTACCAGAGTGCTGTAGCCCCTTTGCTCTTGCACGGTGCCAATGCATTTTTTTGGTGTAACCAGCCGACACAAAGGATTCTTGGTTTAGAAAAGAGCTGCAAACAGAAAAAAAAAAAAATGCCCCACGGGTCCTTGCTTTTCCCCATATGTCACTCTGAAGGCTCCCTGCTCCCTCAGCAGCACTTGGCATTTGCCTTCTCTGCTGGGCAGCGGGCAGAGGAGCTGCAAGGCAGACACCACGTTTGGTGCAGCTCTGTGCAGGAGATGTCTCCTGAGCATAGTGGGGAAGGAATTTGCTCCTTCTGCTCTCTGCTGCAAGTTCCAGTGGCGGCTGGGAATAAGAAATGCAGCTGTAGCCACCACGCTTGTGCTCCTGGGAGTAGAGGTTGTGGCCTGGTGTCCCCCCCCCGGTAAAAGCGGTGCAGAATAACCTGCACTGCACAGAAAGCCATCCTCGTTTGCTGTCCCCTGGCTGGAAATCACAGCCCTGTGCCATTAGGTGGGCTGGGAAAGGCAGGGGGGAAGGAAGAGCCTCTGCCCTGGTGTTGGGAGATCTCTGGCACTGGAGTGAGTGTGTGCAGTTGGAGTGGGAGCAATAGAGCCGGTCATAAACAGCGATGCTCACCAACGAGGTGAGAGGGCAAAACCTTGGCAGAAAGGAGAATAAATCAGGAAGAAATTGTTACCTTTGTCTTAAGTGACTGAAGTTGGCACTGTCTGAATGCTTTGTGCTAATGGGCGGCTCTGATCAACTGTAGTTGTGTTGTTCAGCAAAACGTAGCCAGCGTGGCACGGCTTTCTACAGCAGGTTCCTCATCCCACTTCTTGCTTTTAAGGCTGGAAAAGATGGCTAAAATGGGTAAGCCAAGAGATCCTACTCTGCAGAAAGCACACTAGGTGAAAATTTGCATGCTCCAGCAATTAGCCGTAGCATTTAATTACGGAGAGATATTTATTTGTGGACCAGAATTCTCAGGGTCCTCCTCTGCACTGAAGTACAGATGCTGCCTCATGCAGATTTTCAAGCACCTGTAAATTCAAATGCACAATGATTATTACTGTAAATCTCCCCCATTCATTTAACTTGATGTAAAAGCATTTCACTGCTAGGTTACTGGCTTACAATTATCCTTATTGCAGAGCAGAGGGCCTATCTCCTTGTAACAGGGGCAGGGAAGATCAGGAGTTCTACCTGACTTGTGTCACAAATAAAAGCATGCAAACTCTCTAGTGCAAAACAGAGTTTGCATTACATGCACTGCTTTTAATTTTTTCTGGTTTGTCCTGCCCTTGGAAGGACAGTTTGGCAGTATTTCAGCACATAGTTCATAGTCTTTGAAATCCAGAGCTTTGGATTCTTAAAAAAAAAATTCAGTGTGAATTTGAATGGTCTGTTGTGAGGCCCTGGGATGCTGTAACATAAATTACAACCAATAATAAGTTGGTAATTGAAATTCTGCAAAGCCAGTAGAAAAGAGGAGGTGGCAAGGAACAGTAGCAGGGGAGAGACAGAGAAGTCAGAAATCGCTGGCACCAACGTTCATGGTTACCACTCTAAACCTTTATCAGGCTTCAAACTTCCTCCTTCCCCTCTCTCCTTTTAGTGTGCAGTGTTCGTGTCCCTGTGCTTAACCTCACAAGGAAGGGACCTGTGCCCCTCTGCTCAGGGAATTCTGGATGGCCAGGAGAAAAAAACCTGCACCAGAGGGATTCATTTCCTTGGAATGACACTATGCAGCTGGAGTAATTTGGTTGTCTCTCCTAGTAGCTAAGAAACCTCTCTGTGAGCTGGGTTATTAACAGGAATTTCCTTATGGGGCTCAGGAGATTCCTGGTATCCAAGTTCATCTTGGAAGACCAGGATGGAATGTTTCCCGTTATTTAGAATGATGAATTTGAACACAAGGTTCAGAAAATAATGCCGGAGGGTCCTAAAGACCTGCCTGAATATTCCAGCTGGCTGTGATTTCTGGTTGTGTTCTCTGTGCGCTTCCTCTTTGTGTTTCGTGCTCCATCAAGTGCAGAAAAGGACCAGGGAGGTGGCTCTGGAGCACGGTGCTGTCCCTGCTGTCACGTGGAAATTGGGCTTTGGAAGTGGAGTTGGGCTCAAGTTTTCCATTTCTGCCCTTCCAGCTTAGAAAAGGAAGAAGTAATTCTCACCAAGCGTCAGCACGGCCATGTGGAAATCTGGTGAAAACTACCTTTGCATATCAAACTTGCTTCTCATACTTTAATGTTTACAAATAAAAGCACAAGCCCTGATCACAGGGTAAAATCTCAAAAGCAGCTAATTGCTTTAGCACAGTGGAGAATGTTACATTCTCTGAGTTATTAAAAAGCTGTCGTCCAGCTTTTAGGCAGTAGTTCATGCTTTTAAAGCCTTTGGGATGTTTAAAACCACTTTGTCTTATTTTTTTCCTCTTTATTTTCCTTGTGGTTATTTTTTTGCTATCCCTGCTTTTATCTTTCCTCTTATCATGATGGATATTTATCCACGTAACACTGGTACACTGATAGTTGGTTAATTATGAACCCCTGTGTGTTTTGTAGTTTACCAACAATGTACTCAGAAATCGTAATTTTAAAGGAAGGATTTCAGTTCCAGGTATAAAATCAGGAAGTTATGTAGAATATAATGTATCCTATAAAGAAAATAGTTTTTAGGAGCTTCTTGTTTGTATATTTGGAGATGTTTCTCTTCAGAAGAAATGCCCCGAATACCTCCCTGGGATACAGGAAGAATGAGATATTTGAAGGGATTTTTATTTTTTTTCCCAGAAATACTGACTGGGCTCTTCCAGGACAGAGGAAGGCGATTTCCCACTGCTTTGTGCATTTGTAAGCCTCAGAGACTTTCTTCTAAAAATGAGAAAACAAATAATGGGGACTAGCACAAAGACTTGGGAAAGGGGAAAATGTTTTGGTGATCGCGTTTCCCTGGCTGGTGTATTTATTCGTTCACATTAAGACAGGTGGGTAGATACTGACAGGGTCAATCCTGTGGGCACAAAAGGAAATTCTGCTGCAATTTCACTTTTTCTGGAAAATCTTAGTCCTTAGCTTTCCCTGGCCTTTTGCAGTGTGAAAATCCATGTACATTAAAATACCAAGACATTGTCCGTGATAATTATGATTAGCTTAATCACTTTCTGTATAATTGTTTCTCAAGATGACCTCCTTTCTGGTGGCTTTTATTCATTTATTTTAGGGGTGCGGGGGAAAGGACTTAATTGGAATTGTAGATTAGAGAGATAAAGGGTACATTACGGGAAACAGGTCCAGATCTGTCCGTGTCAGGCAGTGGAAGCTGGCTTTTATATTCCTAAGATTCATGGAGAAAAATAATTCAAATTGATACAGTCTGTGTGTGCATGAGGTAATATCAACAACCAATATATTATTTCAAAATCTGGCGAATTTCTTTATGGAGGATTAGGTTATATAGTGTGGGGGGCTCCAAAAGGAAAATAGAATTGTGTATCGATGCCTTTAGAAATATTATTTGAGGGCAATAAAATGTTCTCTGAAATTCCCTCCTGAGTGGAGAAAATGGAGTTTGTTTGCAGTAATTGCATTTTCTAGCATTTGCTTTCGCGCTTTCCAATATGAGTGAAGCCAATTGGAACCTGTGATTTTGTTTTGCTTATTGGCAAAAGCACCATGTAAATTGATCTGTGATGCATTTATAGAGAATGCTTTGAAAATTTCGAGACAGAGATGCCTTTCTCTTATTAGATTTAGATAGTATTAGGGCTCATTTTTATGTTTTAGCCTAGTGCAATAGTAACCAAAAATGTTTCTTTTCAATGAAGTCGGAATGAAGCCCAAGAAGGACATTTCTACTTAGCCCTCCTGGCACTGTGAAGGCAGAGCTGAAGTTCCTGCTCTCAGCCTCAGTGTCTGGAGTTCAAGGTCACAGCCATTAGAAACCACACCATGTGCTTGAAATTGCTGTGGAATTCGTCAGCCCCGGTCCGTGGAGATCTGGATTGCAGGAGAAAAGTCTGAAGTTGTGCCGGCCCAAAGGGACCGTGTTCCTCTGCGTGTGCAGACCCTGAGCTGCAGGGGCTCGAGGCCAGTGGAAATACAGGATCGTTCTCTTGGGGGAAGCCCCTTCAGCTCTGCCAGACAAAAGAGGCTCTCGCCTGGAAATCTCTTCCAAATTTCTGAGCACCATTTCCCTTAAGGGGTCCTTCAGAAGGAGCCCATGGCAGCAGCACAGACCTGGGAGTCCTTCAGTATTATGGTGCTGGGATTTCTTTAGGTACTATTATTATTATTATTATTATTATTATTATTATTATTATTATTATGGGAAAGAGGAGAGGAGCAGGAACTACCACAGATGCAGGAAGCATTGGTGAAAATGGAAAGGGACAGACAAGGCCGTTGCCATTTCCAGGTAGGGTGGTGTCTCAGAATTTGTGAATTTTAAGGAGAAATTTAACAGCTGCCAGCTCCTTTGATTTTAAGTTACGTGACTTTTTTTTTTTTTTTTCCCCTCTTGAAAGCTTTATCTTTTAGGTTACATAATTAAAAGCCTGAAAAGAAAGCCTTTCCAGGGACTAGCAAGCAATCTGTGCTGCTTGCGTTTCAGATTTCATAATTTTAAAGTCAATTTGGGGGGACTTTTTACACCTAAAGTTGGCAGTGCTGTGAGCTGCAAAATCTGGAGGCTTTTCTTTTTTTTCTTTTTTTTGTTTTTGGCTTTTGAGGTTAAGCTGAACAAAAACTTCAGATTCCGTTTCAAAACAAAGAAATGCCGTGTATTAATTTTTAAAATTTCATTGAAGGTTTCCATGTTTTAAAAAAGAGAACCAAAGAAAAGACACCTGTTTCAATAACTGTAGCCCAGTGAAGTTCAAAAACAAGCCGGAGATCAAAACCCAGGACAAGTTATGTCAGAATAATGCTAAGGAAGCCCGGAGGGGAAAACAAAAGCTTGTCGCTTATGTAGCGCTAGGACTTTCATTTCAACAGACGGGAGGAAGATATTAATCACAAACAGTTACATTAGAATAATGTTACGGTTGAGACATAAAAACATGGAAGCAAGGAATGGAATTGCCGATGCCGGAGCGTGGTTCGCTCAGCCCCGCCTGTCGCGGGGCTCACGCGGGGGATGCTTTGGCCCAGGGTCGTGCAAAACAAACTCAGTTCGTGCAAAGCTCGCTCCGTTTGTGCAGAGCTCGCTCTGTTGGTGCGAAACTCGCTCCGTTTGCTCGTGGAAGAGAGGAGGAGCTGGTGATGGGCGCCGCCGCCCCGGTGCTTCCTTGCTTTCGTGGGTTTATGGCTCAACCTCGGCATTATTGTAACGTAGTTTTTTGTGTTTAATGTTTCTTAGACTTGGTTTTCCATTGCCAGCATGGAAGAAACGCTAATGCATGAGTTTCAGAGGAGAAGGTAGCAGACTCTGAAGCTGCTGTGTGGCTCGATCCGCAAGTGTGAGTATTAACGCTGGAGCTGTCAGGCCTTGTGAAAATTAATGAAGCCTGACGGTTGCAGAGGGAAAGGTCAGAGGCAGAGCTTGCACTTACCTAACATTTCTGTTTTGTTGTGTCTAACAGTGTTTTCAACAAAGGGGAGCTTTAATGTACAAGCTTTGGGTTTGTCGCAGGAATTCAAGGGTCTCAGCCTTTGCTTCTCCCTGGGCTGAGATCTGATGTTTTCTTTGCATAAAGGCAAAACGGTTACATTTTCATTCATCCTTTATTCTTGCTGTGTTGCCCATGAGCGTGTTTTGCCTTTATTTTTTCTTCTCTAAAACTGGAGAGGGGAAGAAAAGAAAAAAAAAAAAAGGCATCTGAACTGATGGTGGAATACTTTTCACTGAGAAGATTTTGAGAGATCTTCTACTTCAGTTCTTTGTACCCTTTCTGGAAGCATGCTCTGTTTTTGTGCATGTTCTGGCTCTTATTTGCTGCTTTTTGTTTGTTTGTTTGTTTGTTTTTGATAGTTTCACTGTGTAGGTTTCTGCAGACATAGGGAGCGGAGCTGCACAGTGTCTTGGGCTGCAATTTCAAACCACAAAGCTGTAGAAATTCATGGGCTACGTTTTCAGCCCACGTGTTGGTTGATCCCAGTTTGAGCTGCTCTGCTGAGGACATTTGTGAGGGCTGACTTGATTAAAACAGCCAAGATGTTTTCACAGTCAGGTGGTCAGTCTCATCCTAGACAAGAAGACGCTTTTCTTACCCATTTTTGGATCTCAGTACCCGAAGTGGGCTGTTGGTGGGATAAGTCCAGCTCACCCTGCAATGCTCGGGTGTGTTTCTCTCCAGGAAGAATTGCAGAGCTGCTGGCCAGAGCTGAGCTGTGCTGGCCGCCGCAGCTGTGGGGGCTGCAAGTGTGCAGGAACAACCCAAAATCTGCTCCTTCTCTCTTTATCCCTGGATGTGTATGGGCTTGGTTATAGGGGATTGCTCTGTGACCAGTTTTGCACTTCTGGGGCCTGTACAAAATGCCACAAATCGGAGATGCCTGACTCGCACGCACGTCTCTCTCTTGTACCGTTTCCCCTCTTTTTGAGGGGACTGAGATTTATACTTCAAGGCTTCTCAGCCTGTTTCTCAGCATATGGCCAAAGGGTTTATGAGGCTATGAAACAGGCATGAGAAAAGCTTCATGTTTCGTGGAAGTGTTGTGTGGTTTGAATAGTTAATGCGTGCCTATGCATATTCAGGGCTTCACATCAAAAGCGCTTGCATATCATTTGTGTGTAAATACAGGTTTCTACCACTGTACAGACAGCTAGTATCACATTATTTCTTATTCCCCTACTTCCCTGTGGGGTTTGCAGGTAACACTAGTCGAAAAATAATGTGATTTTCTATTTTTGTAGGGACTCAGCAGCTCACTGCCAGGCACACTCCTTTTCATGTCTGGCAGCTCTACAGAACTTGGGTTGTGTGACTAAACCGTACTCGTATGAAGCATGCTATTAAAATGGGAATGGTTGTTCAGCAGATTAATGCTTCCTAGGATCCAAATGCTTGAGGTGAATGTGAAGAAACCCACTGAAACAACTATTTAAGTAGGTTAAAAAACCCCACAGCCCCCCTGTGCCCAAGCTTCCCCCCTTGTCCCACGTAACAGATATATTTAAAGGCAGTCTGTTGTTCAGCTGACACTCAGAGTGGTGTCAGTGGTTGCAGCCAGCGATAGAAGTTCTGCCTTAGCAGCATTCAGACTCCCTAATCCCATTTTGCTGCATCAGTTTTCACCTGGATCCGCGCCCTGATCCACTCTGCTCCGAATCCTTGTGTTGGCAGGAGGGTGTCCTGGCACAGGAGTGAAGATGAACCCTGGGGGACAAAGAGCCTTGGGACTGTAGCTTGAGGGTTGACTTGTCAGACCAGAAGTCACCGAAATTTTCCGAGCCTCTCAGGTCAATGCATTTACTGTAAACAATTCAATTTTTACAAGTCATTCAGGGATAGCCATTGTTGCCTTTATTTGAGCAAGAGAGGTATTGACCTTTTGGCTTCCAGAGGAGAGCAACTTGTCTAATTGCAGCATTTTCTTGATCAATGACTGCATTGTGCCCTTCCTGTACCGTTGAGAGCAGCTGTTGAAAAACATCTTAACCAAAATAATAGATATGTTTTGAAGATATACATATGCACACCCTGTGTGTGTGTGTGTGTGTGTGTGTTTGTGTACATACACATAAATATGGGTTTCAAGTACTCCAATATAAGTGACTCTACTTCACAGACTTAGTGCCCTGGGTTTGGTTTTTTTTGTTTGTAATTTTAACCTTTTGATTTCACCTGTTTGGCATGTAAGAATGTTTAATAAACTCAGTTATTATGCTGGGAGTTAATAATTGGGTTTTCTGAAATGCTCAGCCCAGCAAACAGATCACACTTTTTCTAGTCTGGAAAAGGATTCTCCTAACTGTTTTCCAGAGTCACAGTATAAATTAGAATGAATGATGTTACTGATGCATAATGGAAGATTTGATAGTTAGGAAATCAGACTAATAAAGACCAAGTGTGGCTAACAAAGATTTAGTGAAGGAAAATGAGGAAAAGCCTTTCAACCCGTGTGTTGTGCTGTGCAGGCAGCACTATGGCAGATACACAGAGATTAATCTGGTCAAGATAAAACTAAATTGCCACGGAGTAGGAGATTTTTGAAGACTGTTTATGTTTCCATATTAAACACAAGGTCAACAGATTACAGACAAAGGGCAGGTCTGCCAAAAGAAAACACACCAAAATATTTTGTAAATGGTTATCAGAGAGGGTAGGGTGGATGTTGCACAATGCTGCAGGGCCTTCCCAGGAGGAAAAAGCAGAATGTGATGAATAAATAGCTAATCTGATTGCAGGTAATTTATTACTGTGATTAGTGCTATAGAGTCTTTCCTCAGGGAAGAGGGAGGAATTGAACGAGACTTGCTCTTGCTGCTGCCCTGCCTTTGGATGTGTTAGCCCTTGCTCTGGGCTGCAGCACCTCTGAGCCACAGCTCCAGGCTTGGGGGGAGCCAAAATACAGAAAATTCTCCAAATCGTGGGCCTACAGACCCAAACCCAGAAGAGAACACGGGATTTGATCGGAGACCTTGGAAAAGGCTTCCACACGTAGGAGCGAGAGTGTGGATTTGTAGTTTAAGTAGAGAGATGTTAAGCTAAGTAGAGGGAAGCTTAGAGCTTCAAGGCTGAGATATAGAAAATATCCCAAGTGGTCAGAAGGGGTTCTGAGCTGTAGCACTGTAGGTTGGTGTGTCAGTAGGACAGGTTGGAAAAGCCCGCATTGCGGCAAAACAAGTCAGATGAATTAATCAGGGATTGGATTAAAAACCTAAACATGCTTGCTGGCAGTGTTTTATTGGTTAATAAATCTTTAAAAAGCTTTGTCACTAGAGGTCTCGTGACCTTTTGATCCAGGCAGAGAAGGTTGTGAAGAACACCCTTCTTGACGTTGTGGAAGATAAGAAACAAGTAATCCCTAAAGGTTCCTTCTCCGATTCAACAATCCCGAGGCAGGGTGGGTGCTGATCAACCCAACCTGGGGGCCTCTTCTCCAGGGCCTGGCTGGCCTCATTCCTTGGTCCTGGCTATCCTTGCTTTGTGTTGGTGGTCCTGGGCTCCTGGGCAGCAGTGGAGAGAGGTCCAGTGCTCCCCAGCTCCCTTCTCAAGAAATGAGCAAGTGGAGCATCTCCTTACTCCAAAAATGCCAACAGCTGTCTTCACACCAGCTGCAGGAAGTGCTGTCTGGGTCTCCCCTACAGATTGCAGGCGTTTATGTAACATATATAACGTTAAATTTCTGTGTTTGCATCATTACTTATGTCACCGTTAGTTTGCCTTTGTGTTGTCCTGTGTGTCTTCAAAGTCAGCCCTTTAAACTTTTAAAATGTAAAAATAAAAACATTGGGCAAAAAGGCTCCAAGCTTAATTGGGCATAATAGCAGCAGCACGTGCTGGTTTTCAAATCTATCAAAAGGAATGGAAGTGTAAAGCTTGGACTTGTATCAAGGAAGAGATTCCTGTGTTAAAACAGGCAAATGTTGATAACTTAGCTGAATTTTAACTTCTCCATCCTACTTCTCTGAGAATATTATCACACCGAGCTTGTTTTGGGGGATTGATGGTTGTGACAAGTGTATCAAATTTCATGCTGGTGATATCTTTATGTTTCCTGGGAGAAGAGAAAATAGCAATTTTATCTTGTGCCCAGGAGTCACAGAGAGCAGGAATTGTAGGTACATGCCACACAGAGTTTTTAAATAAAAATGCATTGCGGAGCAGCACGTAGTAGAGATGGGGAAGGGGAGAAAAACGAGTCAAAAACTGTAGAGAGGAGCATTTATTGCATCTCCCCACCTTTTATTCTAATGCAGCACCACAGAGAGTTATGAATATGTACAAGGTGTATTTTGTTCAGACATGATTTGTCTATGAAAAACATCATCTGGTTGGTTTTGGTTTTGTTTTTTTTTTTTTAAGGGATTTGTAGCTTTTTGGTTTTCTACCCCAGAATTAACTAATTTTGCAAAGATGATGTTGGCACACCTATCTTGAGTAGTTCCTGTTTCTGTGCAGTAAATATTGAAAAAGCAGGCTGGTTTCCCTGTAAGCCTTATTTAGGGGAACAGTTAATCTTGCTGTATATGCTTACAGCTTTACTCTGAAACTTACTTTAAAAGAAGAACCCAAACCCAAACAGTTTCAAAAGTTGAAAGACAAGTTTTAAACCAGCAAAGCCACTTCTGTTTAGGAGAACTGTACTCACAAGAATTGTATGATTTCTGATTCTGTCTTTCCTTGGATAGAAGTTTTGAGTTCCAGAACTTGAAGACTCTATATATATATATATACACACACACACATATTTCTACATATATTTTTCTGCCTTTATGAAAAAAACAAAACAAAAAAAAAAACCCAAAGGCAAACTGCACAAAAAGTCCCCATAACAAACCCAACCATTTCTAAATGATTATTAGTAATAACCACCAAAATGAAGGGAAAGGTATGAGACTAAGAAATCGGGGTTATTGTGAAGGCAGTAGCAGTTAACTTCGATGCAATGTTACGTGTGATTTTTGGCAAGTCACAGTGGGACAGATTTTCTAAGAGAGCCCAACTTCTGTGAAGACACCGCAGTACAGGACTGCATTTTTAAGGGAGCTCAGCACCCAGTATGTTTATTTGGAAGATCTGGCACAGATTGCTGGTACCAAGTGCTTGAAAATCTGTTCTGAACTCCAAAAATCTGGCTCTGTGAGCACGATCCACGTCTCCTTCCAAACAGTGGTATTAGTTCCCCTGAATGAAGGGGAGCAAACATGTAATTCTTTGCTTCTTACTCTGATGGTGAATGAATTAACCAGATTTTCCTTTCTCCCTAGTTTGTCTTAGTTGGCTGAGTTTCGTGGTTGCTTCTACTTGTGTGCTTTTTACAAGAAACGAGACACTGCCATAAACATCATAACAAAAATAAAAATAATAATAATTAAAAAAAAATAATAATGTAAAAGCACAAAGTTGCAAATGAATTGAAGCTTTGGACAGCTGCTCCTGTCCACGGAGAGCAGGAGGAGCAGCATCAGTGTCCTGTGCCCAGCACAGAGGTGCACACAGGTGTCCCACCCTGTCACTGCTAGCTGTCTGCTTGTTGTGGGGGGAGAAAAAAATGTGCTAATTGAGTCCTCTCTTTTGTTATTTCAGGAAACCTACCATATGAATATAAAATAGTGATTGCTGGGAATCATGAACTGACATTTGATAAGGAATTCATGGCAGACCTTGTTAAACAAGATTACTACCGCTTTCCCTCTGTGTCCAAATTGAAACCAGAGGACTTTGACAATGTTCAGTCACTCCTGACAAATAGTATTTACTTACAAGATTCAGAGGTAACAGTTAAAGGATTCCGAATATATGGTGCGCCGTGGTAAGTCTCAATTTAAACTTTCTTTGCTGTTTATTGCTTGAACCACAGCAGGAATCATTCCTGTTGAACGTGCATGAAGCTGCTTTGTTGCATTGCCCTGCAGAATTGTATCAGACTTAGCTGTAACCATTCTGAAACGGGTGCTTTTTATTTATTTTACTATTTTTTTCCTTTCCTTTTTGGATGGATAATCTCTATTGAGCCGTGTGTGTGTGTGAAATAAGACAAACGGAACCGTAACTATTTCTATTCTGCCTGGTGAATGCTCTTAAACTGTGGAGTCAGTACTGACTCTGGGCCTGTGGATTAACTGTGGTGGCATTTTGGGATGTATTAGGGAAACTCCATTACATTCCACGCTGCTGAGCTATTTATGTCTGCTGTGCTAATAGCTTAGTGTGGTGGCATTTAACACCCACACAGCATAAGGGCATAAGGCAGCAGGTGCTTTAAGCCTTATTTTTGATCAGTTCTAGGCATTGTTTTCTTTTGCTTGTGAAGTTGTGATAACAAAATTTCAAGCCAGTTTTGGTCTCCTTCCACCCATGTGTCAAGCATGTCACGCAGGAAAGATTGCTGCCCAGTTTTGTGCTAAGGAGATTTTTTTTTTTCCCCCTTGTTTTTTCTACATGTCATTTGATGGTGATGCCTGACATCTTTCTGTGGAGCCTCGGGTAGCACTTGTTCTAAATTCTCACGCTAAGAACAGCCCCAGTCCTATCAGGCTTCACCAGGGACCTGAACTTGAGTGATGGTGATGATCATTCTGTTGCCTGGCGTTCTCAATTGTCAGCAGAAGTTCCGAGATGCTAATTTATGCACACCTATAAGAAGGGCTTATTATAAGCCTACGACTTGTTTTTGATGTCAGGCTCGCTCCAAAGGTGAAAGTAGGAGAGGAAGGAGGGATGATGGGGGCTGAACCAGGAAAGGGGACAATGCAGGCATTGGAAATTTTCCCCTTCGTCTCATCCCTGGCTTGGCCTGCAGACCTTGGGGATCCGTGTGGCACCACACACGTTGGTGCTAATGACAATGCTTTTTCCTGGTCTTATCCTATGCATTAGTGCTGCCTAGAAAACGGTGATCTGCCTCTGTATCTCCCATTCTTGACTTGAGCTACTAATCTTTTAATTTAAGTCGTAGCCTTCAGCTGCTAGTTTAAATCAGCCTGATATTGCTTAGCTAAGAAAAAAAAAAAAGTCATGCTCTAAATCCTGCAATAACAGCGAATTGGGAAAGATGATCTTAATTCAGGTTAGGAATCATCTCCTCCAGACATTTCAAAGTAATTTTTTTTGTAATAGCAGCACAGAAGGCAGGGCACATAAGGCCTCGGGTAGCGAGGTGGGTTTGAGGCTTGCCTGCAGGGTGAGGAGCTGAGGAAGGTTTGCTGCTAAGGTCGAGATTGTGCTCAGCTGCCTTTTTTTCTTTCCTTTTTATTTTTTTCCTAAGTTTCTTAGGTCCTTTCACAAGCATCTTAGTGGTTTTTTGTGTGTGTGGCTCAGCCTTGGAGGGGCTCTGCAGGCACCCAATGATTAGCAAGTGTAGGCATATTTCCAAATTAATTTGGATGAGATTGACCTGACCTCAGCTTCCTACAGCACTGCTGGAGAGACCTGAGCAGAGTCTGAAAGATTCTGGAAGGGAGAACCCTGGAAAGCACCTTCACATCCACGTTTATATGCACTGGCAACACATCCTGTTCTTTTTGCTCCTCTTTTCCTTCCCAAATCCATCACGGAAATCTGCCGTCCTTTCGTCTCCAGCTGCACGTAGAAGTTCTTTCAGTTTTCAGGTGTGCACGTGGATTTAGAATGTTTGTTCTGGAATATTAAGGGACGTGGCTTCAAGGCACTGAGCTGTCTCAGCCATAAAAAGTGAATGGCATATGTACCCTGACCCAGTCGTGGAAGGCAAACCCGAATTAATCTTTCCTATAATCCATTGATAACTGGAATTTTCTGATCACTGATGCATGATAAGTGGAGCCAGACTGTTAGAAATTGACACTGAGCTCGAACCAAGTGTGGATTTCTCTCTCTCCAATGATGTTTCGTTTGTGTTTAGCTGACAAAAATTGTGGTCAGATCATGTTTTGAGCAACTGCTGGTGTGGAGCTGAGGTACCATTTCCAGTTCAGCTTTTTGGATCAGCCAGACAGTGTGTGCTGAGAGCAGAAATTTGGTACTGGCTGTGAATTTTCTCTCTCCCCAGCCCTCCCCTTTATTCTTTTTATTTTAAATAATGGCAGTTTCTAGAAAATGTGAAAACATACTATTTTTTGTATTTTAGCCAGTGTTTCAGAGGAAGGAAGAGTCCCATCAGATATGAGAAAAAAATTTGCTCTAATTTTTTTTTTTTTTTTATGTGCCTGGAAGCTGAGACAGAATGATCAGATGAGCATTTTACCCATTTTTAAACTTTTATACTCTCTCCCCTCCAATCACATTTTGCTCTGTTCTTATAAATCTTCAGATTACCCCAAAGGAAGAGAATTTGTGGGGTTTTGTCTGTATTTATCGCCTCCTTACCCCAATTAGTTCTGTCACAGGAATGGAGCACTGGTCATTAACCCAGAAGATGTGCCAGCCCTAACGTGAGATAAGTTGGCATGTTCAATTTATGTGCAGCTTTCTAACTATTTCCAGGGGAGGGGGGGGGAAATTCTCATTTGCTGATAAAGCTACTGGTTTTAATTCAAAAGAGAGGGATCAAACCAAGAATAACAGATGTGATTCTGGAGGTTTCAGCCTGTCAGGAGTTTCTAAGAAGTAATTGCCAGGGTACTGGGAAGGCTGGCTATAAGTCATCTATCTAGAAAATGTAAATTGCCAACTCAGTGTAAATACAGAAAAGAAATACCAGTTCATATTCATTACATGTTATTACTCGTGGTACATCTAAAAGCTTTCTAAAGACCTAAGGGAATTCAAGTAGTGCCTCCTAACTTACAATTTAGCAGAATCTGTGAGTAAAAAATAACTTACAATACATGGGAGCATTCATGTGTATTTGCAATTGGAATGTGCGGTGGTGCATAACAACAGCCTCTGAGGAGCAGAAAATTTGAATTTAGCCTCATAGTTCTGAGAGTATTAAATGGCATTAGCTGGAGGGAAGTTGAAAAGAAGAGTATCAGCCCCTGAAAGAGAAAAGTGCCAGGGTGGGACATAAATCGCATTCAGAGCTCTGCTCATTTTCTGAGGTGACAAATGTAACTGACATTTTCACACCTTAAATAGGAGATTCTTTGATGTAGCTTGAAGGAACAAAATGGCTGAAGATTTTCCATTTGGTCTATAGATAACAATCCACAAAAACATTCCCCTCCTTTCTCTTCCTTCTGACTTTGCCCTATGAACCTGGCTTGTTTGGTGGGAAAATAATTGATAGTTTATGCAGCAAAAAAAAATTCTGTATGATTCCAGTGAGAACGTTTTCTCCTTGGGAAATTTGAGATTGAGGTTTCTTATTAAACAGGACAGAAAATAAAACCAGCGATGGATTTATGAATTTTTAAATCTTAAAACTCCCTCTGTGAAGTAAACATAAGCATAACTCACGGTGATGTATCTGTGAAAGGGTAAGGAGACACAGTCTGTTTTTACTGCAGCTTTGGGTGCTGAATATGCATAAGTGAATTAGTGTAAGTCTTGCTTAAATTCAAATGTTATTTTAAAATACGTGTTGTTGTTTTTTTTTAAATTATATTTGAAATTGTTCATCCGTGCTAAGGGCTGAATTTGCCGTAGTAGGCTGTAGACATTTGGATACAAATATTCTCATAACGTGTGTTTTCTAATGAAGCTTTAAAAGCATTCAAACCACCAGAGAACTGCAGTTAACTGGAGCTGGAATTTGTTTAAACCACATTTTGACAGAAACAATTGCTCAGGGAGAATATTTTTTGCTGTTTTATTTTGTCCTGCTGATCAGCTCTATAGGTAACTTTTGTGCTTTTTTGCTTGTTTGAAAGAGAGAAGTGGTTTAAAAGAAGAAGTATTCTGATGTACTTTATCTTGGGTGCAATGAAATTGGTGATTCTTGGTTTTATGAATAATGAGGCAATAGGCTTATTTATGGATGTGAAATTCTGTTCTGCATAAAAATTTCACAAAAAACGTCAAAATCTCTGAGTGTAAAATAATCTAACAAAGCAACCCTTTACATTGTTTTTAGCTGTTAAAGTATGGTTGCAAATTCCACTTATATCTAACAGAATGAGAGGTAACACTGGAGATCTGGGGCTTTCAGCCTATATATTTGTTTAGATATATGCATCTTCCTGAAATGTGTAGTGTAGGATCTAATTCAGTATAAATCAATGGATGTTAATGGTTAACAGAATCAACTTTATGGGCATAGCTGAAAAAGCACCACAAACGCAAAAGATGACAATCAATTATTTAAATCATGACTGAAATCTGTGATTTGCATCATTGTGATGAAAATTAATTCCCCCTGAATGAAGCTGGGAATAAAGCTCTTCCCTCCTGACAGGAACAGCAGCATTGTTCAGCAATATCCTGCACGTTTGTCAAGCTGGAGCTTGCTCGGGTCTGGAGAACAGAAGCACAAAGCTGGCCTCCCAGTTGCTTTTAATGAATACTAGTGGGTTTTTCCTCTGTCCAAGAATTTGATCTGTAGGGTGATCCAGAGGTCAAGAACAAACGGCTCACTATCACTCACGTCTGCGGAGCCAAGGCTTTCATTTGCTTTTTTTAGTAACTCCAGAGGAAGTGCCTTAACTCTTTTTTTCAGAAGCAAAGTTTTAATTGGCATAGATAATGCAACCTTAAGAAAGCAGGGACGGGGTTCAGCCGTCTCCTTTAAAAAGAATGTTTTCTGCAATCTTTTCTGCCCAGTGTAATATCTGGGATTTCATCAAATGATTTTACATCAGTTTCAAACTTATTTCTCTAACTCAGGTTCTTTCTCTGCTTCATTTGCAATGTTTTAGAACGAGCAGCTCTAAGTTAGTACTTCTGCCTTATTCTGATCAGTGTTTTCAGACTCTCTGTTTATCCTGTTAGAAAAGTGTCAGAGGGTTTTTTTTTTTTGGTGTGTGTTTTTTTTTTTCTTTCCAATTATAAGTTTTGTAATGCATCATGGATTTTGCTGACAGTCTTCAAGTTCTTGAAATAGCAAGCAAATTAACAGCAGATATTGAGCGTGAGGACTGGAAAACCAATTGGCAACTCACATGATGGGATTCAGAAACACACTGATGGGTTGGAATGGATCTCATTTCTTTTATTTTCATGGTCTTAGTTGGCAATTAGCTTGTGTCTAAAAAAAGGAGGGGTAGAGATTGGACTATTCAGCAATAAAGTTCTTTGCTGTTTAGCGGTGAGGAAACCAGGGGAAACTGGACAAGGCCGTGTGTGTTGCACCAGTTTTTCAGGAATTCTGGTGTTTATGCAGCAGAACTCAGCAACTGAGAAAATTATTGGCAAAGACTGAAGTCTCCTGTCTGTACGTTAAACAAACACAGCACCGCTGCAGCGTGGTTGTGTTTAAAGGTGCAGGCTTCTGTTTCGTTTTTCTTGGCGTTTGTCCGCCAGGTCTCTCGGTTTGGAATGGAAGAATGAATTCCCCCTGGAGTAGAGTTGCAGCGCTTTGTTTACATTTTTTGCCTTGTTGGGAATGTAGCTGATTTTTTCTTTGGTCTCATTGATATCAGATTCACTGCCAAGTTTAAAAAAAAATAAAAATGTCCTGTTTACTTTGAAAAGCTTTTTTTCTTTTCTTTTTTCTTTTTTTTTTTCTTTAAATAAGAAGTGGGATATTTGTCATTTTAAATACAGCCACTCATAAGTAATTTTTAATACTGTGGTGCAAACCTGCCCGATTTAATTCTTTGGACTCCTGGCAGTGGGGCAGATCATGAAGTGTTGATCTTCAGGGCTGGACTTCAGCAGAATAAGAATTTTAATTAAGAACTTTAGAATTCTATTTAGAATAGAACAGATTTTTCTAAGAACTTTATATTCATTACTAGTATTGCCAAATAAACTGTTCCTACTTGTGAGTGCACTTCTTTCTAGCCAGTTAAATGAGACATAAAACACTAACTCTCCTTGCTCTTTCGAGTCTTTCCTGGTGTGGAAACAGGGATTTGAATTCTACCCCAGCAGTACAAGCAAACCATTGTGGAAATCTGCTCCGAGTCTCTAATTCTTGCTCAGTTTTCCTGTAGTTCAGGGGTTTTTTTGCCGTGCAAAAGAGCAGAGAGTTGGAGTGGTGAGCGTGAGCTGTGGTCCTGAGGTGCTGGCTACTTCTGGTGGCCTCCTCATTTGTAGGCTGGAGTGTGGGCTGCTCAGCAAGAAGGGCTTTTTGATAGACAGGCTGTGCTTGCACTCGTGCCTTGGCTTTGGCTGGTGTGTTTTCACTTGCAGTTTGCTTTCCTTTAGCTCAGCACTGGAGTGGGGTGGTCACTCGTGCTGGTCATCCATGTGCAAGGGGCAGGCTGAGAGCATTCACACCCAGGGAGGAGTTACCCAGAGTAGGAGACAAGACTACTACAAAACTCCTGACATTTTAAACTCTGCAGACTCAGACCTTGTCTTGGGAAGAAGGGCTTTGAAGCCCCTTAAAGAATGGGAGCTGGGAAAGAGGAGTTAAGGCAAGAGTTAACCCAAATCCGGAGACAGGCTGCTCTGTGCAGGGCTGGACTCCTTGCAGTGGGCTGGTGCTTGCTTGAATAAAATTCTCCCATGCAGCAGCTTCTGCACTTCGGGACTCCTGCTTCTCCATTTCCTTTCACCTGCACGTGCACCCTGTGGGGTGGTCTGGTACAGAAGGGAAGAAAGACAAAGCTGAAAATACCAGGCTGTTAAGGTTAACTGGAAAAATTGCTTTGCTCTAGGACGGCCACCTTCACGGTAGGAGAGTGGAGAAATAAGAGAGGGGCTTCAGCTTTGACGAGCTGACATCAGAATGGATTTTGCATTGCCTGGTGCTCTTCAAGGCTCATTACTTTCATTGCTTCATTTCCCCTATGCCCTAAGCAAGAAGAATTAGGGAGCAGGTGGATGCTTTGAGTGACAGGCAGAGAAGCCTGTTGGAGGATGTGTGGGTGAGTGCAACCAGGGCTGGGAGCACAGGGTGGGAGGGTTCAGGGCTCTCTGGCAGAGCTGGTGAGCCAGGGCTGCACCGAGGAGCTGGGTGGGATGCCAAGACTTTACTGCAGGGTAGGGAGATCAGGCACAGGCTCTATCTGTGCAAGGGAGAGGCCCATCCAGTTTGGGCTGGGGCTGAGCTGAGCTGGAGCTCGTTTCCTCACAGCATTATCCCAGTGCTGAGCTCTGCATCCATCCAGTTTGAGCTGGAGCTGAGCTGGAGCTCGTTTCCTCACAGCATTATCCCGGTGCTGAGCTCTGCATCCATCCAGTTTGGGTTGGGGCTGAGCTGAGCTGAGCTGGAGCTCATTTCCTCACAGCATTATCCCAGTGCTGACCTCTGCATCCATCCAGTTTGGGTTGGGGCTGAGCTGAGCTGAACTGGAGCTCGTTTCCTCACAGCATTTTCCCAGTGCTGAGCTCTGCACTGGGAGCTGGAGAGCTGTTGATAACAAACCTGTGTCTTGGCTACAGCATCAGCACTGCTTCCTCCAACATCCCTGCCCTCCATCAGCAGGCTGGGCAAGATTTTGGAAGGGAACACTGACTGGACAGTTGGCCGAAGGAATATGCCCCATCATATGACATCAGCTGAGATAGAAAAGCTAAGGAAAGCAGGGGGATGAGGTTTGATATTTACAGGGTTTGCCTTCTGGAGCAACCGCTTCATGTGATGAAGCCTGGCTCCCTGGGAAGTGAAGTGAATGAAATTAGGATGGAGGAGGTGACAGGGAAGAAGGTGGTTGGGTATGTGAAACAGGTGCAATCTACAAATGGCTTGTTTCACAGTTCATCTATTCAGGGCAACCTGGAAAAAATGTGGAAGAAGTTTCATTGCAGGTGGAGTTGACAATAAAGCTCACGTGATGTGATGGTGATAAAATGCAATAGAAATGGAGAAGCAATTATTTTTTAAAATTTTATTTACATCCAAAAGTAAGTAAAAAAGGGACTAGATTTTGTTAGCTCCCAGTGAAGGGTAAGATTTCTCATGCCTGTCTTCTAGATGATTTGGGTCATATTTATCTAATACTTATTGATCAGAATGCTAACTTTACCCTGACATGTGTATAAAATGCTTAAAGCAATTCACAGAAGCTACGAAATACAGCAAAAATTGCACATGCACTTTAAATAAGAGACCACTGATTGTGAATCTGAGCATAGACATAAAGGTCAAGAGTGACAACTACATTCATCAGATTTTCATGAGAATCTGTTCAGTAGAATAGATTTCAGCAGTGGCCAACACTCGTGGATTCAGTTGAAAATCAATGAGAAATATTTATAACTGCCTCTGAAACGTTTAGGTGCTGGTCTGTATTATAGCCTGTGTACCTGTAAAATACGAGGATTGCCGGCCTAGTTTCTATCTCTAGGAGCTCGGTACCAACACCTCAGTGTGGCTGAGAGCCACATCTGTGATTACAGAGGGGCTGAGCAGTGCTTTGCGAGCGGGAAGGTGCCGACAGCTCCTCCTCGCCCTTTCACAGACGCGCCCGAGCCGCGCAGACCCTCCGCGAGTTCCGGAGGTCTCCGGAGCCGCCCCACCTCTGCAGCCCCCTCAGTTAACGCTGCCCAGACAGGGCCATCCTTTCCCAGCCCCGTGTGCACAGAAACCTCTGGGAGCTGCCCCGTTCTGGGCTCCCCTTGCCACCAACACCGACAGAATCTTCCTCAGCAGACAGAGGCGCTTGGCTGTTTGCCTTGCGCGCCGACTCGCTGCCCAGGGCTGCTCTGACAGAGGCAATAATGCTTCCCCAGGCAGTGATCTCGTGATGATTTGAAATCATCTGACAGCTCTGCCATCGCATTTGTTTCGCGAGCAAGGCGAGTACTTGGGTTTTGTAGCTGCAGATCTGCCCTCTGCTTCTGGAGAACTCTCACCTTCAGTTTTGCTGCTTCGGCAGCATTTACAGGAAAGCTGTGGGGTCTGGTTCTTCAGAGAGCCAGTTTATTTTTGGTTTCATGTGTGAATCAGTGCGTCTCACTGACAAAAGCTGATATTTGCAGCTGCTAACTGTATTAATCTCTTGAGTCAGGTTTGTTGGTTTTTTTCCTTGAGAATATACTCACGGTTGTGTATGGCCTCCAATTTTATATAAGTAATATATAAAGTGAGCTTTATGTAAGAAGGAAGGTTGTCTTTCAGTCTCCTTTTCCTGGCACAGATTTTAATGCATCTTGTTTTCAAAACTGGGAATGTAATAAATTTCAAGAAAGGTGTTCTCTTTAACACTTCCCTTGGTGCTCCATCTGGGCTGCTTGGGACACTTTCACGGCCTGCACTGCAAGCAAAAGGAGAAAGGCAACCTGAGTTGCTAGTCTGAGAGCTGTAGTCCTGAACCGTTCCCATTTTTAATCTGGGATGCCCTAAAACACTTGAGTCTCGAGTTATGGCTACCTGAATTTGGTTTTTCAGATTTTAGTAAGTTTGGCTCCTTCTGTTTATGAATATGACATCAAACCTGCAGAGTGCCATTTAAGGAAGATTGTCTTCCACTGCCTAACCTGCAGATCTTTTTTTTGTATCAGCTCCTAGATTTACAGGGTTCAAGAGCTGATATTGCTGCGTGTCTAGAGGTGGAACATCCAGGAGAGCTCAGAGAATGGAAAACCAAGCACAGATCGCTCTGCAGAGCTCCTTGCAGGGCCAGATGGGGTCTGGGGCATCTGGTCCCATATTGCAGGGCTTGTGTAACACTCAGTTCCCCACGGGCCAGTCTTGTATTTCTGACCCACATATGCACAGCTGAAAAACATATCAGAATCCCCTAACATCGGCCTAGAAATCCCAGTGACCCCGACAGGGCGAGATTGGGGTGTGCTTGGTTTCAGAGAATTGTTCTGTGGTTGTTTCGTGGATTTTGGGGATGGAATGTCCAGACTGATGGTTCATCTGGAAATGAGCTGTTCCGGCCCACAGCAGCGAGACCTCGCTGGAAGGATGTGCCTTTAGCTGATAATTACCAGCAGTCAATCTGCCTAGAATGTACACCTTTTCTTATTTATATTCCAGTCCTGTAACCT
The DNA here is from genome assembly GCA_013396955.1 of Regulus satrapa. Taxonomy (NCBI): domain Eukaryota; kingdom Metazoa; phylum Chordata; class Aves; order Passeriformes; family Regulidae; genus Regulus; species Regulus satrapa. Next base: position 237,089 of record VWZN01021060.1, on the reverse strand, counting down.
TCCCTATTCTCTTGTGCCTTTGTTCTATTAATCTACAAAACAGGGCTTGACTTGTGATTAGTCCTCGGAGGTTGTTTCTATTAATCAGGCTGCAAAACAGGTCCACTTGGATGTTCTGCTGCAAGGCTTAATGTGCTTTCCTCCTCTGCCCGCAGCACAGAGCTGCTGGGGCTCTCTTAAATGGCAGTGAAATCAGCCAGGTGTCTGCTGCACTTCCTTTGTGTTTACATCTTGATTTCAGGGCTGCAGGAGGGGGAAGGAGAGGGGAAGGATTGCGGTCCTGTGGATAAACGGCGTCAGCAAGTGGCATTGGTGGCTCCGTGCTCAGGACGGGTCCTGGCACAGCGGAGCCTCTGGTTATTCCCTGGGCTCTGAAAGGGAAGAACCTGCCCGGCTGATAAGGATCAAAACTCAAACTTTGCTCGGTTTTAAACTCCTCGTAGAATTTGAGGGATAAGCCTGTCCCCATAACATTCCGAGGGGTCATTTAGGAGATTTAATTTCTCTGCAATAGGTANATTATTTTTATTTTAAAGTTTCTGTTACGTTGGTGACGTACTCCTTAGCCAGCTCAATAAAGTCTGTCACTGAAATGAAGAGCTGCTCTAGAAGGGGTTCCCAAAGGAGATTTTCCCCAGCAGGGAAGAGAAGGGGTTCCCAAATGAGTTTATTCACAGCAGGTCCAGGAGAAGGGGTTCCTAAAGGAGATTTTTTACATTTACATAATTTCATTTTCAGCAGCTATTTCTATTTTTTTTTTTTTTTTTTA
>VWZN01021060.1:204095-235907 GCA_013396955.1 Regulus satrapa | reverse complement strand
TTTTTTTTTGTTTTGTGGACCATATATAAAACAAAAGAATAGGCTGAGAGTTGATTAATAGGAAAAAAAAAAACAAAACAAAACAAAAAAACCAAACCCAAACTGAACTGTTTGTAACAGTTCAATTATTAGAACTTACCATAAAATTTGAACAATAAACAGTGTGTGTAGTGAGAAACTAATTTAGTTTCATTGTAGAAGTAACTACTAACTATAAAAATGTAATGATTTATTCTTCTAATTAAATGCCTGTAAGGAGGAAAGTACACATTTTAAAATGTATCAAAAGAAACAAACCAGATCCCTAGTTATTTTTTTTTCTATATCGTTCCTTTGGCTTTTTTTTTTTTATTGTGAATTATTTTTATTTTAAAGTTTCTGTTACGTTGGTGACGTACTCCTTAGCCAGCTCAATAAAGTCTGTCACTGAAATGAAGAGCTGCTCTAGAAGGGGTTCCCAAAGGAGATTTTCCCCAGCAGGGAAGAGAAGGGGTTCCCAAATGAGTTTATTCACAGCAGGTCCAGGAGAAGGGGTTCCTAAAGGAGATTTTTTACATTTACATAATTTCATTTACAGCAGCTATTTCTATTTTTTTTTTTTTTTTTTACCTCCTTACTTCTGTTTTCCTCCCTCCTTACCATTTCCCCAGTTATCAGAGAAATCAGTCTTCCTGCATTGATTCATTTCGACCAGAGTCTGGAAGGCACAGGGAATCAAATTAACTAATATTTTACTTTTGCATGTGATTAATGCTAATGCTTACAGAGAAGAAAATACGTTGCTGTGATTTAATTTTCATTCTCCAGTTGAATCCCAGTGATTTAATTTTGCAGAGGGTTGTCTCTCTGCTTATTGTCTCTTAAGGAATCATAGAAGTTAGAGATGGAAAAGATCTATTAAATCTTTCTGCTGTTGCAGGATTGTCTCCTACACTATATTTTTGAATCTTGTGCCCAGTTTTAATGAATGAGGCTTCAGTTAATTCTCTTTGAGATTGTACCTCAGTGTAGTGAAGATGCTACTAATGGGAGCTAATATTCTGCTTGCACGTTTCCTATGTTTATTTTATTTTTAAAAAATCCAAATTGTGCCGTGTTTGATGGGAGATGAGCCTAAAGATGTCCTGTACCCTTCCTTTTCTAGCCTTATGCCATTCATTTTGTAGCCTCATTCTTTGCAATCCTTTCAGCTTTTCCTCTTTGTTATTTCTGGTGAGGTGTCTGATACCCCGGGGCATTGGTTGGTGGGTTGGTTTTCTATATTTTTCACGAGAGGCGTAGAACAAACTGAACTCTGCCTCTGCTGCAGGATGAGGGAGACCCTTGGCTGCTGAAGGATGGTGGCTGTGTTCCACTGCTCCTGCAGGGAGCCCAGGCTCGCACCGCCCCGGTACAGCCACGTGTGCAGCCCAGATCATTTTATTCTTTTCCCCATTCATGTTGCAAGCCCGTGCATAATTTGCTGTCAGCCGCTGCCCCTGGGTCTTTTATTTTAGCTTAACGGGTTTGGGTTCCTTCCTCCCGTTGATTATTTGTGGTTTTCAATTCTCTTCAGATGTATTAGCCTGCATTTTTTTTCAGAAGGAATCCCCTCTTCTTACTTATCTCAGTGTTTCTAACCTCCTTTGGCATAATTTCTTTCCCCACCGTCATGTTTATAACACTTCTCACGATATTGAAATCTGTGAATGTAATTAATGCACTGTTTACCCGTTCTTCCAGATCATTAATAAAGATGTTAAATAAAACTGATCCTAATACCAATCCCTGTGGCAATCTGCTCGCACCTCCCTTGTGCTGCTGCAATCTATTTATTTATAGCCCTTTAGCCACTATTCAGCCATGTGATAGTCCTCACCAGCAAGCCAATTTTGGGGTTTTGAAAAGGGATTGTGTCACGTTTTGCCAAAGTCTGGGTTGATACAATCTACTATATTATTTTAATCTACTGACTTGGCTGAATTTAATATACATACAAAAATTAAATCTGATGAAATAGAGCTGTGGTTTTGGAGCACTTTGAGATCTTGGCAGCTGAGTAGCTATAATTCTCCTTTCTTAGAGCAATTACACCTCCTCCACCCTCACCCACCCCCCACCCCAGTTGCACCATAATTTTATTCTGTGCTGCATTTAGACTTACTAGGAGAGGATTCTCAGTATTGCTCCGTAATTCACAGCGTACTGAGCAGCGCCGTGTTCCTCACTGCTTCCCCAGCACTGGATTTGAAATACAAAACTACCGTAGATGGAATTGTTCTGTTGGTATTTAGAATTGTCTGTTGACAATTTGAATTGTCGGTTGCATGTCTGCAGTTGTCATTTTGTTATTTTGTAATTTTTATATATATGTATGTATACACGTGTCTGTTTTAAATTTTATTTATGTGTTTCCCAAAAGCAATAGCAAACTCTAGTCTTGATTTTAAGTGCACCCTTTCATCCTGGTGAGGTTTGTAAGATTTATCTGTTTGCTTAAGTCCAGTGTGGGTTAAGTGCTTCCTCGCTGGGCAGCGTGGGGGTAGGTGTCATTTGTTTAATGGCTCACTGAATTTGCATTTTGTGGAAATCCAAAGATATTGGAAGTGGAATAGGAAACACTTTGCACCTCACAACTTAATCGTGTGCATCAGTAAAAAAAAAAACTTGAATAACGAGTTGTGCATGCCAGCGATTGGGAATGGAACCAATATCTGGTGAGATTCCACCTTCTCTTACTGGGTTTGGCTTGATTTCGCGAGCTCTGTGCAAATCCCCATTTTTACTTCACAAATCGCAGCGTGTTTGCCCCACCTTGGCTGGAATGGCATGCCCTGCAAATACTGAATCCCCGCGTCTGGGGTAAGAAAAGGTGTTAAAATCTGGCTCACGGGCCTGATGTAGGTGTGTGCTGGTCCAGAGCTCCACAGTGGCACAAAACCAGAGCGTGGTGGCTGCTCCTGGCTGGCCAGGGCTGGCAGCTCTGCAGAGGTGCTCAGGCATCACCGGCCACTTGGAGCCAGGATTTCTTCCTTTTCCCTGAGCAGAGAGAGGCTGCATTCAGTGACTTTAAACACAGTGACTTTGGTGTCTCCCTGCAAGCATTTAGACTTGCAATAAACCCCTGAAAGTGGGGAGAGGAAGGTGGGTTGGAGCACTGCCTTACCTCAGATCCACAGTCCTACTGGGTCTGAGCTCTGCTGTGTTACCCCTTGGCTGAGCTTCCTCCAAGCCTCTTTCATTCTCCAGAGCAGAACTGGGAGCTGTGTGCTCCAAATTTGGAACCTGCCAATTTTATACTGGGTGGAAGCTTTGCATCTCCTTGCTGCAGTGCCTTGGTTTGGGGCTCAGGGGCTTTGATGGAGCTCTAGTGTCAGGTGCACCAAAATAGGATTTCCTGTCTCATTGAATGATGGCTTGAGAGCAGAATTAGGGCTTCAGATGCCCCGTTTCTGGAAATATTCAAAGCCAGCTCGGATGGGGCCCTGAGCAACCTGTTGAAGGCTCATTGCAGGGGGTTTGGACTCCTTTTGGTGTGCTGTGATGTGCATTCATTGGTACGGACTGCAGTAAGAGGTGGAACTGAATTTTCAAAGCTTGTTTGCAGCCTGCTGGGCAGCTGCTGTGCCTGCAGTTAGGAGAAACTTCTGGGTGCCAGGAGGGTGCAGCACGTGGGTGAGGGAGCAGGGAAGGGGAGTCCAGCTCTGGCACTGTCTCACTGTACAAGATGCAGGAAATAACTGGCTTCTTTAGTTTCTCCATCCACAAAATAAAGCCAGCAACAGTTTGCCGTTCAGACAGGAGTTTCAGCACACGAAACAGCTTTAGAAGTGCCAGGAAGTGTTAACTTATTTTAATCCAGTGAGGTCCTGAGCCAAGGCAAGCCTCTCCTCCTTGAAGGATTTCAAAGGAGCCCCAGGGAGGGTTTGCCCCCTCCAAGTCTGTGTGCTTGCTGGGCCACTTGGCCGGGTCCTTGCTCTGGAAAGGGAAGCAGGTGTCTGGTTTTTTGCAGGATAAGAAGGGGCGTGCTTGAGATCCTGTTGAAGTGGAATAGATAGCTGTGTTGCTTGAAGTGGGAGCTGATAACGTGTGATTTCAGGACACTTGAAGCCCTCTTCTCCAAAAGAGGAAGGTTAATATCGACTGCGCTCTGGGTTTGCTTCCCGAAACTTCCGTTTCGGGCGGTAAATGCGTCGCTCGTTAGCAATTAGTTCATTAAGAAAGAGTGGAAGAACGCAGTGGTGTGGGCTCAGGGAGAGCTGTCGGAGGCAGGATTTCTGTGCTCTCCTGCTGCTCTCCAGCCCCAGCAGCGGTGGGCTCTCGTGCCCTTCCTCACAACCTGCTCCTGTGCCTGATTGACTGCTGAAAACTTCTTCTCCCAAGGCAGAGATGAGCTGACAAAGACGGGGACGATCCCAGCCTTCATCTCTTCCCCCCCAGACTCCAATTCCAGCCCATTTTTTAATTTTTTTTTTCCCCACGCAGCTGTTATGATGCTGTGTATTTTTAAAATCCACCCACCTTGGCACTGAGTGCCTGTGGGGAAGATACTGAGACTTCAAAGGAATCTAGGGGTGGGCCACACCTGTGGGAAGAAATGCACCTTTGTACCTCACAAAATAACGCAGATATTCATTTCCTACCTACTAATAACTACCTCCTGCTCTTTAGTTCCAGGCAGACTAAGAGTAGAAGACTCAATCTTCAATGAAAGGCACTTATCAGGTATTTGAGCAAAGAGTCCTGCAGTCCAGGCACTGAAAGCCGACACTGCTTCTTACCTTCTCTCAAAAGCCCTGCTGAAATGTAGGGCCTGTTATTGTATATTTATTCAGGCATCAATCACAATCAAGCCTCCTGCTAGCTCATCTGGAAGGGCATTGTAATCCTATTTTTATCAGTTCCTTCCTGTACAACAGACAGTTAAAATAGCACGAGTAGGGGTCACAAATATCTTAATGGCTTGGGTTCCCAGAGCTATCGGTGAGCAGAGGAAGAGTTTGGCCAGAATTTCTTCCTGAGCTGATAAGGAGGATAAACAGGGCTGAGGTGCAGAGCCAGGGCACAAGGATGAGGCGCACAGCATTGCTTAGAGAAAAAACCCGGGAGCAGATGGAAATAAACGCTACTGTTTGGTAAAAGACCAAAAAAAAAAATTAAAAACCAACAGCAAACAAAGTTCTTTGTTTTTTAGAGGGTGGGCTGCGCCAAGCCAAAGTGATTTTTGTCATTAATTTTACTCCTGGATTTTGCTATTTCACTTCTTAAAAATCTGCAGCTGTTATTTTATTTATGTGAAGAAAACTGAGTGCCAATAATTGGCAGCATGCCGTTTTTTTAAACTCAGGACAGTATGCTGCTGACTCTTTTTTAAGTAGCAGCATAAAAATGTAATATATTAATAGTTTTGCTCTTCTTTTTGAATAAACACTTAAATATTTGCTTATTACAGAGTGATTAATTATGCTTCATAATCTCTTTTATTTCATGGATTCCAGCTGTCTTTTGATGCAAATTATTGGAGTTAATTTATAAATGAACACAGAGAATGCTTTAAAATGCATTCTCTTACCAGAATGAAACTAACTTAAGACTTGTAAATGCGTAAGGAAAAAGTTCATTGCAGCAAATTTTATCTTATAAGACAAAGTAGTACCTTTGTCTCAGCTTTTTGAACTAATCTATTGTTCCTGGTCAAGGCAGTCTTTCAAGATTACACAGATAATGGATATAGTGTTTTATACTTTGTTTTTATTCATAAATTGTATGTGGTTCTTTTCCTTTTTTTGATCCCCAGCTTCTTGGGAGTTTTTCCCTTATCATTTTAATCGAGCGTTAGTACGTACTACTTATATGAACTAAAATAAAAAAATATATTCTCTTCTAGAAAAGCAGAAATGAATCCTGTAAGAATTTTTCTGGCAAACTGTCATTCTAAGAGTTTATTCAGCGACTTCTTTCAGTTAAGTGGCTTGACTTCTAACTTTAGGAACAAATAAATATTGTTTTGCTTTGTTTTGGGTTTTTTTTAATATTAATGATTGATTATATTATTGCAAGTGTAGGCTTCATGTGGGCAGTTAGATCTTTAGGGTAAATGTTAAAACCCACTAATAATGTCCTTTATACAAACCAGAATTCGTCATGCAAAAACTCAAATGAAAACCCGCGTGAATTAAATCAGAAGTGCAAGTTTGTCTCGCTACCGCCATTTGGTTTTTGGATCTTAATTTCTGCTGCAAGTCTGTGAGGAGAAGCCACACGTCAAGCTGCTCTTCTGCTTGCTGCAGGGTCTTTTGTCCCCCTCGTTGTGCCAGGGGACACTTGGGTTTATGTTTAGCTACGCCATGTTGCACCAACAATGATTCCGAATGGCGTTCCACCTTGCTTTTTCATTTCAGCTGTTAATTATTCTAATTGCGCATTCCAAAATACCCTTTTTCCATGGAAACTCCTTCAAAACGATTTGTGCGAGAAAGCAGCCAGTGGGTAAAGTCTGAAATATTTTTGGGGACTGGATGCCTCGTGCACAAAAGAGTAGAGGCGTCAGCACAAAAGAGCAGGGAAAAACTAGCAACAAATAAAGATGAGCCATCCCACTCGCTGCAAACAAACCCTGCACGGGCTGAGAGCTGAAATTCAGCCTTGCTGTGCTCAGAGGGAGCTCCTGGGCAGGCATGGGGCCGGTGCTGAGCAGTCCAAGTGGCCTCTGCCCTCCAGTTCTGACCCAGGGAATTCCCAGAGATTTTCTTGTTTGCCTCTTTGGTTTCTCTAATGGAAGGTGTCTGCGGTTCTCAGCCTGCGCCAGGGGAAGCTCAGGATGGATGTTAGGGGAGAATTCCTTCCCAGGAAGGGTGAGTGGGCACTGGAATGGGCTGCCCAGGGAGAGCCCCAGCCCTGGAGGTGTGGAGACAAGGCTGGATGTGGCACTCGGTGCTGTTGGGTCCCAGCTTGGACTCAATGAGCTCCAAGGTTTTTTCCAATCGAGTTAATTCTGTGATTCTGTGGCAGGCGCTGGCCTTTCGTACGGAGGCGTCATGCCGAATTGTGCACTGAAAACCTTAGATAATCAGAATTTTGTAGCAGCTGGCCTTAAAACGTGGTCAATTAAATCTTTCTGTCTGAGGTTAGGTCAAGAAGAATTCGTGCCCGTTTACAGTAATCTAGGTTTTCCTTTGGTTGCTGTTCTTAACTGTCCTTTCAAGAGGTATTAATCATTTCTGGAGGTGTGGTATTGTAAGTTAATTTAAAAGTTGTTCTGACTTTTCTTTCCCTTCGAGTGACAAGAAGGTGAATATCGGCGTGAGCAAAGATGTTATTTTAGTTGGAATAAATAGTGGGGGTGGAGGGGGTTGTGACTTTCATATCACAGCTTTCACTTTGGTCCTAATAATACTGCGCTTTCTTCTCACCTCACTCTTGTGGCTGCATTTCAGGTGAATTCATTTTTACCTCAGCCAGAGCTGACAAGAAAGGGCAAACTTTGGGAGGGAACAGAAACTGCTGGTTTTGATCATCTGTCGTGGCAGTTAGGTTGTTTTGTCGTGAGGGTGGTGATTCCCTAGAGCAGCTGTCCTGGAGGCAGCAGAGCAGCAGAGGGAGGCAAACACAGCCACGCTCTGTGCTGTGCTGCTGCTCCCACCCAGCCCCCTGGCCAGGGGCAAAGGCTGCTGGAAAACTCCCAGGAAAGTCTGGAAACACAAACCCGGGTCTCCTTCCGCTCCCTCGCTGTGTTTTCACTATTCATATCTACTCTTTCACAAGATTTTAATGGGGATTTTATGTGAATAATGGGTAACATGCCATTAATGGTTTGTGTGGAATTTTACTAACCCTAAGGAAGGTGTTGCTTTGTAAGCAAAGGAGGGGGTGCAGAGCTTTATTTCCATTGACTTCCGTGAGCGTTTTGTCCAGTCATTCCAATTCCCCCTTTATGGATTTCCAATGCTCTAGCACCATTGTCACTAATGAAATGTGTTTTGCAATAACTCTGCAGTAAATGTCTTGCCAATATGCGCCTCAATTAAATCTTGATCCGCTTTAAATCGTTGGGCACACCTCGCCTCGTTTCAGTGGGAGATGAAGTCTCAGCCTCTGTAAATGTCTGGCAGATCTGGGGTGAGAAGAAGAGGAACATTGTTCCCCCCACCAAGATAAACAGGGAGACTGTTTTGATATGTTCTGCAGCCGAGCAGGAGTTAAAACCTTGTACAAACCTTGCCTTGTGTGCCTGGTGTTCCGCAGCTAAAGAAAGCCATTGTGCCTGCAGAGGTTTTGGTAAACACATGCTGAAAGGTTAAATGGCAGGTTACAGAGCCACGAAGTAGTATCTGATTTTGGTATCGTCCTATAAAGCATGGCACTTATTATAAATAAATGTGCTGTTCGTCATAATGAGCTATTGAATAATTACCCTATGTGAACTGCCTTTCATAATTTAGTGTCTTTAAATATGCTAAAAAGTATATCTGCTCCCATGAACAGTGAGAGCAGAAGCCCCTGATAATTAAGTCATTTTCTCTTCGGGAAGAATAGAATTACCATCTAAAATATTTATAGGAAATATTTCAATGGCTGTACCAAGTTCACTTTGAAATCGCCATTTCCTATAGCTTGAGTTCAACAGCAGTTAAAATATCTTTGTGTAACACTAGAAGAAGTTAACAGTGTTATTGGTCTCTATTTTATCATGAGTTCTATTCTCAATGATAAAATTCCCAAACAGAGAAGAGGGGACAGGGAGAGCAGAAAAGAAACACTAGATGTTTGAACAAAGAAAATGTCTGATTAGTAAAGTTTGGGATTGAAATGTGGAAAAGTTGAGATTAAAAAAAAACAAAACTAAGATGACCAGAAGTTTTGGTGCTGAGCTACAAAATTGGCCTAGGACTCACTCACTGGATGCATTTTTCAGCCCTATTTAACTTTCTGACTGTGGTCAGACTCTGAGTCTCATCCAGAGCTGGCTGAAGCCAAGAGGGTTTTCCCTCTGATTTCAGTAGGCTTTAAATCATGTCTTTGGTCCCAAAGTTCTTAGACAACAGATGAGAAAAAATTAAATACTGTGCCTGGAACCCTGCCTGCCTCAGGAGTGCAGATTTCCACTGGGAAATCCAGCATGCAGGCTCAACCACGTCTCCATCCTGCTCTGCTGCCAGCTTGGGCATCCAAACAGCTCAGAAAAATATACTGGAGTCTCCAGGCCTGTAAGAATTGGAAAAAGCCTTTTCCTTTATGCCTACAAAGGGCTCTTCATGGTGGCTATAGTCTGAAAAGCCGTGCAAGTGCTGTGTTTTTCAGTATTTCCCAGTGTATTATTTAAAGAACTTCCTTACATTGAGCAGGCTATCGGTTCATTATGCAGATGGGAAATAAAAGATTAAGGACGAAAATCAGCTCCCTCTGAAAATCAGTGGCATTTGCTCCTCAGTTCTGTAAAGAAAGGATGTAATTTCAAAAGTTAATTTGGAAGACAGATTCTTTCCAATAACGGCACAGGCAATAAAATTTCCCACTAGAGGACTAAATTAATAGAGTACCCTTCTAATTCTGACTGCTTCTCAGCCAGACCGTTACTTGTTGGAGACGTAAACACAACTATTTGAAAAGAGGATGTGAAATTCCTCCGAATTTCTTAAAAAACGATCGAAACATTCAGCAAATAATTGTAATCCAAAAAGAAATCGCTTTTCAATTTCTGCTTGTGCTTGTGATGCAGCCCAATACAATCATGCCTCGGGAAGGGTTAGGGAAACATCTAATCCACACGCCGCCTTTATAATAAACCGATTTATAATGTGGGTTGAAGAAGAGAGCTTTTTAAGTTAAATTGTGTGGACTTGAAAGCATCAATGCTGAATATTTTATGTGATGCTTGTCAAGGGCCCTTACTAAAATAGCTTAAAAGCAGTATCACAGTTGCCTTCTTAGAAGCATTGCACACAAGAAACATGCTGAAGGGTTTTCAATATTGCCAGAAGTTGATATATATATATTTTTTAGGTGTCAGATTTTATGTGCTGTATATATACGTGCATGCTCATGTGAACAAACACCTATCTCGCCACGTTTTTTGGAGAAGCTTTATTTTATATAATGTGTGGTGTCCCTAAAGGTACTGAGTAAATTTAGGCGTTGGAGGCTTAATATTTGGGGTTTTTTTTAAATTTAAAAATTACAGGGTGAAACTAAGCAAGAATTCCTCGGCTCCTTATTTTCATTAAAGGAGACTGAAAGCAGCACCTGCAGTCCATCCCAGCTCCTTCCCACACTGGCCTGTGAACTAACAGTACCTTTGGCAAAAAGGGCTCATCTCTCTCGATTGCCTAGAGTGGAGCCAGGGAACCTGCCTTGCACCAAACACCTCGTTCTGATCAGCTGGATTTAGCTCCAGCATGAATATACTCAATATTATTAATATTAATAGCCTTGCTTGCGCTGCATCTAATGGGAGCAGGTCACATTTGGATCTTGATGCACTGTAAGAAATAAAGCTACCTCTGTAAAGAGTAACTGAAACCACTGATGAGAGTGGCTTAAGCACTGCAAAACGTTCAAGGCTGTGCAGGAATGACTGACAGGCGTTTTACACACCTGGCTCACCCGCCTGGCCAAAGACTTGTTGCAATTAAGCAGCTGGGCAGAGCCAGGACAGCGAATGAGCTGCAGTCCCCGTCGCAGCAGCCTCGCCTGGGCCCTTTTTTCTCTCGGGTGTAGAGAGGGAACGGTGAGCTGAGGAAATGGCTCTGGCTCTCCAGGGGCAGGGGTGGGCTCCTGCCATCCCTGGAAGAGGAAGGCTTCAGAGGGATCCCGCTGTGCTCTGAAAATATATCCCCAAAATGGGGTATAACTCATTTGTATCATCTCAGCCATGGAAAATTCTGCCCACCTGGGGCCTCGCTTTTGTACTTTTAAAGGAAAGAGTTTTACAGATTAACTTCTTCAGGGGAACGTAGCCCAAATACGGCGCAGAGCTTGGGTTTTACCCTTCCTTCTGCTAAAAAGTTTGTTTGCTAATGCTTGCAAAAGACATCATGGTGACCTCTGGGTTTTGTTGTCCTAGTCAAAATGGTTTTTTTTCTGCTGATAAAGGCAGGAGAAGGCTGAATGACCTCTTGTACAAGGGAATGGAAGGTAGCAGGGCCTTATCAAGAGGGTAGAGTGTGAAGTTTTAAAGTGGGTGCTGCCAATAGAAATGCACCTCTCTGTGCCTTCTGTGCTCTCAGAAGCAGAGCAGAGCAGGACAGCAAGAGATGACAAAATGAGAAATAAATCACGGGTGCAATCTGGGGCCCTGATTTGGTGAGAGCAGCGTTTCACCCTGGCTGATCCAGGGGGCTCCTGGGGTGAGGTTTCTGTGTGTGCCAGTGCTCCCTGCTCCCTCCCAGCCCTGGAGGAGCTGTGGAGGAGTGCCAGCTCTGCCTGTCTGCTGAGGTGAGGCAAACAGCCGTGGCAGAGTGAGCAGCAACCCAAACGGGAGAGAGTGAGCAATATCCAGGTGTTAATTGGCAATATAGCCCCATCTATCTTTCTCCCACTGGTTGTCAGCTCTATGACAGGAGCAAGCCTACATAAAGGAGTTGCATTTTAAAGGCAGAAGATTATTATTTCACTGCAGCAGGAAAAAGGCATTTAGCAAAGAGAAGTTCACAGTTTGGTCTTGAGGTTGTCCTTAGAACGATTTGCTGTAGCTGATAGAAATATGTGAGTTAGGGCACTGAAAAATGTCACTGTGGTCTCCTCCCTGCTGTCTGGTTCCTGTCTGGTTCAGAACCTTTCAGGTTTTGAAATCCCTGTGAGTACGAGGCATCATCTCTTGCAAAAATATTTTCTGAAGGATGTTTCTTTTTTTTTTTTTTTTTTTTTTTACCACTACCACCTCGGTCTCCATCTATTAATCCACATAAAATATGTATTATGGCCACGTGACTTAATCTCCAGCATCCCAGGCTGTTTATTGCTGCCAGCATCTGATAACCTGTGGCAATAGAGTAAAAAATATTTGCAAGATTTGATCCCTAGTGGTGTTTTTTTTAATAATGTGAGTATGTATATACATCCACACAAAGCTTTCTTAACTCGTGCTCTATATTTCAACCTGTGTGAGGTCACATTACTCCACTACCATCAGTACCTGGGAGTGGGCTGGGAGCCAGGGGCAGAAGTGAATTTTCACATTTGCCAGGCATGGTTCATTGGAGAAAGCAGCTCTGTTGCTTTCTCGTGCCTTTGCTCATCTGTCATCGTGGCAATGCATCCTGACGTTTCGAACTGCTAGCATGGAAATAAGATCAAAAGTGTTTGGGACAACTGGGAAATTTCATTTAGACAGAATGTCAGACCCTAGTCTCCAGTGAAAATACTGTAGGTTTACCATGTCCAGCTCTGCGATATCATTTGATGTGGAATCGAACCAGAGGCCAGCCACGAGCAGGAGAGCCTTGGAGCCTGTTCAGCCGGAGTTTGCTGCACAGTTTTGGTGCTCCTGATCGCTGTGCCTTGCAGCAGTCAGTTCCCGTGGACGGCCCTTTCCAGAGGTGCTTTGAGAGCACCATTCCCACAGAAATGTCTCTCGGTTCCCCGTCTCGCCCTGACGTTGGAAGGGTTTGATGGATGTCCAGAATCTTTGCTGGATGCAGGGGAGGCACAGAAACCCGACTCGGGGGTTGCAGGACAAGCAGGCACCAGCGTGGCTCCCGAGCGGGGACTCACACGTATTCATAAGCTGCTCCATTCATTTCTCTGACATGGAAAAAGGGTAGGGCTGCTTTCATCCGCCTGCCAACCCTTTTATCTCTAAAGAATCACATTTCAGGAAACCTTTCTGCCTAGGTCAGAATTTCAAAGGGTCCCGTCATATTTTTTGCAAGTTTAACGTCTTAATTCTCATAAGTTTAAGGAGAACGTTTCTTTTTTCCCACCGAGAAGGCAAAACAAAGCAGCCCCCCCCCAAAAAAAAAAAAAACCAAAAGGGAAACCAGTGAAAAAACCCTAAAGCAAAACACAGGTTTGGAGACGTGGGGCTCAGTGAAAATGTGCTTAGTGGTACTTCACTTCCTACTATTCAGGAGAGCGCATTGTTAGAGCTGGTGCAGTGTTTATACACATTGTGGCTCGGGCTGCAGCCGGGGCTATTGTTGAAGGATGTTATACAGACATTTATCATGGTACGTCAGTAAACCCATTGTAAAAATGTCCTCGTAGTTAAATGAGGCTTAGATTTAATGAGGCTGTAGGAAAGGACCATTTTTTTAATCATACTGTAAATAAGGTTCCTGTAGCAATGTCATTGGGATTAACGTGCAGGTTTTTCTTTTGTTTCAAAAGGGAAGCAGTATCTCCGTGAAGTTAGGCAGGCATTTTAGGAAGACACTCCTGCAAAGCCTTGGAAGCAGGAGGTTTGTGGTCATACTTCCACTGCAGAATGTTTGTAAATGAAGGTGTGACATTACAAAAAGTTCAGACCTCCCCTCCAATAAGTCCAATAGTACAATATCTGTAATAAAATCCTATCCCTAAAATACTGTGGTGATGGCTAATACGCTGTCCATGACAGAAAACCCTCTTCAGTACTTCTTTAAAAGGCACTCAACATCATCTTGAATTTTTGTACTATTCCATTTGCTAATAGTGAGCTGACTTTAATGTGTTTAGCACCACCGTCTCTTAGAAATGTAAAAATCTGACTCATAACCATTGAGATTTTACGCAGCAACATTTATTTTTCTTGCAGCTGTGCAAGCAGCCATCTAAAGCTTTAGAAGGTAGTTATTTTAACTACATTTTAGCTCTCTGCGTTTGTTTTCAATCTAATGTATTTTCTGTGCAGCGTAGGGGCTGTGCCTTGTGTTTAAATTAGAAAGCGTGAAAGTGTAAGGGAAAATATAATTTTTACCGTTCAAAAGGGCATTGTCAACAGCAGAGGATTAGGATGGGAAGGGTGTCTTTATTGTCCTTCATGTATTTGTTTTACAGCATCGTTCTCTTTAAAGCTGTAGTTGGATGGTGAGCTGTGAGTTTTGCTGTCGAGGAAGCAGTTCCTGCCCTGAGCCACCTGAACCCAGTGCTACCATTCTCCAGCCCCACACTTGGGCTGCTCGACCTTTTGAACCCTGTAAAACCAAATGACCAAAAAGATCTTCCCTTTTTGCCAGTGGCCTCATCCCAGGCCCAGCAGCAGCGGCAGCACCCGGAGAGCGCTGCCTGTGGCAGGCAGGACCAGGGCAGGCTCAGGAGACAAGCAAGGTGTTTGCTGAGCTGGTTTGCTAGCAGAGAAAAACCACCTTTGTGCCAGCCGAGGTCTCCCCGTGGCCTCTGTGGATGGAAAGAAAAGGTTTTGACTCAGCTGGGGACTCGCATGCCCTGTTAGTGCCCGAGGTTTCCCTTTGGCAACGCTTTTCCCTCCAGCTGCTCAAACCTTCTGGGGGGCATCGCTAGGGTAGGGATTCCAAGTCCTTTGTGCTACAAGGGTAGATTCCTCCAGCTCTCCGTTTGGAAGGCTATTTAGTGTTAGCTCTCTATTCATTTGGAAATAATGGTGTTGGGGGGAAAAAAAAATAATTAAAATGGCTGCAGAAAGTAGTTAATTATAAAGCCTACCATGGCCTGCGGTATAAAATGCATTGCAGTCTGAGAAATCACGTAGGGGAGCGTTACTAAAATAATTAATTAAAAATTTTACATATATCACCCACACAGCAAATGCTTTGGCTGCTGCTAAAATGAGTCCAGTGCCCTTCAAAAACTGAGCATCTCCTATATCTCCCACTCACTCCCTTTTAGATATCCTTGTTTTCTTCTTTACTCTGGGCACGCGTTTTGTGTTAAGCGCATCAATTTTGGAGAAAGGCTTTGGGCAAGGAATTAACCCCTTGCTGTGTTTATTTTAGCATTATCCCTGAGTTTTGTGGGGCCAGGGCTGAGCTCATTGAGTGCCCAGACCCGGCTCCTTCCTCTGGTGCATCCTGCACGGTCTGGCTCGGCTGGTGCCAGCCCTTGTGCTGCTCTTGGAGCATTTGCTGAGTCCTGGCAGCTCTCAGAGGCTCTCACAGGGGTCTCAGAGGTGCCCAGGGGTCTCTCACAGGGTACCAGAGGTGTGCTGGCCCTCCATGGGCTCTCACCACGGCAATCCTTTAAGCCCAGCACTCTTGCTCCAAATTCGGTTTTTTCCTGCCGCTGTGCTTGCCTAGCAGGTGTTGGATATTGCAAAGCCTCACCTCTGAGAGCAGGAAAACAGCTGGTGGGCTTTGGCATTTGGGGGTCAGGGCTGCTTTGGGGCTGTTTGTTGGTTGGTTTGTTTGTTTAAATTTCCTTCAGAAGAAGCCAGAGCGCGTCCTGCGCTCCCACCCAAGCCCTGCCTGTGGTGATTGCTGCCCCTTGTCTGTGTGATTCCTGCTGGGGCAGGTTCCTGACACCCAGTGCTTTATCAAACATTGCCTGCTTGGCACCTATTACTACTGATCTCAGCATTGCTAATAAACAGCAACATCAAGGCCATATTTTCTGGTTCCTGTCAGGCCACTGCTTTCCTGGGTGAAATAAAAGTCCCATTAACATGCTCCTCCTCATCGGCTCTGACAGCTTGATTAATTAGGCCCCCTCTTTAGATGACCTCTGCACTGACACGACAAGGAGGTGAATATAAAATGAATAGTTTGCCCACATAATGGCCTACTGCAAGTTTCAGATTTTTATCAGATCAGACTGAAGTCTGGGGCCTGTATAAAACCCCCAGCGTACAGCAATATATGGCTGTGGGTTATGAACTGCAGGCTTTACAGCATGCTTAAGGAATTAAAACCAAACCAGTCCTAGCCATCCTGATATATTGACTTCTTCTCGAAGAATTAATCTTTCCTTTACTCTCTTGGCCGTACAATACAAATCTAATTCATTTACATTATCAAATAAAATGACCTTTTGTTTTCAAAGGATTTTTTATTGCCAGAAAATACAGTATGTTAACTCTGTGGTTATTCAGCCTCCCATAAAATACTAATGTAAAGCCATTATTCTAGTGCCACTCTATTTAAATGTCAGTCTGCCTTTCTATTATAAACCACCAGTTCATAGGCTGGTAACTCATCAGTAAAAAATTTACTTCAGCCCAGAACTTGTAATATGAGCTCACAACTTTTCTTTAAACGCATCCTTTTAAAAAAAAATATGAGTATATAATATCCCAGGGGGTGAATATGTTAACTGTGAAACTGCAGCATGGCTGGAGCACCTCTCCTGTGGAGAGAGGCTGGGGGAGCTGGGGCTGCTCACCCTGGAGAAGGCTCAGAGGGAGCTGGGGGTCAAATCTTCTCTCCCTCAGGGTGGGAACTGGGAAGAACGTGAATAATAATTGTTGATCAAGCAACTGACACTGATGCAGAAGTTCTGCTGCGTTGGTTTCTAATCATTCTGTTATTAGAAATATTATTCCGTTACTATTAGGTTTTTTTTTTTACCAGAAGAGCCAAGTGAACTCTGCTTCAGTCTGTGGTAGTTCACATCTCACACAAACCTCGAGGAAAGGACAACGTGAAGGTGGGGGCTTAAAATGAAATGTTGCATAAAAAACCCAATTGTCATCAGAGTTCCTTGTTTAATCTTGAAGGCAACAGAAATGAGTGACCCATCCCTTAAACAGATCTTTTTCAAATAAAATAATGCTGTGTTTATCTCTGTGATGCTGAATGCTCTCTCCAGTACTTTCAGCTGGTTTGTTTTGTTTTTTTTTCTTTTTCATGACCCTTATGTTTCCTCCTCAGCCTCTTCAGTCATATTTTCCCCTTTGTGTTGATCTGTTGATCAAGTAAGTGCATTACTTTAATTGATTTGCTGAATTGGCTCACCCACAAGGCAGCTCCTCCAGGTAATAACCTGGAAATGTTTGCTCACATTACCGTGGCCATGCTTGAGTGCTGCAGCACTTGGAGCTCCCCTTGCTTTGGGAGTGCACTGCGCCCTTTCTGCAGGTTGTTTTCCAGTTCCAGGTACAAGCAGAGCACCAGGCAATGAGTATTTATTTAAGATATAGATATATATATAAATATATGCATGCACAAGTGTATGTATCTATATATACATATAAATATATTAAAATATATATAATGTAATATATATTTTATCTATAATATATAAATATATATATTGTCTATTTAAAATACATATGTAAAATATTATATATATTTTATATATTCCTTTATTTATTTTATATATATATATATAATATAGGTGAGGGATTTTCTGTCTGTGGGAACTTTGCTTGTAATCAGGTCTCCTTGAGACTCACACCTCCTTGAGGTGGGATTTGCATTTTGAGATCCGTGATCCTCCCTTTCCCCGGGTGACTTTACAGGAAGAGTTTGTTGGCAGACAGGATTTGGCAGATAAGGTAGCAGTGGTTTTTGAGCTGGTAACTTTCCCTTCCTGCAGATTCCAAAGCTGGATCGTGGCTTTCAGCAAAGGGGAAGTTTTGACTGTGCCACTTGTTAAATTTCGGCGTGAATCAAGATGTGTAATAAATGAAGAAAATCAACCAAACCTGCATAGCTTTCAAATAAATGACACTTCCCAAGGCTTAAAATTGAACAGCAAACCAGTAAATTACAGCTTAAGCTCCAGCCTTTATATCTTACAGTATCTAAATGCCAACTAAGCATGTATTGTGGCGCTGGAAATTCGGTTTTCATCTGGTTAGTGAGGGGGAGAGGCTTTACCTCGAGCTTCAGGAATAAGCTGGGCCGGGAGGTAGCGCAGACTTCCGACAAACAAGAAAGGCTGGCAGTATCCTGTGACCTAATTATAACTAACTGTTTCCATTCTTTCCTGTAAATATTTAGAAGATCACGTTACAAGTTCCTACAATTGCATATTGTGGGCTGTGCGTGTCTGGAAGGCTTAATGCGTGTGAGCCTGGTTTGGTTTTCCTAGCAGGCATTCTGGAGGGGTTCATTTTCTTATTGAGGAATGCTAGCCAGCATTTTGGGCAAAACATAAATAAAAATAGTGATGGTATTTATAGATAAACAGCACCATCTGGCAAATAAGCAGTCTCAGTGTCTTGTTTGAAGTCCTGGGAGTAGCTGAGAATAATCGAGTTATTGGTAGAGACCGATGGTGGAAGTCGTGGAGGGCAGAATTCTGTGTCTGCCAGCTGATTGACTTGATGCAAGTAACCTGTGCTGCAGATTTCTTCTTGGGTCAGCCAGCTTAATTCTGCACAGTACCTCTCCAAACAGCGCTCTGCCTGCACTGCTCTCAGCCTAAACCTTTTATTGCTTGTGAAGAAGCACTCGAAAGAGCTGTTGACAGCCTTTCAAGTTCCTGTGATTGTGGTGTAGGTTTGGGCTTAGTGTGTTCCTTTGGGTTGGTTTCATATATTTATTTTTCAGAAGCATCAGACTGGTTTGATAACTCTGGAAATTAGAACTTAGGGGGGAAAGCACGGGCAGCTGAGACATCCAGAACATAAAGGCAGAGCTGCTCAACATAAAAAAGGCACACCTTTCCTGGAGGTGTCATTAAAAGTGGTGTATGTTAGGAGCAGTACAGGCTGCAGATATAAACATATAAAAGGTGCTGAAACCCCACATACAAATATGTGTCTGGAATTCGTCTGGTCTGTGGCATTAATTAATGAACAAGCTATCACATCTGCTGACCCTCACAGCCTTTTGGAGGAACTACAGAGACTTTATCAATGCTAAAGAATTCTGTTTTAAGGAGCATACCAAATAATTAAATATCTGGAGGCTGTTTCTTAGGAGCAAGAACCAATTTCACTAATAGGGCAGGCTGACAGAACTACTTTGGAGTGTTTTATTTGTTATACTAACTTATATCTGGCAACATTTCTTTCATAATTCACTGAAATATTGCCTATTTGTTTTAAAGGCTGATGTGTTTCTCTTAATATTTTCCAAATGCTGCTTTGACAAATATATAAAACATTCAACAGGGACTACTGGTGTGTTTAGATCTGTTCAGATTTTGCTTTTTTAGGTGTCAAACATAGAGACCAACCCAGTGGATTGAAGATATGCACTATTGAGTGTATTTTAGGGGAGAGGTCTTTACATTTTGTTTGGTTTTTTTTTCCTCTACTTATTTGTGTGTTGTCATCACAGAGGCAGGACTGCTAGCAAAAGCCTCTCGCAGACTTGACCTGGGATGAAAGCTTTGTCAATTTACATTTCCTGCACAGATAATAAAAGGAATGTAGAAAATGAATTTTTAAAGGTGTTTTATAAGATGTGGTACAATAGCATATGATGATCACGCTTGCATCTGAGCATCATTCTTCAACATGCAGAGTTGTTGAGCAGAATTGAATCAAAATTTGAGACAGCTGCTCTTTTTGTCCTGTTTCCTCTTTTCCCAGGCACGTCCCTGGGAATGGACATTCGATTTGTGCTGTGGTGAGCTTCAGGAGCAGAGAGCTCCTCCCTTTAGACAGATATTTTAGGATTCTCTGTGGTTTTATGAAGACCACAAGATTTTTGCCATAAGAACTTGAGTCATTGGAGCTCTTTTGAGCACTGCAGCATCCTTTGGTGCTTCAAGGGCACTCGTACCCTGCTCTGGGATGCAGGATGGGGGTGAAGGAGGAAATGTGCTCACTCCACAATGAGGAGCAGCTCTGCAAGTCAGCCCAGGATGGTCTCTGTAGGTCTGAGCCACAGTGCAGCACCACTGCCGTGTGGGGAAACACGATGTGCTTCGTGTATGGACCCGTCTGAGGCTGGTCCTAACTTAAACCGGGTCTGTCCTTCAAGGCAGCCCCAACTATAGGCAGCACAGGAATCTGTAAGGTCTGATACTTGCTTCTATTCGTAGCCCTTTGTAATTCTGTTCTTTTTAAAAGTAGAATGAAATTAGCCCTTGAGTCAGGTTTGAATTATTTTCATATTTTCGGGATATTAAAATATCTCCCAGATCTCATTAAGTAAAGCCCTAAATAAAATAATTGCAATCCAGTCAGGGATTGGAAAGCCTCAGAAGGTTTGGAGGAAGTTTCCTCTTTGATGAGCGATTCGGATGCTTGGGCAAAGGTTGTCAGGAATCACAAGCTCGAGAAATTCACCCACTCCCTTTCTCCCCTTCCCAGTATGCACCGGTTTCCTGGCGGTGCTCACTGCTCTCCTTCCCTCGCTGTGTTCTTTCCTCTGTCCTCTGAGCCCCGTGCTCTGCGCCCTGCTGTCCCCAGAGTCGTGTGATCCTCTGTGACGTTGCTGGGGTTTCCACCTCCTGCCTCTCTGCTCCTTTGCTCTCAAGTCTCTTAAACCCTGCTGGGTCTCCATGTCTTCCTTAACTCAGTTTCTCTCGGTTTTCTGTTTATTAAAACACATCTTCGCCACAGAGGAGTTTTTGTGAACGCCACCGTTTGTGGCGTTCTGGCATCGTTAACACAGAATGAACCGGATGGACAGCCCTGTGCCAAAAAGGATCTCTAACTGTTCCAGACACGGGCTGGAAGGTGTCAGTGGCTGGTGTGGGCCATCAGAGAAGGGAAAGAGGTGAAAGGCATCGGCAGAGGCAGCAGGCTGTAGATTTGGGGAGCAGAGCTCAGTTCCCTGTCAATAACAGCTGGGGCAGAGATGTGCAGACACCGAGGGAGGAAAGCCACAGGAGGGAATTCTTTTCATGTCCCATTTCCCAGCTGTATGGATGGCTGAAGCTGCACTTGCTGCTGTCCTGGTCCTGTTTTATGAGATAATCTGGTCCAGATCAGCGCATCCATGGAACATGATGTACGGCAGCAGTAAGGGGCCTGGATTTTTCTTTCCTTTCATAGCTCTCACAGATCCAGGCATGAATCTCTATCTGACAGGAGTTTAGACTAACACCTGCACCCATCTGTTTGTAGACATTTCTGAGGTAGAAATGGAGAATGATTTGGTTCAGGGAGTTTGCCAGGTCACAGAGGGGATCCTGCAGCTTCTCCTTGGGAAGGGGAAAAGGCTCTGCACGGGCTCCTTCCCTCCAGACACGGTGGAAGATGGGGCTCATGCTTCCCAAGTGCTTTCTCGTTTAGATAACCAGCATTCAGAGGTTATAGACTAGAAGTTAAAAGAGAGAGAGAGAGATAGAGACCTGCAAAACAAACCAAATCGAAACAACCAGCGTGTTGTTGAGGTTTCAGATTTTTCCAACCTTGTGAAAATAGCTGAACTGCATTTTAGACACTTCCCGACTTAAGTGCAGGCTGGTAGCGAGGAGGTACACACAGCAACGGGGCTAACATCACTGCAGAACCGATAATTCGCTTTTGTGAGAGCCCCAGCTGATGAAAGATGCAGGGTGAGCAAGCTCCCGAGGAGCCAGCGCCGCTCCTCTCTGTTCTGAGCTGTTATTCTCACTGTCCCGATGGGATTGTGAGAGCCGGTGGCAATGATCCCAGGGGAATGCTGATGGGAGCAGAGAGCGTTCGGCTATCGCCGCTGCCCGTGTGGGAATGCTCCCCACTGGGATGCCTTTGAGATGCTCCCTCGGCTGTGCAAGGAGGCAGACAGAGGTTTCTGCCTCCTGTGCACTTTACTCATTGGATTAAGGGTAAAATTGAAGCTTTCCTAACAGACTGGGTAGCCTTAAAAATGAATGAATGCTTGGGATTAAAGACCTGTGAGATAATTCATTTTTTTTTCTAATCCTGTTTAGAAGTAACTATTGAAATAAATGGATTTACTGGTGGAGTTAAGAGGAAAATGTGACTCTAGAAGGTCTCATTGAACGTTTACCTTTTGAGTTGTTGAACCCTGAGGATCAGGTAATTAAATTCATGAGTCAGAGAAGAGATGAAAGTAGGTTGTAGGAGTTGCCATCCTTTAAGAGCGTTAAAATTCCAGAAGGAGCTGACATTTCTGCGTTACCTGGATGAACCTGGCCGTGTGTCTCCTTTGTGTCTCCTTTCCTCATGTGGCAGTGTTGCTTCTGAGGTGAATGCACCGAGGAGCAGCTGTGATTTTTTTTAAAATTTTTTTTTTTGTTGCCATGAAATGATGTTCCATCACCACACTTTTGTTTCGCGTCGGTTTGGGTTTGTTGGTTTGTTTTGTTTTTTTTAAATGCATTAGTAAAATAATAAAGCCATACAGTGCCCTTTGGGGGAAAGGAGATCTGATCACCTGCTGAAGCTGCTGTTAAAAGCAGATGGATTTGCGTGTCCTGACTGGGGATCTCCCAATGCACCTGTAAAAGGAGGATGAGTCCTGTTGGGAAGCTCAGCATTCCCTCCCTCCTGGCATCGTGTCAAGCCATGTCTGCATCTCTTGCAGCACGAGGTGTGAAGATAATTTGCAGCCTCCTGCATAAGCGTTCTTTTAATTGCAGACAGCCTAGCTTCCAAAACGCCAGGTGGAGGGGGGAATCCGTGGGGATTCCCGTGCAGAAAGGAAGGACTGAGGAGGGCAAGGACGGGCCAGGTGTGTGCCTTGCATGAGGCTGTTCCCTGTGCCACTCCAGCACAGCGGCTCTGCCTGGCTGACGAGGGAGCTTTGCAGTCAGGGCTGAGCCAACAGGCGAGCCGGGGATCAGGAATTGTCCCTGGGGTTTTGTCAGGAGGGCTGGGAAGTGTGGCGTGGTGCTGCCCTGCAGAGCCCCGGCGGGGTGATCCTGCACACGGGCTGCGAGGACCTGCTCTGCTCCATCAAACTCAAATGGCAAAATCATTTGTGATCTCTCATTGCCAGTCCCTGGGGGTTTTCCAGCTACGCCTCCCTCGTGGCGTTATTTAACAGCCAATGACTTTCTGCTATTGACAGCTGTACTTCAAAAATGAGCTTTTAGGAATCAACTGACATCTTTTACTTAGAGATCCACAGGAAACAGAAATACTGCTACTAATGACAAAAGAGGCTTGGTTGTGGTTCACCAGGAGTGGGGATGTGGGCTTTTCCCCCTTGATCCTCTCTGCCATCCCACGGGAGGCCATGACCTGCACCATGGGGTTGAACCGTGGCAGTGCACGCCAGGCAGTGCTGGCAGCAGTCACTGCTCCGTGTTTTAAACACCCTGAAAGCTGTGCCTGAGGCTGTAACCCAGGTGTTCCTGCCTGCTCTTCTCTTTGATTTACCCCTTTTGTATGCAAATCTTCAGTATATTAAGTAAGTACTTGACCATCTTTTTTTTTGGTGCTGCATAGTGAGGGAGGTTTCTCCAAAGTTTTCTGGCCAGTGGATTCCCCATGTGGCGCCCGTTAGTCACAGCTAATTACAGAGGTTGGTGAATGAGGAATATATCTGAGCTCAGGTTCCCCTCCTCCTCTTTCCACAGTGCTTCAGAAGAAAATAAAACAAAAATCCTGCAGACAAATCCAGGGGGTTTTTTGGTGGGTTTTTTTTTTTTTTTTCTTTCCTGTGGTCGTGGTCTCCAAAGAGCTCCAGAGAAATCACAGATGTGGTTTCACGTTTCAGGTTTAACTACGTTGTAATAACTACAGTCTTATCTGCAGGAGAAATGCAAGTGGGGAAAGAATCATTAATTGACAGTGAAAAGTTTGACCCGAGCTCTGTGTGCTTGTTTGTTTTAAGCAGCTGAAACGTTCAGCCAAACGATATTTTAACTTCTGACTGCAACCTCGGAGGTTACAATAATCTTGAGAGGTTAAAAGCGAGGAATGTTACAGGAAAGGAAACTTAGATGCGCGTTTCAGGAAAGCCAATCCTAGAAAAGCAGAAAATTCTTGCGGTTTGCTCAAACCTGCAGTTTGAATTCAGCTGCACACAAACCTCCCGCGAGGTGCAGTGACCTTGCTTGGCAGCAGGGGAAGGTTCTTGGTGCTGGGGTGGCTGCAGAGCTGCGAGAGGTGAAACTCCACGGCGCAGCACACGAGGAGCCCACGGCTCGCAGAAAAGCTCCAGCAGCCTCTAATTCTCCTCCTGCCTTTTGTCAGTGTTCATTCAGGAAGTCTGCTAGCTTGAATGAGTTCCTGTGTGTGCAGTGTGAGTATTATCCAGCAGGACTACGTGGGATATGTCTATTATTTGGTACAAAGGCACCGGTGACCTTCCTGCCCCTATATTAGCAGCGCCTGCTGGTTTTCCATCCTGCCGATTGTCAGGAATGCAGATCATCCCTATAGCTGGGTACAGTCCTCATTGGCCTAATTATTGTCTCAGGGAAACAAAATGCTTTCATTATTTAAAAAAAAAAAAAAAAATAAAATAAAAAAAAGAGCTGTAATCTCAGCAGGGCATTCCCGCTTAAATGCATATTTGAGGCTGGAAAAATGAATAATTTAGCGGGTAGAGGAGGCAGATTACGTAATGAAATTACATTCTGACCTGTTTGAATTATTACAAACGTACCTGTTTTTAACAACTGTGGGTTTTTTCAAGGCTGGTCTGGGGCTGGTTTTTGCCCCCCACCCCCAGTTTTTGTTTTCGGTTTTCAGAACTGCAGCACACAGCAGATCTCAGGAGTAGCTTGAGCTTTCAGAAATATGACTCAGCACAGGAGTACCCTACCTAGAAAACAAAGTCTAAAACTGCTGCCTGAGCCCTGGGAAACACACGCACAGGCAGATGCAAACTCCTAAAACGAGTGCAGTGCTAAGAACTGTAGAGAGGGTTACAGGTAACAAATCTAAATACTCCTGTGTTTCATCAGAGCCATTGTTCTGTGGACTTATTTGATAGGGAAAGGCTTTGTTAGGGCATACCTGTATCAGAATTATACGTTCTGTGTTGTAAAGGTGCTCCTAGGAGATGCACTTGTCATTGCTACACGCGTGGGTTGGTGGCGAAGCCAGAGTCTCAGAACAGCTCTGGGCTCTGCTGGACAACACTGAGGGTATCAGCTTCCCCTGGGAAGCACAAAATGAATTTTAAGTGATAAGATCTCCCTGAACAGTCACCGTGAGGCTAAACTTCATGTGATGGAGGTCCCTGGGAGGCTCAGGAGGCCAAAGCCCAGTCGGGTGGCAGCGCTGTGGGTTAAAGGGGCTGGGAGGAGCAGGGTTGAGCTCAGTGAAAGGCCGTGGCACAGGTGGTGCCACCACAAAGAGCCTCTTGTGAACTTGTTCCTGCTACCCTGTGCTGGGGAAAATGCATTTGTGCCTCCGAAAAATATTTTTAGGCTGTTTTGGTCGTCAGCATAGGGGAAGGAGTTCTTATGTTCGAACAGTCCCCAGCTTTGATAAAAGGCTTGAGATTTAGACACCGTTATTTTAGTGTTTTTCCCTTTCTCTCCAGTGAGTAAATGCCCCCAGGGCTGAGTGCTCTCGAAGTACAAAAAATAACATCAGACATTAACCTACGTTCAAATGTATATTTTAACATATGTATGGATTTGAACCAGTGGGTGTTACAGGCATCCCCTTGAAAAAAGGCTGTCTGCAGGTAATCTGTGAAGCACAGAAACTGCTTTAATTCAGAAAAAAAAATGGAGAAGGGAAGAGGTTTTTATTTTACACTGATGCAGTTTGTCTTACTTTCCCCAAAGGACACCATGGTTTAATGGATGGGGCTTTAATCTACCCAGAGGTCAGTCACTGCTAGACAAGTGGAACCTTATTCCCGAGGGAATTGATATACTAATGACACATGGACCTCCCCTTGGTAAGTGAAACAAAAGTTCTGTGTGATTTTTTTTTTTGCATGAGGATTTTACTTTCAAAACAAGCAAAGTTGATAATGCTGTAAGATATACTGTAATTGCACCCAAACTAGGGATTAAAAACCTTCCCGAAAGAAGCAAAAAAAAATGATGATTGATGATTAGACTTAGCTGATCTGTCATAAAAAACTTGAATTTTTTATTAAATTCAAGCTAGGGAAGATCAAATATCTCACTCCATAACCATTATAGCTTGACATTTTATTTAAGAATAGCATTCATCTGACAACCAGTTTCCAATCCCATATGACTTTTTAGAGATTGACTGAAACTTTTGAAACCTTTTCTCACTGCAGTGTCACTTTATTTTAAGGTTTGAGAGTAGCAGTCAAGAGTTGGGAACTATGTAGTCACATATTCTCCTTGAAAATGTCCTTGTAAACTTAGAATATGTAAGGAGAGTTTTAAAGGTATTAATTGGCTTATAAAAAATTCGTGAAGGAATAAAATTCCGTTCTTAGATAATGGTTCCTAACTTGATCTGATGACGGGTGAGCACCAGCCTGCGAATGCATAATTTGTTTCTTCATTAGAAGAATGGGAAGAATTCTTTTCTTCCCTTCGTTAAAACAATTAGTTCCTTCACGGAAGTTTCTCACTTGGGTTGGACTTGTCGGTGCGGGACACTTGCTTTGACTTTTGGTCTGAAGCAAGCGCTGGCTGCTCAGGAGGACAGCAGCACTGTCACTCGTTCAGCAGAGGCAGGAGCACCCAGACTGGCACATCTGAACTCCTGCAAGCGTTTGGAGGGTCCCTGCAGCTGTCCTTTCTCCACCCTGTGCCCCCCCCGAGGCAGTGTCACTGATTATTTACTGCCTTTCTTCGAGGCACACGGGGCAAAGCAGCCTGGGAATGTATTTTAAATATCTCCGATGGGTTTACAACAGCAGAGCCTTTTGTAAAGATGACTTCACAGGAGGAGGAAGTGTGGCAGTGTCCTGGTTGCCCTTTACTGGGACAGGAGTGATTTTGTCGGGGTTTTGGTGATTCCTTGCAATCTGAGGGGTCAGAGACACAATCGTGGGAAGTGACCCAGTCACAGTCACCACACTGGTGGCAGTGAATATGTACAATCTTCTCAGAATGGCACATTATAATCCAGTGTGTTGAGTGCTTCCAGGCTGCCTCAGTGCTCTTTTAGAGCTCCTTGCTGACCCTGGAGTCAGGAATTAATGCATGCTTATGTTTCTTACCACAATTAAGTTAAGAGTCAGCAATCTAAGCCAAGCTAAGGGGGAAAAAAAACCCCAAAAAGCCCCCCAAAACAACAACAACAACAAAAAACCTAACCAAAAAAAAACCTCCAGGAGGTTTTTGACCTATTTACTTGCTGCTCTTTTTACATTCTGGTTAGTTTTTTAGTGCTACTTAGAGAATGTTGTGAGATGATCAGGAAATTCCCTTGACCCCTCCTGGAGTTCCCAGTGTGCTGCTGTGCTCAGGCAGTGACCCAGCATCCCCTGACAGCAGAGCCGGTGGGTATTGCAAGCCAGGGCCTTGGACAGCACTCTGTTCAGCACTGAATTTTCCCAAAGAAGCAGAAAAACCCCGCAGGTGTGTTCATAGTGCTTCATGGGTGCTGCTTCTAAAGGGTTGCTGATCCACCTGCTTTGAATTTGGCTCCTACAGAAACACTGTGATGCTGCAGACACTAAGGAGAACTGGAACTGAGCAAGCCTGCTTAGATTTTGTCTTTGCAGGAGAGAATGAAGTTCAGTTTCAAAAGGTTGGCACTGGATGTTAACTGCAGACACATATTAGGTGTCAGTGCTGGGTCTAAAGTGAGGGGCTCTAAGGGGCTCAGCCTGCATGACGATATTGACAAAATACTGCTTTTTAGATAAGCTTTTACTTATTAATATTAAGTCAATATTAAAGGAGCTAAAGCTGTAGCTGGACTCCTTGGCCACTCAAAAATCGAGCCAAGTTCATGTCCCAGCATGTTTTTACCACCTGGGATGAGTTTGCACAAGCTGTCCTTATGCCAGAGTCTGTAGGATGGTGCTACAGTGGACGTGGCTCCTGATTTCCCTTTTATTCTCCTCATCACCTCGCCCTGCTGATCCTTCCCATGCTAGTGCAGGCAGAGGGCTCCTGTAGGGACTGATGTCAGGTTTTGTACACCCCTCTGAATTATCCATTAGACCAAGCCATCAATTAGCACTGGCTGGTTGGAAGCTGATGGGCAATTTTTGCATTTGTTGAGGCTGGTGACGAGGTCAAGTTTTGCATTTGTTGATGCTTGCAGACCACGGTCCTCCAGGAGCTGTGCACTTCTGCCCACTGTATTCTATTTTATGAGAACTGTATTTTAAATCTTTGGG
Organism: Regulus satrapa; assembly: GCA_013396955.1. NCBI lineage: Eukaryota > Metazoa > Chordata > Aves > Passeriformes > Regulidae > Regulus > Regulus satrapa. The sequence continues at coordinate 207,999 of VWZN01021060.1, read as the reverse complement.
CTGGCAGCTGCTCTGGGTCGTAGCAGAGCTCATCTTCACGAGCTCTTGCATTTCTGGAGTAACCACACAGCTGGCTTGGGAAGCTGGCTGCTCGGAGAGCCAGGGGAAAGGCAAGAAAAATCTGCAGCAGCGCCAGGAATAAATGTTCCCAGGGTTTCCCAGGTGGAAGACGAGTTTAAACCTATAGTTTAAAAACCCAAATCACATCCAGAAAAATATTAATGCAGATGGAGGGAGGAAATCTTAAGGAAGACAAAGTGACGGTGAAACATTTCTTAAAAGCCATTGTGTGCTTTAATGGAGAGGTTATGACTAGAGATAATGTAATAAACCCCCTGTGAATTATGACTTCCTGAAAGGCTACGTGAAACCTTACCTGAAGAGGGCAAATTAATAGTATTGATTGCATTTTGCCTTCAGGTTTTCGAGACTGGGTTCCAAAGGAGCTGCAGAGGGTGGGCTGTGTGGAGCTGCTGAACACGGTGCAGAGGCGAGTGAGGCCCAAGCTCCATGTCTTTGGTGGCATCCAACAACAACAGGAGCAGTGCTGCTGTCCCCTGCTGCAGCTCAGGTCTCCAGGAGCATCTCTTTGGATGGCGTGTTGCACCTTGGATCAAAGCGGGGAGGCTGAGCAGGGAAGCGATTGCATGCGTGGCGCTCTGTGAATTTATTCCAGAATTAAAACAGACTTTCAGGAATGTGTGTGCTACATTTAGCCACCTACATCTTTCACCGTGCAAAGGTTGTTCTGTACAGGTTATTTGAAAGCAATTCAAATTTTGACAAACTTGGTTGGAGAAACAGATGAGATTCCCCACACTTGCGAGCCAAAAGGAAAATTACCCCCTTTAGTCCAAGTGCAGGAGCTAAGAAAGGTGCTAGAGGAAAAAAAAGAAAATGTGAAGCTGACTTGGTGCCTCTGCTCGCCTCCCTCAGGGTATGGGGAGAAGCAGAAAGGAGGGCATCTCGAGCCAGGAGAGATCAGGAGGAGCCTGATCCGCCAGAGCTCGCTGTGCACACATTTCTGGAAGCACCCAGTCTGTACTCGGCACTGCCCTCCAGCAGCCTCCTGTTTTGGAAGAGACATTCCCCCTCTCTCAGAGCCAGGACAGGCACAGCGAGAAGCTTCAGAAACAGTGAGCTCAGTTTGTGGCAGTGGAAGAGACTGAGAGATTAAATACATTCTGGAGACACTTAAATATTTAATACGGTTTTGTAGCTTCCGTGTGGCTGAGAGACAAGCACTAGGAGTTCTGCCTGAGAGAGTGTAAGGCTTCATGACCCTAGAACTCAGAATTACATGTTTTACATGTTTAAATTCTCCCTCCCCAGGAGGCTTCTCCATTGTCTCTAGCTAGGTTCTCCAGAGGCCTAAAGATTTCGAGGACTTCATAAAAGAAAAATTTAACAAAAGGATAGATTTCTCTGCTGGTGGTGTTGGTTTTTCTGAAGCCCTTGTGACTTCATACAATGATTTCCATGCCTGGCATCTGGAAAAGAAAGGGTTTATGCTGGGAATAGTGGCATGACCTTCTGCACAGAGGCAAAAATAACAATCCTTTAATGCACCCAGGAAAAGATTGGGTATTTTGTACAAATATTAGTCCTCGCATATTAAAAATGAATGAATACAGCAAGACTTCCAGTGAAAATGTGTAAATTGTCTGCAGCCTTTGTAGGCACGTTGGGTGGTGAAACTCGTGGCTGTGATAGTGCTGAGGGCAGGAGAGGAAGCTGTTTTATCTCTTATTTTGTTTCTTATCAGTATTTCTCATCACTGTGAGGAAGCACCAAGGAACCAGGTGCAGCACCCTACGTTTCAACCTCCAAGGAAAGGTGGCAGCACGCATTAGAAGGGAACATTCAAATAAATGCTTATAAGAATACTGACAAAAAAAAGTTAAAATAATTTCTAGCCCTTATGGAGAAGACATGAGAGCAGCTTGTTTCAATAAAGGGAGAAATAGCAAAGTTTCAAGAGCATTATCTTTTCTGGAGCAATTAATTTATATCCAGCTCCAGCTGAGATGAACGTGCCCCACATTCCCATGAACCACCAGAGGCTGCACACACACACTTTGGCGATGCAGGTTTGCTCCCCTGTTTGAGAAGCAAGACAACCACAAACAGGGTTTTTTTCCCCCACCGTGAGATGATCTAAATCAAAATTGCCAGTCTAAATAAATAAAGTAATGCAGGTGGACAGTGCAGCAATTCTGAAGTGATTATTCTTTCTGATGGGCTCTGTGGGTAGCTGTATTTATCTTCGCTTTCAGACAGCAGTGATCTGTGCTGTATCATCACGGTCTGAAGGAAAAACATTTTTTCTCTGAGGGTTTGCAATGGGAAGCTTTCCTTTTCCATGGAACTCTGGGGGTTTTTTCAATTAGTTTGTTGGGGTTTTTTTGGGGTTTTTTTAAGTACATTTGGGCCAAATACTTGCTAGACACTTTCAAGCTTCTTTGTTAACTTTTTGTGGATGTCAGCTGAAAGCACGCTCACTTTTATAAAAACCTTTTAAAATATGTGTATAAATTAAACAATGGAGTCATAGGATGGTTTGGACTGGAAGGGACTTTAATGATCATTTAATTCCAAGCCCCTGGATGCTTTCCACTAGCCCAGGTTGCTCTGAGCCTCACCCAGCCTGGCACTTCAGGGACAGGGCAGCAGAGCATGTGCACGTCTATTGCATGTGCATATTGTATATTTATTTTTAAGGTGCTGCAGAGCTCCCGAGGTGTCACAAGGCAGTGTGAGCACAGCTGGGCAGTGCCAGGATGAGGAGCTGGGTGATGAGGGCTGGCACAGGAGAGATGACAGAGTTCAGGTCACTAGTTGGACAGGGGCTGCAGGCTAAACCAAAGGTGCTTCTTAATCTTTTGCCTTCTGAACGTTCTCTTTCTTCTGACAGACTGGACAGGCATGGGAACTATAGCTCATTAATTAAGCAATTAGGGAAAGAACCGGTGTGGTTTGCTTGTGCCACGCCCAGTAGCAGCAGAGGAGTTGCCAGGGGTGAAAATGAGTTTGCAGACACAGCAAGAGCACCCGTTCTTCTCTCAGGCACAGCACCCTGTTCATTTGTGGCAGGGATTGCAGAGGGGCTGCTGCTGTTCTGGTGTCCTTCTGGGGGGTTCATTTGGGTTTTTTACTCTGTGCTATCTCAGGCACAGCACCCTGTTCNCATTTGTGGCAGGGGTCTCCAGAGGGGCTGCTGCCGTTCTGGTGTCCTTCTGCAGGGTTAATTTGGGTTTTTTACGGGATGCTCTGTGCTATCTCAGGCACAGCACCCCGTTCATTTGTGGCAGGGGTCCCAGAGGGGCTGGTGCCGTTCTGGTGTCCTTCTGCAGGGTTAATTTGGGTTTTTTGTCCAGCAGCACGAGATGCTCTGTGCTATCTCAGGCACAGCACCCCGTTCCTTTGTGGCAGGGGTCCCAGAGGGGCTGCTGCTGGTCTGGGGTCCTTCTGGGGGGGTCATTTGGGTTTTTTACTCTGTGCTATCTCAGGCACAGCACCCCGTTCCTTTGTGGCAGGGGTCCCAGAGGGGCTGCTGCTGGTCTGGGGTCCTTCTGGGGGGGTCATTTGGGTTTTTTACTCTGTGCTATCTCAGGCACAGCACCCCGTTCCTTTGTGGCAGGGGTCCCAGAGGGGCTGCTGCTGGTCTGGGGTCCTTCTGGGGGGGTCATTTGGGTTTTTTACTCTGTGCTATCTCAGGCACAGCACCCCGTTCCTTTGTGGCAGGGGTCCCAGATGGACTGCTGCCATTCTGGTGTCCTTCTGGGGGGTTCATTTGGGTTTTTTACTCTGTGCTATCTCAGGCACAGCACCCCGTTCATTTGTGGCAGGGGTCCCAGAGGGGCTGCTGCTGGTCTGGGGTCCTTCTGGGGGGTTCATTTGGGGT
>VWZN01021060.1:149830-167648 GCA_013396955.1 Regulus satrapa | reverse complement strand
GGCCGCTCAGCGGCTCTTTCTCACCTCACCGTGGCCCCAAAATCAGCGCTTACCAAAAACTGTTCTTTAAAAGTTAATAAAAGCATTCGATAAAACCGAGCCCTCTCGAATCTGTCGCTTCGTTTAGGGGATAAACCCAGCACGCCAGGACGTCTCTCGAAAGTNTTTTTTTTTGAGCACCGACTGCGCCAAGTTTTACTAGCCAGAAGTGCCAGCGCCTCCGCCTGCAGTACCTTGAAGGGTTTGTTAATCCTTCCTCAAACACCACCCATCATTCGACGGCCCGAGGAGGGAACACAGCGGAGCCCCGGGCAGGGGGGGGAGCGGGCGAGGCAAGGCCCGGCCNGGTTTGGGGTTTTGTTTTGGTTTTCGGCTTTTTAAAATAAATTCAGCTGTGTTCAAGCGGTGCCTGAAGTGGTGAGGTGGGGGTTTAAGGGCTGTGCTGGGTTGATCCGAAGGTCTCTTCCATCCTCGACGCTTCTGTGAACCCCTTCAGGACAATAATGGATTTATCAGGGTAGAGGAATGAAATTTGGAGCAGCCTTCGTCCCGTCCGCGTCTAGGCAGTGACGGCCCACCCTAATTATTCTTGGAGATATTAGAACAAAGATGTTAATAAACAGAGCACGGTTACCCTTACATATATAATATTTGTCCCAGTTTCAAATTACGGTGTGTTAGCGATACCTAAAATAAAGCCTTAAATTGCCTCTTAATGCCCGTGCGAAGTTTTGGTTGGTTAAACAGAATAATTGCTCTCTGGCTTTCCAGCAGATCTCCAGGGGATGTTCCCTGTAGGAAAGCTGGGTCTTGGGGCAAATACAGAAAGGCACGGCAAGAACCTAAAAAAATAAAATAAAAAATTAAAAAAAAAAATTAAAAAGAGTTTTATTGAATTTTCTGAGGGACAGAAAGTGGTGTAAGTCACAGAAGAGTGAGTTCCTTGGCGTGTCACACAGCTGGGCTGGCACCTGGATCTAAGCAAATCATTTGGGAGTGAGATGAGGCAACAATTTGGGGAGCAGAATATTTGGGCATAGAGCTAGGTGCTCTCTTGAGAACTAGCAGTAGGGCTTTTTTTGTTCTGGTGTGTGTTTTGCCATGTTTTTATGTTTTGGAAAATGAACTGAAGCCAGCTGGGCACAGGGAGTAGAAACATCACAGAAGACCCGAAGCAGCAAGGTGGTTTTTGTTTGTTTTATTTAAGTCTGTTATTTACAGTAGGCTTTGTCAGTACTAGGAAAGAGATCGGGGAGAGTGTCTTTTCCTGTAGAAATACGACACCGACATTGCGTCTAGAATGCAAGACTATAAACCAGGATATCTTTTCACCTAACTTTTTGAACAGTGTTGAGGAATTGGTGGGATTGGGGTGTGAATGTAATTAAAAACTTGTGGAGAAATTATTTTACCCCTGCTTCAAGAGATGCCCAGGGTTCTGTGGCATGGGAAAAGCTTCAACACGCGGGAGGAACAGCAGGTAGGTTGTGCCATTTGCTGTTTCTCCCTCTGACCATTGAGGAAAGCCATGATAAATTCCATATTTAAAGGCTTGATTCGTGCGGGGGCTCAGCGATGACAGAGGGACTGTGAAGTGCTCTCACTCAGGAAAGCTCCAGCCAGGGCTGCTGCTGTGGCTGAGGATGAAATGTGTGGAGTTAATGAAGGGGGATAATTAATGAGAGGAGGCTCTGGAGATGCAGGTCGTGCATGAATTAGCATGACACAAACACGGGAAGAGCAGCGAGGTGTGCTCCCCTTTATTTCAGTGCTCGTGTCAATACGAGGGGCTGGGTTCAGGTTATTGGGAATTCACCTGGAACAAATCTGCCAGCCACGGATCCAGAGTGGGTTTGGTTAGCTTTGGGATTTGGAGTAAAAGGATTCCAGACGTGAAGGAAGAAGGGGAGCTAGACTAGGTGTGCTGGAAATATTCTCATGTATTCTGGCCGTACTGGGAATTGAAATGTGTTTCCCACGTTCTTGTGGGAATGTTTTTAGAGGAAAATGGACACGTGTGTGTGAGCGAGCGAGCCAAGAAACTGATGGTTTTTTGAGCCTCTCAGGGATTCCTGTGTCCCTCCGGTCCCTCACGTGTAAAAAACTGAGTAAAGCAGCATTGGCATCCACCATCACATAGAAATTGCTGTGTTTTCCTGGGAACCTGATTTCCAGAGCTTAAAGCAGTGGCAGATTTGTTGCTGACCTGCAAAAAATGTTGTGATAGACTCAGAAGAAAGGTGTTTGTATCCAGTATGCTATAAATTCCAGGTGGCTCACCTCAAACTTCAAAGGTAATTGAGCAAAAAAATGTATAACTTCGCCTATCATTTGAACAGCATTGTTCAGCATTGTTTTAAGATATTATGCCTTATCCAAAAAACCTCCCAGAGGTTCCATTCACCTCTATGATATCCAGTTAGTCTGGTCTAGAAATCAGCAAAATACTGGTAAGTGTCAGAGATTTAATTTCTTCTTCAGTCTAAGCAAGTTTGAGGATTCTGTTAAATTGGTTTTTTAATTAAAGTGAAACAGGCTAAGATATTCTACTAATACAGAATCACTATCTCATGAAGTGGATTTTTAAAATTTTGTTGTCAAATGTAAATAAAATGTCCATGGCAATGTATTTGGCATATTTGATTTAAAAAAAAAAAAAAATCTAGTTTGGCATATTTGATAAGGAGAATGGAATCTAATTGTGGTTATATATTTTTGCTTCCACCAGGGATCCTATTATTTTTCTTCAAGGCAAATCTCTCTCTGTCCAGCTCCTACAAAATGTGCTGGAACACCAAGCAGACATAAATGTTGTGTGCTTTGAGTTTCTCTATGATTTCCTTATAAAATATTGTCATCTACTCTTTCAAACACATGAAGTCAGAGAGCAAATGTTGCAGGGAAAAAGGCAGAGAAAAAGCTGATCGTTTTGGTAGGGAACATTTAGACATAAATGGAAAAGGAAAATAAGCTTTTGCTTGTAGAAAGTGTGATGCCAAGTGCTGCATTTGATCTAAAAGTCGTGAAGTAATGTCACAAACAGAACTTTTTCACACCAAATCTTTGAGTCATTGAAAGTCTGGGTAACACCATAAAGCTAAATTTAAAAAATCTTTAAAATTGCCTTGGCATATTTTGTAGAATGCTAATAAGTTTTATTTTGTTAGCTATAGATATAACAGCATGCATGTGCTGGCTTAAATTGCTCTCTGACCTTGTTGTTCTGGTTTGGTTTTTTTTAAATTTTAATTTGGCAGTGTTATAATTTATTTTAGAAATAAATTTTAAAACTGATTATTTTTTAAAAATCTGTATTTAAATTTTGGCAAACGACTGTTGAATATTTGGGTTCCTATCATGCCTCATTTTTTGAGGTATCCAGAAATAATAGAAATTCTGTCAGGCTGAAAAATAATCAAAATCCCCCTCAACACTTTGACTGCATCACGAAGAGAACTCTTTGCTTTCCTGGGATGACTCTTTGGGAATCTTCTGCCCTTTCCGGGCTGTCTTTGTGGCAGTCCTTACAAATCTCCTGCCTGGAACATTCTGCCTGTCTGCTCTGTGAGGTCTTTTTGTGCCGAGGAGGATTTTTGGCTGCGGGCTGCTCCTCTTGCCTGGGCAGCTTCCCAGCTGATGTGGCCTCGCCCCGCTGCTCCTGCGTGCCCCTGGCTTTGGGGCTGGAGGGAACGTGCTCAGAAATTCGGGTGCCAGCTGTCCTTTGGAAGCGCCACAGGGACTCCCTGCCAGTTTGGATCTCGTTTGGGACGCAAACCCCATGCTCGGGGGGTTGCCTTTACCCATCTCTAAAAGTATTGAATTTATTCCTGAGTCAGAAAGCTGGGACATTACTGAAAGCAGTCTCATTCAGTCTCTGTCTCGTCACTTCCAGAGCAACTAATCCTTGCACAGGCCTAGGACAGCCAGTGCCCGCTCGCTGGTAACAGGTTAGGCTGTTCAGGGAATTTGGGATTTGGCCTTTCCTAAGAAAAACCTCCTCTCCATGCTCGGCTGGACGGAAAATGAAGGTTGTTAATCTGACAGTCGGGGAACAATCAAATAGGGAAAATTACTTTTTTTTTTTTTTTTTGAATTGGTGTGTGCTGAGTCATTTGTCTGGGTGTTACTTCTCCCCCTGCGCCCTGATGTCCCAGGGAGCAAAGAGCATGGCTCAGGAACAAATGCTGAGAGTGGGCTTCGTGTCAGAGTGTGGGTTTAGGGATCCTACATCACTCCAGGAAGCCTCCCACGATTTTTGCCTGTTAAACAGTGGGTCTCGATTCACGGTTACTCTGCGTTTCTTTTATGCTGTTTGCCACAGAGAGCAAGCTGCCTTAATGGAAATGCTCCCCAAAGCTGGGGAGAAGAAACAACCAGATCAGCATTTAGGTCAGGAATTCTCATCCCATAGCTGCCACCAGCCAGTGAAAAGCGCTCCAGTTAAGTCCTAATTTTGGGAAACCCGTCCAGCAAAACAGCTAGCAGTGATTATTAGCCGTAGCGTGTAAAGGGAGAAATGTTCCTGTGCTGTTTTCCTTCAAGGAAAGCGTTTGCTCTGTTGGCATGGCTGTGCTGCGTCGCTGATGCATGTCTAAAAAGGATGTTTTTGGTTTTTTTCCTGGGCAAATCCCACCTGTCACAGCAGGGTTGCTTAGAGAAGGTGTTTCACGTAGCCCTCACAAGCACAAAGTCTTGCTGGTAAAATGGTCACTGCGGCTGGGTGAGTGCACAAACCAAAAAAAGAGATGTTTGCTGTGAGCTTGGGGGTTGTTTTTTCCAGTCCTCCTCTGCTGCAGGAGCTGGGCTCTGCGAGAGATCCGAGAGCTGCTCTTCAGTTCTGCGCTGCTCTGCTCCCTGAGTCGCTGCACTTCAAAATTTCCTGTCAGCTGTAGCTATGGGAATTACCATGGCTCCTTGAAATCCTTTTAGAAATAAGACAGTTATCCCATGAAACCTTTACTGAAAGTGAGTTTATTTATATCTTTTCTATTGCCACATTCAAGAGTGTTGGTTTTTTGGGTTTTTTTGTTTTTTTTTTTCTTAAGGCATGGGAGACAGTTACACTGTCCATCAGTTTTATGGCCTTCTGACAAGTCACTGACCTAAACCACGCTGTTTGCCCCCTGATTTCATGCCTCATTATGTATTTGGAGAGAAAATGGTCCATTTGTCTGCAGCTGATGGGCCTGTTAGCAGGTACTGGCAGTTCCTGTCTAAACAGGGCAGCTTTTGAGCGGCAGACAATTTTCAAAGGGGTACTTTGATATTTTCGAAGTGATGCTTTGGAGAATCAGGCCAAGGCTGGTGCTTATCATGCCGGAGCTAAGCAATGCATGGGTCAGCCTACAATTTGTCTGGGCTTGTACAGTACATTAGAAGTCACAGCAACGGTTTTCTTTAGAGATTTTATTGGATCCAAGTAGCATAACAGGACACCTCAGCTTCCAGAGGAAATGCAGGTTCAGTTTTCCACATATAAATTTAGTTTTGAAATACTCATAATTGTCTAGTGACATTTAATCTTTCAGAAGTTTGAAATTCATATAATCCTTCCAGAGCATGTTTTGCTTTGTTTTTATGACTTTATTGCCCTCCAGCTGTAGGAGACAAACATTTGGGCCACTTTTTATATTGAATTCATGCTATTTTCAATACATAAACACTGGAACAGTTCCTTAATTATTCACTTTAATAGACTGTGACCAAAATGTTACTTTCCTTTTGTACAGTTTCCTTTTCTTTTCTGTAATCTCTGTGTTTATGGGGGGGTTTATTGCTTTTTTTTTCCCCCCCTTTATTTTGAAGCCTATGCATATTACATTCCCCCAGCCTCTTTGCAGTACGACTCTATAACCAGTGGAAGAGTTTCAAAAGTTTCCATGACTCTTACTCTTGATGGTAAACCTTCATTCACTGTCTGTGGGTTTTGGAATATTAGGAAGTCCTTGGAGAAGTCCTTAGTGTCTCAAAATTCATGACCTTTGTGTAAGTGTCCGATTGTTTTGGCAGCCAGGAGCCACATTTATGGTCTAAAACTTGCATCTGTCAAATGCATAAAAAAATTAGACCAAGCCAAAGAATTCAATTCTTCTATTGTTTCAAGCAAATGGGTCTTAGGAAACCTGTCCAGAAAATGGTTCAGCAAATAGATTCTGAGTGAGGTGGGCTGAGAAAATTTCTCCCTCAAAGGGCTTCTTCATGCTGTTAATATTTTATAGCTGCTTAAAAGTTCTTAGCTGGAATCATTACAATTTTGTTTTGTATTGATCTGACTGGAGAGGTGTTTTAAATATGGATTTTTTTTTTTTACCTGGATCTTCTCAAAGCACAGAGACACGTGCAAGATCCTGGTGTGCAGGCTCACCCTGAGATCAGTGGCTTCTCAAGCAAGGGACGTGCAGCACAACCTGCTGAGTTTTCCCTCTCAGGAGAAAGGCTCTCATAAATGAATGGCTTGTGTATTTATCGGGCTCCTCGGATTGTGAGTGCTTTTCCTGTCCCTCTCTGCAGTGCTACAGCACAGGGGAGCACACAGAAGCATCTGCTTTGTCCCGGGCTTGTTCCCATGAGGTAACTCCAGCTCTGCCCAGTGGAACATCCTCTGCTGAGGAGGGGAGAGCCCGTTCTGGGCAGTGAAATACGGTCCCTGCGTGCTGGGATGGGCCGGGGCGGTGCTCTGGGCCTCGGTCAGACTTGGCTTCAGTGGTTTGGGGGTTTGTGCTTAGCACTGGTGCCTTTTTATTCGTCTTTATTCCGCTTGTTTTGTAACAGCGGAGAGCATCGGGGAATAACGGCGGACGCATAAACAAAGTAGAATAAAGATTTTGTGGTTGGGAACGGGTTATTTATGATGCCAAGTAGGATGGGCATTAATTGTTCTGACTTGTCTTTGCTCTCCAGATAGCACCATGACTAACAGAAAGAGGCAGTGGGCTCTGTTGCAGTCATTTGCATGGAAAAACTGTGGAGCTACCCAATCCTTTTCAGACTCTTGTCTCCCCAAGCACCAAGTGATGTCTGAATTATCATTTTTCAAGCAGCAGCACAAGCAGGCTGATGCCTGTACAGTGCAACCCTGTGGGAAAAGTTCTCCAGCTTTGCAGAATGTTTAGCTCTGAGAAGCCAAAGCTGATGTTGGCGCAGAAAGGATTTATGCCAGAACTTGGTAGGATGAACAGAAGGGGGAAAGGTACCAGAGGAAAAGAAAATGAGAGACTGAGCTGGACTGGGAATAGAATAAATGGACTTTCTAGACAAATAGTCATTGAGGACTGCCTGGGAACCTAACTCAGAGATGAACTGAGAATGCAAGTTAGTAACACTCAAGGGCTGGGAGAGAAAGGATTGAAGGAGAAAGGTTAAAAGAATAAAAAGGGAGAAGCAAAATAAATGGAAGTCATGGAGGAGTCCAAAGCTCTGAAGTTACTGCAATTTTCCCCCCTCCGGTTAATTTCACTTGATAAAATTATAATGTATGAGAAATCTGGCTTTGCTCCTTCTGGCAGTCTAGTTTCACTTGTTTCTCAAAAAAAAAAAAGAGAAAATAGCAGGAAGCTAATGTGTTTTAACTGGAGGAACCAAGTATGAGAAAAACCTGTACAATGGCTGCTTTCTCTGTACCAAGTACAGAGTAGGAGTTATTTGTCAAGAATTCAGAATACTCTCCTGGTCACCCACTAAGTTGTTTTTTTTTTTCCTGTGTTTTTGTTCGATTTTATGAACACTCAGAGGTCAGAATATGGACCCATAAGAGCTAAAATAATAGATAAGGCCAGTGGTTGTATCAAACTCTGTAAATACTTTTGTTGTTTTGTTTAAACAGCTGCTTTGACGGAAAAAAAAAACAAAAACGTGGCAAGTGGAAAAGAGTTTGGAGATGACCTGCTTGTAGAGACTGTTAAGAATAAACTTATCAGCTTTTGTTTGCCTCGCATATTGATGCAAACAAGTTGAAAATTATCTGTAATAGCAGTAACCAGAATCGATTACACTGTCAGGAGCAGGCAGAGAGGAGTGTGCCAGTGCCTGCATTCCCTGCCGGGGAGGCAGCGTGCAATGCCATCTACTGGAGCTGGGCTGGACTCACCGAGAGGAAAAGGAGAACAAATTCTGTGCATTCCCTGGGTGCTTTTACCTCAGGGGGTGGCCTGTATCTGTACTAAACCACAGAGCTCTAAAGCTTTATCGGGAAGAATAAATAATGCACGGCTTCAGAACAACACAAAGGTTCTTACAGACGGGTTGTGAGGAAGACAATTTAATATTCTTTTTCATGTTAAGTATCTCTTTTCATACAAGGTAATATTCTTCCTGTTGACATCCTAGGGAAGGAGAATTTTAAGGGAAGATAGGAAAGAGAACCAGGAAGTGCCTCTCTGGATGTGCCAGCTCTTGACAGAAAGTACAGAGGTGCCTGTCTGAAAGATTAGCAAGAGGACGATGGAAGCTGTCACTCTGGCTGGATTGGAGACCTCTAAATTCTTGATGAGAGGTGATGGGTAGGAAAGATCAGCCATAATGAGCTTTAAATGTGATGGCAAATACCTTATGGTTAATGCAATGGAGAAGGGGTGCTCAGCAGAGGAGCACAGATATATTGGATTGGCAAGGCTGCGTTTGTGCAGCACCGTTCTTCCTAAATCCATTAGCTATAAAAAGCACAAAAGACTTTTTACTTTTCTCTGCTTTTTGTTACTGTTTGATGCTAACACAGACTCTGACAAACTTTGCCTCCACTTTTGGCTGCTGTCAAAAGCTTTGCTGTAGCATCCCATGGGCTTTGCACCCAAGGCATGCACAGTGAGACGCTTATCTGACACAGATGCTTGAGGAAGAGCTAGCTGAAGCATACCCCAAACTGGTCAGTGGTCATTTGGCCATTATTTGGTGCTTAAAAAAGAAGAAAATCAACTTCTGTGCATATATTTCATGTCTCTTTCAGGTTGTTGGATTTTTTCCCTGCTCCACACACGCTTCAAATGATTCAGCTATGCTCTGCTAGTTTTAGCATCTTTTAAAAGACAGTTGAGGAATTATTTCTGCTAATATTTAAAGGAGACTGAATTTCAGGTTTGTATGTGGGAATTGTCATAGTTGGGAAAGTTCTCATTTATACCCATGCCTGGTGGTGTGCCCAGGATTCTTTGTAAGAGTTGACATTCTTCAGCTGGAAAAGGGCGATGCTGCTTGGTTAATGTGCCACATCACAACTGCAGAGACTGGTGGGATTTCAAATACTGAGTTTTTACCACTTTCTTTGGAAATTTTCTGAAACAGTCTGGAGGTAAAATCACCAGATAGATCAGTTCAGCTTCCTTTCAAGGATTCTGTGGGCTGAGAAAGAGGCTATATTAATTTATTAATATCCTAGGCTTTTTGTACTGTTCCAGACAGTACTGTAAAGATTATTTTCTGAATGCTGTATCTGTAAGTATTGATCCAGAGAGTAATAATCCCTCTAGATAAGGTCTTCGGTAATTAAAAGGAAAACTCCCTCTGCTCCAATACCACATGAAATTTCAGTCTTGCCGTGTCTCTGACAGGATGAAAAAGATCAGTGGTAGATTCCTGAGGTAAGATCCCTATCTACAGAAAGAAGAGGAAATGAACTCCTTAGTGCCGGGGTGCACCTTACAGCCAAAGAGTGCTCCTGTATCGTATGGAAGGAGGCTCTGCCATCCCCAATTAAAGAGCAGCCGGCCCCGTTTCATCTCTTCTCAATTTCCTGGAAGGGGCATAGCCCAGAGGTGCTCTGAAATGACTTTGGAGTGGAACACACGCTTCCAGAGATGATGGGAAGCCGCTCAGAAGTGAGTTTTGAACTTTGGTGCGCATAAGCGGTTTAGGACACTTGAAAGAAGCACTCCCAAAGTTATTAGCAAAAGCAGATTTAATATGAATACGCAGAGGGAAGACTGTTAACAAAGTTCAGTGCGAGGCTCACTCCACCAGCCCTTGCTTTCCAAACTGGTGGAGCCTTGGTGAGGCTGAGCCCAGTCTCAGCCCCGCGCTCGCTCAATGATTTATTTCCAAAGGGTTTAGCAGCACTAATGAAATATTTGCCAAACAATTCAGTAGGATTTCTATGAGCTCAAGAGTAGCTTTCACCGTGGATCTGAGAAGGCAGCATTTACTCTGTGCCTGTAATGTGCACACAGGCACAAAGGACTGTGTGCAGGGGTGTCCCAATTAAATTAATAAGGTGTCCCTTGCTCAGTTAATGGCTGGCTTGTCACTGCTGTGTGCAGCTGGGGGGTTTGTGAGTTCCCAGGTGAAAACCATCCTAAGAATGAGGGTTCATTAATTAATAACAAGTTATTCCTGGGTGAAAAACAACTGCACCTGCATTAAACAAGAAATCTGTTCCATGGGAGTCAGTGAGCAAAATATGTGCACTAACCCAGAATAGAGAGTCTATGGACAAGTAAATAGCTTTTACTGACCAACGGCAAGAAAAACTATTGCCCAATTGGAGTTACTCACAAGGTATGTAAAAACTGTATGAAAATAAGCTGTGTGGGTGAAGAATGGGCATTTCTGCCCATTCACACTGAACCAGCAGTGTCCAGCTCCTGATCTTCTCAGGTCCTTATGCTGGAAAGTCTGTGATTTGGAGTTTGTTTTATAAAAGAATTCTGCATTTAGGAAGGACTGTTCAAATGCAGGAAGTCTTACAAGTTAGTGGAATTTCAGAGCTGAATTCAGGCAGCTGTTCCTTGGACTGTGGCTTATTCTGCTGTGCTACCAGGGACACATTTGGGTACTAAAGACTAAATGAGATTTAGGAAACCCGACTTGTGGAGATTTTAATTTAGATAACTGAAGCTGAGTTCCTGAAAGTATTGTTCAGCATGAATTACATGTAATTTGATTTGGAAACTCAAGTGTTCACAGGGAAAATCTGTCTGGCCTTGGTTTCCCAATGAGTTTTGGCTAAGTAAAGGTACCACATAAAGGACAAAAGATAATCATTGCTGGAAATCAAAACATTGAGCTCAATAAACGCTAAAAGCTGCCTGAGCTGAAGAGGCGAAAGGGGAAACAGTCTTTGGTTCTACATTGAAGGCAAACTTTGTGAGTGTCATTACTCACATGTTCATTTAAGATTCACAATAATCAATTTATTTTTCTTTTTTTTTAATTTTTTGTGCCTTTTTAATCAAACAGTAGTAAAACAGACTCCGTTTTGTGCTCAGCAGAAGTGGAAAGCTAGCTAAAGCAGCATTTAAAAACCCCAGTGACAGCATTCTACAGACTCTGCTGTTCCTTTTCCTGAGCGGGGAGGGACTCGCTCCCACAACACGGATTTTTTTCCAAAGGGAACCAGAGCTGTGAGCTGTTCAGAAGATATTTCTGCCATCTTCTTCACTGCACAGAGTGAGCATTTCATAGCTGTGGTGTAGTGCCTACCTTTCGGTGCACGTCCTTCTCCTTGGCACTGCTGGAAAGGACACACGCTGCTGTCGAGCAGTTAGGCCCAAGGTATTTTCAAAACCAGCCCCTCACGGCAGAGGATAACTGATAATTCCTGGTCCTGAATGCCACTGCCGTCCACCAGCTACAGCAAGCTTGAATTTCAGGTTTATATGTGGCATTGTGGGTTCCCAAAAGTGGGAATGTGTCCAGTTAATATTAGTGCAAAACTACTGGGTGTATGCATATGGATACATTTCATCTGCCAACTTGAAAAATGCTGTGCACGCAGTTTGGAAAAGCGGGCATTATTGAGATGTGTGAAAAGAATGAGAAGAGAGTTAAAAACTGACCAGAATGGCTCTTCAGAAGACTTTATGTGAAGCAGGTGGGAGCTGCTAGCGATGTCATGGTCAAAAAGTGCAAGAATGCCTCTCTTCCTGCTAGTCAGTAGGCAGAAAATGGGATAAAGAAAGGAAAAGGAAAATAAAGGCAGGTGTTTTATTAAAGCTTATATACAGAAATATAAAACACCCCATTCAGTTTGGTGTGGGGGATTTTGTTTGTTTTATTGTTGACCAGAAGTCTTGAAGAGAGCTCCACAGCCCGAAACCCTGAGCATTAAATAACTAATAATAATTCAAGTTCAGGGAGGGCAAGGGCAGTGAGAGTCGCCTGATTGCTCTAGTGCAGCAATATTACCAATTCCAGAATGCTTCAAATTGGGTTTTCGTGTTGCCTTGCTGCAGTGAGAAGCTGGGAGGTGCTGAAGCCAAATAACCTGAAATAAGAGGGCAGAAATTAAGGTAAGAGTGACATTAAAGGGAAATTTTCTAATTTGGGATCTGACATTATTCCAGTCTTCAAAGTGTTTGTGAATATTTAATGGCTCAGATATCTACTGGAGGGATGTAGACTGAATTATTTAAGGGCATCACAAGCCCTCGCATATTTAGCCCCTGAAGCATTGAAATTCATATTTAGGGGTTACTAATTATGATATAATGTTCATTTCCAGCCTTCCTCTTGTGCTAGTTTTTTTAAAAAAATATTTTATTATTAAAGCAACATTGGTCATCACAGTGCAAGCAAAATTAAACGTGTATCCTAATCTTAAAATAAATATTGTGTTAAATAGATGAAAATAGATATTCTTTGAGTGGTTCTCGTGAGTCTATAGCCCCACTCCAGACAAACATATTTTCCATTAATTCCACTGCTTGTTCTTGGAGGTGGTGTCTGGGGCTGGCGTGGGGTGAGCGGAATCTCTGTCAAAGTACTACAGCTTCATTATCTCTCTGAATTTATGAGCTGGATGCTGGAATTTGACAAGGAAATTTCTCCACTGTGCTCGGAGAAACGCTGAATAAAGCGGCAGCTCGTGCGCTGTACTTGTTGAATAACAAGCACTGAGTAACCAGACTGTGCACAGACAGTGATTTGCTTAAGCTTTTACACTGTCCCTGAACCCAGCAGCGCAGTGGAAAGGGGTTTGGAGTTCCAGACATCATAATCCAAGTATGTGAGACATCCAGATACCTGTAGATCAGGATCTGCTCGCCTTAAGGCTATTCTGTGTAAACAAAGCCAGTGAGGTAAAGTTGGTGTCTGTTCACACCCACGGTGGACAGCAGTCTCCCATCTAAAGCTCACCTTACAGTTCTCACCGAGATTAAGATATTTCTCCAAAAGGAGAAATCATATAAGAAGGACATTTAATTTATTGGGCCGGATCCATGACGGGCAGAGCTTCCCGGGTACTTTTTGGAGCTGGGAGCAGAATTGATTTCAAGCTGTCTGAATTAATTTTCCATCACTGGGCTGGATGAAGTGCACACCCTAATTTGTGTTACCAGCTCTTGGTGATTCTAAGTGGGCCATAGACCTGATCCATAACCCATTGCTTGCTGTGACATAAATTTTGGCAGTGCCTGAACCACAGATTTTCTTTCTAACTTCAGAAGATTTTTCTTCTCGTATTATTTTGACTGGGATTTTCCACAGCATTCACAAAAGCATCAAGTCTTGCCAATACTGTGTGATGAAAGGAGGAGATCCTGAAAGAGATGATAATTTTTGAATGAAACTTAAAATGTAAGCACACGGAGGAAGAGGAAAACTGGATTGGTTAGGTTGTTCAAAGTTTTTTCTACAAGCGATTGGATAGTGCTAGATTAATTTATATGTCTCGAATGTTGTCACTTAAAGAAGGTCATATTTTAGGGCTCAAATCCTGACTGAATATTGCATCTGTCTATAGCATTATTTAATGAATGCAACCACAGCTGAATGTAATCCAAACCCATATTTTTGTTTTCTTTTTTTTTTTTTTTTACACAGAATAATGTTTATAAATAATCTCTGTTTCACACAGAATAACACCGTGCAAGAAATCCATGTGAAAGAAATCCATGCCCTCTTTTTCCAGCGAATTCGGAGGTGCAGTGGTGGCCGGCTGTGAAGCAAAGGGAGTTAATGCTCTGCCTTCCCCTCCCACACGGAATGGAACACTGACATTTGATTTCTGGAAGGAATGTCCTTTCTCCAACCCCCGTTTGCTGCATTTCCCAGACTGCAGCCTTGTGAGCTGCTGTAATGTCTGTCAGCACAAGGCTCTGACAGCTCCTGCTAATCACAGAAATTGAAGAGAAACACTGAGAGACCCAGAAAAAAAATCTTATAAGATCCCATTGCCCGACTGGAGGGGAGCCACTAATCTCAAGGCTGCCCCTCCAAATGAATTTTTCAGATTAGCTGATTTTTCAGGGTTTTTTTGGCAGTTTCAACTAAGATGCCGGTCGTGTTTTTAAAATGGAAATACAGCGTGGGGCTGGGAATTGCAGAGTGACCGAAGGAAAGGCCCTCGCTGAGTCGGGAGGTGAAAGAGGAGCAGGGAACGTGAACCTGCCTTTCCCCTTGCCACTGAAAAGGTCCCAGTTAGGCACAAGCCAGAGCGCTGCCAATCCTGTCTGCCCCCAGGTGTGACCACCTCTGCTCCAGGCTGGATTTGTCTGAGGATTTGGGGATGATTCCTGAGTTCTTACTCATCAGCTGGGCTAGTACACAGAGAGGACGTTTATATTTCTTGCTTATGGTAAAAAATACAGCAAGCCCAGCTACATGGAAAATTCAGAAAGCCGAGCTCTGCTTTAGGCAGGCAGGAATGATTAATGTAGGCTGGGAATAAGAGGGCAGCGATGCTGATGGCCTTGGTGCTTTAGCAATGGCTCCGAGGTGAGGGATGTGCTTTTCCTTGCCTGCCTGCAACGCCGGGCTGTGCTCCCACCTCTCCAGGTGTCGGGATCAGAGCTCATTTCCTTGGATGCTGCTGCTGCACTCCGTGTTCCCGTGCTGACATCTGCAGAGCTCCCAGCACGGCCGCTCCTCGCACCAAGGTCAGACTGTCTGCACAGGAGAGAATTAATTTGCCCACAGATGTGGCTGAGTAATCTCCGTGCAGCTGGGCATCCAGAAGGCTTCGTTAATTAAAGCAGGAGTCTCCTGCGTGCAGGGCCCTCTCAGAGCCCTGCGAGGGACAGCCCAGCGCTCTGTGCTGCCTCTGTGCTGAATGCCTTCATCAGGGGGTTAGAAATTAAAGTTTTCCAGGTTTGCTTATTTCAGGCTCATGCAAAAAACACACACACAAAAAAAGAGACTTTTGCTAAAATAGAAGTAAATAGTTCAGTCTATTTTAACTTTCAGCGCTTCTAGCATTAGATTTTGCAGGCTGCTGGCCAAACTCTGGTATAATCTAAAAATAATTCAATTCTTTTTGCAGAACCTGACATTAAAAATAGAATTAAAGTGTAGTTTTGGAAAAAATTCGCTGTTGGCAGACTGGTTCCGTTTAAGTTGGAAAATATCTTGCCTGTTGATTTCAATGAAAAAATGTTAGGCTCATGGTAGGAGTTCTTCGAAATCTCCTTCTGACTGTATCAGAAACAATTCTAAAAGCTTATCCACCAACTTACTTTTCAGAGCAGCAGGTCCTACTGAGACTTTTACCTTTTAACAGAGTTCCCATCTATTCATCTTGACAGATTTAGATTACAAGCACAAAAATGACCACTTAAATATTTTTCTTCAATAACAACAATAAGCAGATTTGGATTGTCAGACTATACTGACATTGATGGCTCGCCTGTACCTTCACTGAAACTTTGCAGAAACACTGATGTAAAGGTAAGTTTGATGAAATTATTGGGCAGTCAATGGAAATTGAACTTCAGAAAGGTAAGGTCTGTCTTACAAGCTATCAAATGTAGACTAAGATACCTTCAGGTCCAGCCAGCCTTCTTTGAGAATTCCTGCGTTTCTGCTGCTGAAAGTACAGACAGTGAAAGATTTTCCATCGGCCTGTAGAACAAAAAGTAATTGCTGACATGATTTGGAATGGATTTCACTTGAGAGTAGGATACAGGAGCCATCTGGTGCTGTCCATTATTACAAACAGGGCTGTTTGTTTGTGTGAATAATCTCTTTTCTTGTACCTTTTCTGATGAATGTTTTTATCGTTCATTTTCTTGTCTCCAGTAAATTGTTCTTATCCCAGCCTTTGCCTTCTCAGTGCCTCCCTTTGGAGGGGGGAGAGTGGCTCATGGCTCAGTCTTGCTGAGGGCACGGAGCTGGGCAGTGCCATTCCCAAAGCTCCTGCCCTGCTGTGACCCCAGCCCAGCCTCTCCAGGAGAGCAGGGTCCCATCACAGGGAAGGGTGCCTTGGGAAGGCAAACACCATCACTCCCAATGTCCCCCTTTTCCTCCTCCTCCTTCCCCCCTCTCTGTGGCATCCCCTGGTCTGGAATGTCCCTCTGCTCAGCCGGGCTCACCTGTCCTGGCTGGGTCCCCTCCCAGGCAGCCCCAGCTCCTCCCCAGCCTGGCTTCACAAAAAGCAGAGAAGGCCTTGGCTCTGTGTGTGCCCTGCTCAGCACCAGCAAAACCCTCCCCAAATTATCAACCCTGTGCTCAGCACAGACCAAACACAGCCCCACAGCAGCCACTGCAAGGAAAATGAACCCAGCACAGACCAAACACAGCCCCACAGCAGGGAAAATAAACCCAGCACAGACCAAACACAGCCCCACTGCAAGGAAAATGAACCCAGCACAGACCCAAACACAGCCCCACTGCAAGGAAAATTAACTCAACACATACCCAAACACAGCCCTGCTGCCCAGCATGACACCTCAATACACTTTTGATCTTTTAGTGACAGTTTTAGATTCGAGGCTCTGGATTTTTGTTTGCAAGGTGAAAATGAGTGGTGCGTTTGTCTGATGGATGAAGTGAGACCTGTATGAATTTTGTTTTCACATGCAATCTAATTTATGACAGATGTGGCCCAGCTCCGGACAGGTTCTGATGTCTATAATTTAAATAAAATATTAATGATAATTCTCATTCTTAGCCACCCTTATATTGCAACTATGTAATGTTTCATTATCATGTTAATGGATCAGGTTAAATATTGTCTTATTTTATGTGATTTGGCCATATAATGCATGTATGGTTCTGGTGGGTGTACGAGTCGCGTGGGAAAAAATTATGAGGGGGAGAAGAAGAAAACATGCAATTTAAAGCATAGTAAAGTTGGCAGTTTTTAAATTGGCTTATTAAGACTCATAACAGAAGTGCAATAAAATTATTTTTATTATTTGAAAATACACAAGAAACGATACAGATCTATTTTGAAAAACATACTTTTTTTTTTTTTACTACAATCTACTTTGTTTTGCAACTGCAATTCAAAGTTCTCTCCTTTAGAAAGGCACGATTGCTGATATTAATAATATGCTTAGTTCCAACTGAAACTGACTCATGTTTGAAACTGCAGTGAGCGAGACCCAATGCGATTCATTACTTTACCCCCTTTAAAGCTTCACTCGACCAAAGGAAATCTCCATGCCTGTGGGTCTTATAAATAAAATCAGGAGAATTAACACCTTTTAATAATAATTTTTTTAAAAAAAGATATAAGTTAAAATATCTATAATCTATTACAAGACAGATTCAGAGTAAGGAGCAGCACATTCTCCTTGGCTGAGCGTGTCTGTCAGGGTGTCCAAAGCAGCCCTGCCAGGTCAGCCCTCCTGCATCCCCTGCCTGCCCTCCCTGGGCGACACCACGGGGTCACTAATCCCCAGACCCCCCAGCTCCCTTCCCTCCCTCCTTCTCCCAGCCCTGGCAGTTCATTTCTGTGTCTGCAGCTCCCAGAAGATTTGCTTGCGACTGCTCTGAACCTTCCAGCAGTTGTTCTGATCTCTTTGGACGCGGAGAACCGACTCTTCTGTTCTGTTCTGTTGTGTTCTAACAGTCTTCAAGCACGGAAAATGTTCTGCTAACATTCCCCCTAAACAAAACAACCACATTTATTTAAATCTGTTTCTCTTACGGTGTTTTTTTGGTTTTT
>VWZN01021060.1:137233-149775 GCA_013396955.1 Regulus satrapa | reverse complement strand
TTTTTTTAGGCCTCTCTCCATTCTTGCTATCCTGCCGTGAATTTTCTGCAGTGTTTCAACGCTCTGAAGTTCTGTCAGAAATGCTGCCGGGGCCCTGCCGTGCAGCACTGAGTGGTGGAGGTAGGTTGTGTGTCTTGCAGGCTCTTGCTCCTTGCATTCCCACTTTTCTGCAGCCCGGGGATGCTGTTGCCTCTCGCTTTGCCTGTAGCCCTGCAGTGCCAAACCGCTGCTGAATCCATCGCTCCCCTCCTGTGTGCGTGCAGCCGGTTTCTGCTGGTGAAGAAAGGTACCTTTTCGTTTTCCCCGTAGGATTTCATTCTGTAGGCTTCAGGCAATCTCCCATTCGGATGCAGCCAGCCCTCCAGCTCGCTCCCAGCCCAGCCCAGCTCCGTGCTGGTGTTTGCAGGGCGAGGCTGCTGCAGAGCTCTGCAGGGACTCCTCAAGGCACGTTTTATCACACCTCCTTTGCCCCGCTGGGGTCAGGCGCCTCCAGATTCATCCCTACACACATTTTTGAGTCTCCTGTGTTAAATAATGCTAAACATGTCCCTTTACTGCGTTCTGCACTCAGGTGAAGATAGAGAGCTGATGGTCTCTTCAAGTTAGCCAGGTAGGAACCAGAGTTGGCGTTGCTGTGACAGTGAGGCTGAGCTAACAAGCCTTACTTGAGAACATACAAGAATTCAGGTGGCATTCAACATCCCAGCAGAGATTTTTTGGCCCTTAGATATACATGCTGTTGTTACTGGCAGAGCATAATGACTATATGAAACGTAATGCAAAGGAAATTCAGCTGAGAGGGCTTTGCAGTCCAGCTAACAGAGCCACAGCCAGCAGCAAGGCTTTTTAAAATAAGAGTGTTCGTAGGAGAGATGAAAAGCAGGAGATAACGCAGACTTGAAACTTGGGAACTTTTAGAAAGCACAGAATAATCAGTGTGAGCCAGGCAGTGGAAATAGAGGAATATAAACAACGAAGGTGTGATGAAGAGGAAGAGGGGGGATAGGCAGAAGAAATTGGAAGCAGCGTTTTCAATAGACCTGTGAAAATGAGTTTAAGGCAACTGATAGGTCAAGTAAGGAAGACCTGAAGAGGAATTTAGCCAGTAGCTCTTCATTTTGGCCTAAAAAAATCTTTGTTTCAATCTTGGCAGTTTCTCAGTGGCGTAGGCTGTTATCTTCCATTTGGACCTGAGCAGTGCTTTGACTCGGCAGGGAGCATGTGAAGGCAAACTGCTGGCTCCAGCAGCCTTCACTGGGGGCTTCCACTCTGGCTGAAGGAGCAGTAGGATGGCCCCAGTCCCCTCACCGTGCAGTCGGTGGTGTCGGTGTCACAGCTGTCACAGTGGCATTCTGTGGCTACGGGGTAGGAATAGAAAGATTCAGGGTGGTCACCACAGCCAGGGATCTTCACTGTTTCATACACAACCTCCTTGAAGGTACAGGTCTGCTGAGCTGTTGATACTGGTGGATATTTATATACTGGATCCTGAAAAAAAACCAAGAGGGAGACAACTGTTGTAAAATTCATTGCGGGTTAAATTTCAAAACTTTTATAAAATGGGAAAACCTCACTGAGATCAAAAGCATTTGGGTCTGACTCTTCTAATTTCACCTAGATCTTTGAATTTCCCCTTTCAGGAGGACTGATATGGGAAATTTGTGTTGTACCATCACCAGACAATCTTTCAGCTCAATTTCTTGATTCCTCAAATTATTTGAAAGAGCAGAGGAGTCTACGTAATAATGACTGCTTTATTGCATCTGCTTGCAACCACAAATTGAGCCCAAAGCAGAGACCCCAGATTGTGATTCTTCTAACTCTGTTTACACAGTATGAACATAATATATACAGCCAGCTAGCTCACTGAATTTCACTGTGGTATTTTCACCCTTCAGACTGTGGCTGTGTAGCCACCCTTGTGTCAGACAGCACAGCAGTTATTCTCTACTAAAGCCTGCTCCTTCTCAAGGCTCCTCCTGCCTGTGCTTGCTCAGGGCTGCAGGGATGGGTTATCCAGCGGCCACTGGAAATGTTTAATTCTGGTGCCTGGAATGCAGGGTCTCACCCTTGTGAAGCAGTATCCCGAGCACCACGTGGTGTTCACTGTGATACAGAATTCACATTCTTCTCTTTCCACGGCTATGGTAATATTGGTGAGCTGGCAGCTGTTGCAGCAAATTGCTTTCCAGCAAAGTAACAGCACGTAGCAATTGAGTGTCTTCATCCTGTCTGTAAAGGAAAAAAAAAATATATATATGTCGACTGGAGAAACATGTCTAGTTATTTTCCCCAGGAAATAGTTAGAGAAGCAGGGAGAAATTGAGTCTCTGCATTATCCTCAAGTGGTTCTATAACTGCAAGCGTTCAGTGAGAACAGAGACATCAGACAGATCTTCCTTACGCTAACTGCTCAAGGAGTTTGATTTTTCCTAAGCAACTGGAATGGCATGTCAGCAATCTTTGTGCAATGATAATAACAGCAGAACACCCTAACACTTGCAATGAAATATTTTTATCTAAGTTTCTGGAGAGAGAATGGATCCTGTCTGTAAGGACAAAGGAAAAGAAGCAAGAGAGAGGAAGAGCAAAGAATAACGTATTTTTTTCAGAAGCAATTAACTACTTTAAGTGTTTGCAATATTTCAAAAAAAAAAAAAAGAAAAAAAAAAAGAAAAAGCTTACCTGTGTTCTGCTCGTCTTCCTAGAAGTAACAGCTGTAGTGAGAAGAAAGCCCTGTGCTTTCCTTTTATACTGAACTGTGTGTAATTTATACCTTGAGGATTTGCAGTGTATTAATGCAGCGAGCATTAGTTTGGGACTTGGTGAAAGCGGATTAATGTTCAGCCAGACAGGGAGATTAAGCCTTGTTGAGAGGAAAAAAGAAAAGCCAAACACACTGGGGAAGAGATGGTGAAGGTTACTGTCACAGTGTCTCTCTGCTCATGTCACTGGATTTGATTCCGTGGCATTTAGAAACAGCTGAGCCTTTTCACAGTTTGAAAAAAGGTTGAGAGGCCTATTTTTGGAGAGGGAAAGTTCAGGTGTTTTACCTGCTCTGCCAGCCCTCCAAGGGACAGGCTGGGGGTGCAGGCTGCTCTTCTGGCAGGAGAGCATTGTCCACTCACACTGGGGACACTGCTGCAGTGTTTCCTTGCTAATGACCATCGCCTTGGTGCTTTCAGGGTATCCAAACCAATTTTAATTGGTTTTCTCTGAGTTAGGTGTGAGTATTTCTTCACACTGTGAGCTGTGTGTTTCTTCATTGTTCCAATGAAGCTGGCAATGTGAATTTTGCTAAAGCACAAAGAGCTCCTCTTTGCTTTGCCGTTCTCTTCTAGCCCCTGTATGCAGTCCTGGTTCCTGGTCACACCTTTTAACTTTTGTGAGGGATGTTTGTGCTGTGGAAAGGGACTAGCAGGATGTCCTAAGGAGGCTCCAGAGCTGGGTTTGCATGTCAGTGATCCCAGATGAAGTATTTCCACGTTCCAGGGAAGATGCTAATATCTGTTTTAAACTGAACATGAATGTGTCTCCCAGTTTTCCACGGCCGTGGAAGAGTCCCTGGGGAGTGTTCCCCTGCTCATTGCCCTTTTCCTGCATTCACCATGGGATGGATGAGCACCTCCTCAGCAGAACAGTGCCAGAGAGAGAGCTCTGCTGAGCCTCACACTCCAGCTCTGGGCAGAATGACTCACAGCAGCGCTGTATTTACTATTATCTGCCCAGAACAGCCAGTCTTGCTTTGTTATGGCTGCTCCATTATGGTCAGTCTGACTTTTACAGAAATCCGCCCGTGAAAGAAAGCTAGACAAGGACATCCAGTTAAAAGTGTTTTGATCACGAAAAGAAATGCTCACTGGCCTATTAGTTTCCTGCAGACGGGATACTTTTCAAAGTGGCTTTTACAAATGAGCCCTTTAAGTGTGTCATACCTTCCTGTGGTCCTGCAGACTGGCCATCTGTTCCAGTTTCCATGCAGTCTGCAGCACCTTCATCTGTAAATCAATTTTGCATCTCACCGATGTTAGAAAGTGAGCTGAAAATTTTCCCCGGACATCTCCTGTAACAGAAATTTTGTTTGAATGAGAAAACAGTTCACTTAAATCTATAAGGAAGTAAAAAAAAAGAAAAAAAAATTAAAATAGACATCTTCCTCTGAGCTATATAATAAATATAAACCTGTGATTATTTGCTCATGGTCTTTAGTGTCGTTTCGTGTCAACACAGCCTGTCCTCTCGGAGGAGTTTCTCAGTTGCTGTAAATCTCTAATTCCAGAGATGCCAGACACAAGCTGATTACTTTTGTTACATCCCTACCGTGGATCCGATCTTTTCTAAGTACTAATTCACGCAAATTAAATAAGACTAAGGAAGTTTCATTGGCAGAGGAGAGTAGAGAAAAGGTCGGATCTCTGGGTTGCAGTGACCTGTTCCATGTTTTCCCTCAAGAAGCCATTCCCACTGACTGAGGCACAGTTTCACAAGCACACTGTGGGATCTAACCCCTGCCATGCTGTTTCTTCTTCTTCTCCTTGCCCTCACCCGTGGAAGCACAAGTTAGGGAAATGGTTCCATTGAAAGGAAAAGCTGTGTTTTACAGCACTGCTGCTCATCCCTGTCGTTTATTCCCCAGTGCAGCAGCGCAAGTGCTGGGACAGGTCTGGGGGTGTGAGTGAGGGCTGGGAGCAGCAGAAAACGGCCTGGGCAGCGCTCTCCTGAGGAGTTCAGGAGCCACAGGCTCAGCACAGCACGGACACCGAGGGGAAGGGGTGTCCTGGGCTGGCTTCAGGGGCCTCAGGGGAGCCCTCCATGGTGCCGAGCTCTGGAGTGTGGCAGGTGCTGCCAAGGCACATCTCCAGCCCCGGGGACAGCAGGCATCACGTTCTCATGGCTGCTGGGGAACCTCTGACCTTGTGTTGCTAGTTTTTGGTGCTCTGTGGCTCTTTCCCTTGGTCTGTTTGCTGCTGCAAGCCAGCGAAGCCGTTGTCACCACCAGTGTCACCAAGGGAGCTTTTGCTTTGCTTTTCTAATCCCTTCAAACAGAAGCGCCGAGGCACATTTTGCTCTCATTTCCCTCCTACCAGCAAATGCTCTTCTGCTTGTGCCCTGGTGGTTGGTTTATTGGTTTGTTTTGGGGTTTTGTATGTGTATGTGGGATGCCGTTTTCTGGTTTTGTTTGAGCTTTTTTTTTTCTAATATGGAGCTGAAAGCTTTTATGTTCCTTATATGTTCTAAACAAATGGAATTTCTTTCTTCAACTCGGATGGTGCTGAGGCTAACGATTGTGTTACTATGTGAGAATGTTCTTAGAGGAAAATGGACATTAAAAGAAAGGCTCCATAAAATCAGGCCTTGCTCTGCTACACTAATGGCTGGCTTGTCACTGCTGTGTGCAGCTGAGTGGCTTTTAAATTCCCAGGTGAAAACCATCCGGAGAATGAGGCTAACTTATTAATAATAAGTTATTCCTGGGTGAAAAACAACTGCACCTGCATTAAATAAGAAATCTGTTTCATGGGAGTCAGTGAGCAAAATTTGTGAACTACCCCAGAACAGAGAGAGTTTATGGACAAGTAAACACCTTTTACTGACCAATGGCAAGAAAAACTATTGCCCAATTGGAGCTACTCACAAAGTATGTAAAAACTGTATAAAAATAAGCTGTGTGGGTGAAGAATGGGCATTTCCTTGGTTCATATTGAACCAGGAGTGTCCAGGTTTTTTTTATATATTTTTTTTTCTCATTACTACAAGTTTTAAATCCGTCTTGCTTAAAATAAGGTAGTTTAGATACCTAAGAGAACTTCAGCATCTGTCAAAGTGCTGTTGGGAGACTTGGTTATATGTGTGCTACACTTCCACCACGAGTAATGAATCTGTCCTGAGAGAAGATGTTATTGAACCTTCTAATGGGAAAAAAGATGTCTGGAATAAAATGCCTGTGACTGTTCCAGCTGCAGCCTGGCTTTAGCTTCCAATGTGCTCTTAAATAATTATGTATTCTTAAACTGAAAGGTGCCAAGGGAGGTGGCTTTAAGTTTCTCCTGTTCACAGTTGTGGTTACGTGTGGTTTTTGATGAACAGATATGTTACTGAGGATGATAGCTCCCGCATATGAAAGCTGCTTTGCTCTCCGAGTGTCTCCAGGTGTTCCCGAGGTGCTCCAACCTGCGTTTACTTTCTGTGTGGCTCCATCAGGTGAGGCTTTGGAGCTGTGCATCCAGAGCCATCACGCTGAGCCTTTGCCAAGTTTCTCTGCACGCTGCCTGTCTTGAGCTCTTCCTTTCCCCTTCCTGTGCTCGTCCAGGTGTTCTTCANCTCTGCACGCTGCCTGTCTTGAGCGGGTGCTCGTCCAGGTGTTCTTCTGCTCCCTCCCAAATTTCACCCCAGGCATATCGCCACTCCCCAGCGATGGACTGAATTGATATCCTGGAAGCACAAAGTTTGCAAATTGCTTCTGGGCTCCCTCCGTGGGCTTGGCATTTCCCAGCCCAGCAGCACAGGTCTGTGCTCAGCACATTGAGCGCAGTTCTGTTTTCCCCTCTGGTTGCTGTTGGTTTTGCTGCTGGTGGGAGGTGACTTTTGTCCTTGCACTGCCTCTCTCCGTGCCCTTGGGGGTTGTTGTGATTCCTATTAAAGCCGGCAGGGAGGCTGTCCCTGGCCTGTCACAGTGGTACCTGCGCTGAGTGGCCGCCCACTGTTGGTCAATAGAATTTTTAGTGATATTGTTTTAAGTTGCCAGCGCTAATGAAGCAGAACTGGGAAGTAGGTCGGGCCTGCTGAGCACATAGATGAAACTAATTAGTGTCAGCTAAAGACTTAATCATTAATGACTAATTTGTATATGCATTCATAGCAAAGCAGAATATTTGCTCCTCAGGAGAATAAAGGAAACACCAGAAAGGATTGACTGTGTTTTTAGCAGCACAGGATTTTAGAAGTCTCTGGAGGTACAAGCTCCCATTACTTGCAGCTAAGGTTCCATACCCCATCTTTTCAAATACCCACACGAGCTGTTAGGCTCTGGAAGCCTGGTGGAAATCCTGCTTGCAGTCAACAGCAGCAGAAAGGAACGAGTCTGAGAAGTGTTTAATAAACACAGAGCAGTGCAAGCAACAATACAGATGCTTCTGCTGTCGCTCAGTCATCTGTCTTGCAGTTTTTGTCTCACGTGACACAAATTCATTCATGGATTCTTATGTCACTTTTCTAAATATGGAAACCAGCTGCATTTTCTTGTGCTTTTTAGCGATGGCGTTCTTATAACTTCATCTGTTTTCTCTTGCAAAAGCACAGTGTGACCTTGGCTCCTTCTATAATATCACTTGGGCACTCCATTGGGATCTGTTAGGAAATATGTGTTAAGATTCTGCTCAAGAGTAAACCAAGGAAAAAAATGATGCTTGCTAAAAATGCTCTCTTCCTATTTCTTTCTTCGCTATGCTTTCATTTTTTTTTCTTATCACAGGGTTTCTAAATATTTTAATTTTCTGGTGAAATTTTATTTTTTCCTTTTTTTTTGTGTGTGTGACTAAGTAGAAGTTTTGATTTGGTCACTGTGCCGTAGTACTACTGTTTTCATTCAAGTTTTTCTGAGTATTACAGGGTTTTTCAACAACAACAAAAAAAGGCATCGTAATGGGTTTGAACTAGATTAGTCACACTAGAACAGTGACAAAGCAAGGAAATGCCTGATGGATAATATATAAAGTGATACAATCCGTGATCAGCAAGGGTTTCCTTTTTGTTACCTGAGCAGTCCTTGGGTCTGGATGGAATTGCCATTATTATAATTATGTCATTACATCTGAAAGACAATCAAAACCAAATAAACATGTCTAAGTGCTCGCTTGAAAAGTCAAATCCAATTTGAGTTTATTTTTTTTTCTTATTATATAACTTTTACGTTAATAACTCAGGGTCCAAATTTTATTGAATGACTGGAGTCCAAAGGACAAAAGCTGCCATTAGTAGTTTGTGAAAATAATGTTTGAATTTATTTTCTAGATGTGTTGTTTCACTGCTCCGCCGTGTTCATATTTTGCCAAACCTAGAAATAATAATAATAATTTTTTTAAAAGGCAATTTTTCAGACCCTTTAAGATTTCATCACTGTTTCTGTTATGTTCTATAACTATGTTAGGAAGCTGGGCAAGCATCATATGTGTATGATGCATTTTATGATGCCTTCTTCTCCTGAACCAGTAAATTTGGCAGGACTGAACCTTGTTCATATGTGAAAACCAGCAGCTGCTGATTGTTTTCAAACTGCAGCTAAGATTTGCAACATCAGGCTGCTCTGGATGCCAGCCTGCCCTGCAAACACAGGAAAGTTGGTGCAGAAGGGCTGGGCACACTTGGAGAAGGGATGACAAGCCCATCTCCTCTGGGTTGCTTAAATGAATTCCTCGGCTGAAAACGCCTGACCCATATTGGTTTTGCAAGTGCAGTGATTTTAGG
Source organism: Regulus satrapa (assembly GCA_013396955.1). Classification (NCBI taxonomy): domain Eukaryota; kingdom Metazoa; phylum Chordata; class Aves; order Passeriformes; family Regulidae; genus Regulus; species Regulus satrapa. The sequence goes on along the minus strand of VWZN01021060.1, from coordinate 141,312 downwards.
TCAAATTGCTGAAGAAAAATAGGTTGGAAAGAATGCATGCAGCCATAGCCACCTTTGGCTGCAATTTAAACATTTGTCTGACCAACTTTAGCTAAAGTATTTACTGCTTGTAGGGATTCTGAGCAATCCCTTTTAAATTCTTTTTTTTTTTTCTAAGCAGTCATATGGACCTTTTTATTGTAGGGCAGGGAGCTGTTCCTGAGCAGATGGAATTTGGTTGCTATCAGATTGCAAATTCACAAAGAAATTCTATGAAACAGTGGCAGGAATCAGTATCACAGAGTTTTAATGGGGAAACTTTTAAAAAAATACTCTTAAGGTATCAACCCAGTGCACAGCTTAGCATGAAAACCAAATCTGATTAGTTAGGCTGTAGCAGCAGAATGATGATGTAAGAAAACAAATATTGTATTTGGCTGAATTCCCAATTAATGTATATATTTAAAAACAATAACCATAATTAAACTGGAGACCTTATTTTTAAACTGGAATGTGATAGAGGTCAGAAGATGAATTCCATTTAAATCACAGTATTGAGAACTTTTTGCTCTCTGAGGGCTAAGCATATTTTGGGGAGTGATGCACGGGCACCACATTTGTTCAGACAAAGTTCATGTCCAGAAAGCTCATTCGGAAGTTTTTGGAGAGTTTTTATTAAAGGGCTCTGGAAGTGAATTTTTTTTTTTTTCCTTGGTTATTGAAGGCTGAGTAGAGAAGCACACAAAGCAGTTTGTGCCATGCCATAATATCAGTTTGTGAATTTCCAACCCCTAGGGAAAACCGAGGAATGTTCTTCCTGAGAGGAAGCGGGAGGGTGAAACACCATTGTAGCCTAGGGGGTGTGAGTGACAGTGACCAGAGGTGCCCCATCACCTTTGGGCACGGAAAAACACCCGGGAGCTCCTGTATGGAAAAACACCCGGGAATTCCTGAGAGCAGCGGGCTGGGCCGTGGTGGCAGCAGGTGGGATGCTCCCTTCTGCAGAAAGGGACAGATTTGGATGGCTGGAACCCTGAGCAGAGTCTTGGCCAGACTGACATCAGAAAATGCTGCTCACCGTTCTCTGTAGGATCCGGGAGTCCCTCTTTAATAAGCAATATTTAAGCCACTGTATTTGAGTGGCTTAAAAAAAAAAAAAAATCTTTAGGACCCGGGAGTCCCTCTTGTCTCGCCAGGGACCCTGGAAATTCCTTTTTTCTCCCTCTTTGGGAGCTTGGGACGCTGTCATGGCAGGCAGAGGCAGCTCTGCAGAGGGTGGGAGTGTGGCAAGCCAGGCAGGGCTGGGGGAGGAAAACCCGGGGGCATCACTGCAGGACAAGCTCAGCCAGCCGGCCTGCGAAATGCGTGCTCCTAAATGTGATTAAAATCACCTTGAAAGCGGATACCTGTGGGCACCGATCACCTTTTTTTAAAAAAAAAAAAACACTGATTCATGTTGTGTCTGTTCCGGCGCTGGTTTGAAGTGCATCAGTCTAAACAGCGTCTGCCCGGCTGGCAGGAAGGGAACAGCCGCTCAGCAGAGATCCCTCTGTAATCCCCGCGGCGCTCCCCGGAGAAGAGAGCGTCCTGCCCGCCGGCTTTATTAATTAGGGGAAGGAGCGGGGCTGCGGGTGATGGAGCAGGCTCTGTGCCTTGCTCTGGTGCCACCTCGTGGCTCTGGAGCCAAGTCCCCGCGGCTGGAAGCTCCTCCAGAGCCGGAGGAGCAGGGTTTTGTTGTTTTTTATACAGCATTGCGGCAGGCAGTGCTCCCCTTTGGAGGCGAGGCATCCCCCGGAGCTCCGGGCGCATCCATCCCTGCCGTGCCCAGCCCTCCCTCGCTCCTCGGGGCACGGGCAGCTCTCGGATCGCTCGCTGCAGGGGCCGCTGGCAAGGCGATGATTAATGAATTAATTTTTTTTAATTTTTTTTTTTTTTCCTGAGCTCAGGAAAACCTCTGAGCCCTGGGACATCAGGCAGCAGTGTTCCCGCCGGGCTCTTAAACGCGGAATTGCTCTGAAGGTGCGCAGGGAGGGTGCAGTCCTTTTGCTTCTCGGTTGGGGAGAAGAGCAGAACATTTTCAGGAGATATCTGTAGCAGTCCTCTCCATCTCGTTTCCACGTGTTCTCTACAGAGCCTGCACGCTTTTCTCCTCACTCCGAGCAGCCTTGCTGTGTGCTCTCCCCTCTCGCCGCTCTCCCAGCCTGGGAAAAGGAGCTCCAACTCCTCCTTCTATTCCAGCAGAACGTTCGCAGCTATAGGGAAGCCTGGTCTTCAGAACTTTTCCCCTTTGCCACAAGCCCTCAAAAACTAGGAACCCTGCAGTCGCCTTGAAATTGTTTCCATTCTGCAGCCTCCCGTTTCCTTGGTGCTGTCCATCGCTCGCCACTTTCTTTTGCTGAGATGTGTTTGCACCCAGCAGATCAGCAAGCACTTTCTGACAAATGCTTGTCATACCTTTCTCCTCCCGAATTCTAATTTCAGTTTGGAGGACTTTTAGGTAGCGATGCTTCAGGAGGGAGCCGTCGGTATTTCCACGTCTCTGACAGAATTTCCGTGTGTCTGTGACGCTGCGAATCATCGCAGCCCGTGGGATCCTGCTGGGTGATTTCATAAGGTTTCGGCAGACTTGTGAGAAGCTGAAGGCAGATTCTCTCAGCGGCTGTGGACAGCAGGAGCTTCCTAGGGCCCTGAGTACAGGAAGGGTGAAGGAATTCGATCTCAGCCCTTGGTTGTCATCAGTAGGGTTGGAAAAAACAGAAGGCACTTTTGGGAAGGGCTGAAGAAATTGCTGTCACATGTTCACAGCCATTCTGCCTCTATGGAAAACCTTTTCCTGGCCTTGGCTGGGGTCACAGGGGGTGCTGCCATCCTCTGTGAGCAGCACACAGTGAGCAGGCACCTTCTGCAGACTGTGGGAGAAGAAGGCTTTCACTGAAATCCTGGGCTGGCAAATTGTGGGGATCAGAATTCATTAGCCATTAGTCGTGGCTAATGCAAAGTGAGATCAGAGAAGGGGCTCTTGCCACAGTGAGAGGACTAGTCACTTCCTTCAGCACTATTTAAAGGAGTCTAAGCAGTATTTAAGCCACTGTATTTGAGTGGTTTAAAGTGCAGATATTTCGAGACTGTAGAGCTGGTCTTCACATTCTCTCTCTCTCTCTTGTTTTTTTTGGCCTTCATACAAGTGGTAATGCATTTCAGGGTTACCTCATGGAGCATCAGCTGGGCTAGAGACAATCCAGTGTTTGAGACCCATCAGCTCTGTAACAAATGTCAGCCTTCTGTATTCTTAATTTCTGTTCCTGACTACCAATGTCATCACCTGCTCCTGGATACTGGAGATTATTATAAGACTTGAATGACCTATTTAGCTGCTCTGAATTTTGAATGATGATTTTTTTTCTCCCCCCCCTCCCTTACCAGCTGTATTTCTTCTCTCCCACCCCCTTTCAGCATACAACAGAAATCGTGAAAGATTATTAGGTAGTTTTAGAAGACATCGCTCCCTATATAATCTGTGAACCCTTGATAAGCAAACTGAAGTCGGATTTATCATGGCTGCTGAAAGACAGGGCAAAGGAGGAGTTCTTGATTTTAAGCCTTATAAATAATAATAATGTCTACCAGCCGTTCCCAAGTCCCAATCCATGGGGATGGAAACGAGCTTTAGGAAGAAACTGGACAAGCCCAGGCAGCAGCAGTAAAGACTCGGAGAGTTTCAGAAGCATACATGAACTTTGAGGTGCAAATGACCCAATACACAGAGTTTTTAGTGGGCATGTGCAGGTCAGATTTTTAACTTCGAGGCATAACTCCCAGCCCACACTGAGACCAGCTTAAAATTCTGCAGACAGCTGCAAGACGATCAAGGATCCCTCTGCAACACTTTATTTTAAAATAAGCACAGCTCTCAGATACGCGGATTGTAATATTCAAGATGTGTAGAGACCATAGTTTGAGAGGAGCACAAGGTTGCAGAGCTGCCCCTGATAGTCTGTCCACCCAGATCTGTTAAGTCATCTTCCTGGAATTAAATCTGGAAGAAATAATTTATGCTATTTCCTGAAAACATTAAGAACTTTTTTTTTTTTTTTTTTTTT
>VWZN01021060.1:96565-112650 GCA_013396955.1 Regulus satrapa | reverse complement strand
GAGGGGCTGTGTGTTTTTGTGTGTGTGTGTGCTTGCATGTAGATGTTGCTTCGGTGCACCTGCAGTTGTTTTCTTGACATATCACGGTATTTTTCACTTGGCCGAGCGCTGTACGTGCCCGTTTCCAAATTAAATCCGGAGAGATGTTCGTTGTGGTCGAAACACAGTTCTGCTGCAGATTAAAATGTAACATTCCCGCATCTGATGTGTTTCTGCGAACACGACAAAGCTTTTTGTGTCGATACGTTTATTCTTTAATGATTCGTACGGGTCTGTGTAGGGGTATCTCTTACATACGTGCTCAAAGACCTGAATGCACTGTGTGTTTTTTTATTAGTGCAGTATTTTTATTAGTGTTTATACGTGTTTGGTGTTTCAGCAGCATGCATATGTTTGTGTATGGATGCAAGTGCTTACACGGGTGGGGATTTTGTATCTGTCTATATATATATATGTGACATACCCACCCACATCCTTACCCACAGAGTCGTTCAAAATCTCTGTGCATGTGATGTGGGTGTGTGTGTAATGTAGAAGTGTGAATAGTGTGGGCAGGAGAAGATTTGAATGCCATGGTAATAGATGACACAGTTTCATTTGATCGGTGTGACCTTTTAGGAAAACAATCCAATCTTTTCCCTTTTTGTTTTGTTTATTTTTGTGTGTTTGTGCATGTGCCTCAGGTTAAGTGCTTCTTCTGCATGACCATAACCAAAGGGTGACCCATCCACTCCCTTATGTCCTATGGGGACCTCAGAGCCAGTTTCTCAGTCTTCATCTCCTCCTCCTCCTCCTCCTCCACCACCTCCTCCTCTTACCACTGCTGCCGATGCCCTGGGTGCTGCTCCCAGGTTTGAGACATTGTTGACAGGCTGAAGAAAGGATTTGCAAAGACCTCCTCACTGTGTAAATGAAGTGATGGCTGGAATTAACTTCAACTCTCCAAATAATGACCTTAAACAGTAAGTTTGCTAGGCCAAAGCGTTACCAGGAACAAATAATGAGGAAGGAGACTATTTGCATTTGGTTTCAATGATGAGCTAAACCCATCTGTGGAGAACAGGTACCCTTTGGTTTGCGGTTTTGGTTTTGGTTTTTTTTTTGGATTTTGTTTTTTTTTTTCCCTGAGGAATGCAGCCTTTATAGCCTGGGAGGCAGTCATGATTCTGATCAGATACAGCTGTGATTGGTGCAGGAGCTAAATGAAAATAAAGGGGCTTGGTGGATGGAAGAACAAGGTCTCAGCTGTTCTCCGGTTCGGTTGGAGAATTCCATCTTTTCTCGTTAGCACAAACAGTAGTTTGTGTCAGACATCCCGGAGAACAAGAAAATGCGGACCTGCCGTTTCCCAGAGCGCGGCTTCGGCGTCGCGACCACGCTGCCCTACTCGACGCCCGGGGGACTGCCCTCCAAACGCCAACGCCTCTGAGCTTCCCCCGGCGAAAGCCCAGGCCCCTCCGCCGAGCGGGCAGAACCTCGCCGCCGTGAGCCCCCAGAGCCAGCGGGCGGAGGAGGAAACAGCGGGCGCACGATGGAGGTGGCCATGGTGAGCGCGGACAGCTCCGGCTGCAACACGCACCTGCCCTACGGCTACGCGGCCCAGGCGCGGGCCCGGGAGCGGGAGCGGCTGGCCCANTGAGCGAGGAGGAAGAGGAGGATGAAGAGGAGGACGAAGACGACGAGGAAGAAGGAAAGCTCTACTACAGCGACGACTACGGGGAGGATGAGTTGTCGTACTCAGACCAGCCCCCCGACGACGCCGGGGGCGCCGGGGGTTACAGCTCTGTCCGCTACAGCGAGTACGAGTGCTGCGAGCGCGTGGTGATCAACGTGTCGGGGCTGCGCTTCGAGACCCAGCTGAAGACGCTGGCTCAGTTCCCGGAGACGCTGCTGGGGGACCCGGCCAAGCGGGGCAGGTACTTTGATCCGCTCAGGAACGAGTACTTCTTCGACAGGAACCGACCCAGCTTCGATGCCATCCTCTACTACTACCAGAGCGGCGGCCGGCTGAAGAGGCCGGTCAATGTGCCCTTCGACATCTTCTCCGAGGAGGTGAAGTTCTACCAGCTCGGGGAGGAGGCCATGCTCAAGTTCAGGGAGGACGAAGGTTTCGTCAAAGAGGAAGAGGAGAAGGTTTTGCCGGAGAATGAGTTTAAGAGGCAGGTCTGGCTGCTGTTTGAGTACCCGGAAAGCTCCAGTCCGGCCAGAGGCATCGCCATCGTCTCTGTCTTGGTCATCTTGATCTCCATCGTCATCTTCTGTCTGGAGACTTTGCCAGAGTTCAGAGATGACAAAGAATTCGTCATGTCCCTGAGCTTAGGGAAGGGGCTTTCCAACGAGTCCCTTCGCCTGGACGCTGGGGAGCACACCATCTTCAATGACCCTTTCTTCATTGTAGAGACCGTGTGCATCATTTGGTTCTCCTTCGAGTTTACAGTGCGCTGCTTTGCGTGTCCCAGCAAAGCTCACTTCTTCAAGAACGTCATGAACATCATAGACATCGTGTCCATCTTGCCTTACTTCATCACCCTGGGCACGGACCTGGCGCAGGAGCAGGGCAGCCAGCAGGCCATGTCCTTCGCCATCCTGAGGATCATCCGTCTGGTCAGGGTGTTTCGCATCTTCAAGCTCTCCAGGCACTCCAAGGGTCTGCAGATCCTGGGCCACACGCTCAGGGCCAGCATGAGGGAACTCGGCCTCCTCATCTTCTTCCTTTTTATCGGAGTAATTTTGTTTTCCAGCGCTGTTTACTTCGCAGAAGCTGACGAGCCTGCCACCCATTTCCAAAGCATCCCAGATGCCTTCTGGTGGGCTGTAGTGACCATGACCACGGTCGGTTACGGGGACATGAAACCCATCACCGTGGGGGGGAAAATAGTCGGGTCCCTGTGTGCCATTGCAGGAGTGTTAACCATTGCTTTACCAGTGCCAGTGATTGTCTCCAATTTTAACTATTTCTACCATAGAGAAACTGAGAACGAGGAGCACACGCAGATGATGCAAAATGCGGTCAGTTGCCCTTACCTCCCAGCAAATTTCCTGAAGAAATTCAGGAGCGCGTCGTCTTCATCCACGGAGGATAAATCGGAATATTTGGAGATGGAAGAAGGAGTTAAAGAATCCCTTTGTGTAAAGGAGACTAAAAGTCAGGACACGGGGAATAGCAGCGAGTCAGAGAAGAAAAACTGTGTAAATTCAAATTCTGTGGAAACTGATGTGTAATTTTGAGCGTTTCCAAGTATATTTATGCATTAAAGAGTGCAGTGAAAATAATGAAATATGCAAACAAGAGTCTGCAGCACACGGTAGTATGCCATTTAATGGTTAAATACAAACAAAAAAGCATTGCTAAACGTGTATTACATATCAAGGAAGTGGTACGACTTGAGGAAAGGATTGCTAGATCTGATGCGTTTTCAGACTTTATATTTTTATTAGAATGCAAGTGTTTTGCACACGAGGCTGAAAAATTTATTGAAACCAAGTCAGTTTTAAAGTGGGTGCATGAACTGTCGACATCACTAATAACAGCTCTGTGGTAAAAGTTGGCATTCAGAGGTATTTACTATGTAAGAAACAATGAAGTTTGGTAGTCATTTATCTATTTATCAGTGCTTTAATAGCAGCTACCATAAATCATTGGATACCATAGTCATTGTTTTTCAAATGGTAAATTTATTGTAAAAAAGATATTCTACAGAAGATAGATCTAAATTTTTTTTTTTCTTCTTCTTGAAATCTATAATGCTTGTTTTTAACTGGAAATTTACTTTGAAAAGGCTGTTGACCCTCCAGAAATTGTTTATTTTTATAACTCTCTTTGGAGGCATTGCAGCATTTGTTGTCTAATAAGGAGAGAAATGAAGTAAGAGAATCGTTAAACCTGGTCTGACTGCAAAGGCAAAATGACTGGAATGCTTTTTTGCACTACTTTATATGCTGGAGATATATTGAAAGAGACTTCATACTGTGAATGTTTACTAATGTAATAGTTCAATGACAATCATTGGGAGAGTGAATTCTGCATCATATTTTATTGTTTTCTTCTTTCTCTGTGATGCTGATGGCAAAACAGCTAACATTACATTAATTCCATACTCCTTTTCGTTATGGATATCTGTGATCTGGAAAAGGATTGTGAAGTAAAATTTTCTAATCAAAATTATTTGAAATCGGTGTTTTCTACTGATGCCCTCAAGAAGTAACAACCTAATTTATACCTTCTTTTTTTTTTTTTTTCCCTCTTTCTGCTTAATTTAGCATTCGGAGTCTCTGATTAGTTCATGCACTTTGTCAGTGTTGAGGAAATTTGGGGTATGGGAGGAGAAGGTAGAAGTAATAAGATACTCAGTTGTTACAGTACTGACAATTGAGGATTGCTGACTTTTAATAATAATGTGCTATTATTGGTGCTGCATTTTCCCTTGATTACAGCTTTCAGCCATGTATATTTGAAGCAACATTTAAGATCTGAAACTGGCATTTTGGGCTTCAAAATGAACTTACTGGGTCCCGTGGAGTCCTTGTGAAAACATTCCATGGTTTCTTTTCACCGATTCTTAGGCCAGGGACGTTTTTTACTGTGTGTCAAAGCCTCCCACTGCCCTTCCTAGCAGGTTTGGGTAGCTGAAGGTTGCTTGGCCTGCAGCCTGTTCCAGAGTCCAGAAAGAGATAGGTAAGATATTGCTGCACCAAGGATAGATCCAGAACTAGGGTTTGGTTTTTTTTTTTCAGACTCACCATTGCCAAAGGAAGGCACAATTCAACTGTAACCGTTGTGGGGACATTCCGGATTATAAAACTTGAACCAAATTGGCATGGGCACTTTAAGGTCTGGGACAAAAAGGGGCTCGCCAACGCCACGGGATGATTGTGGTTTGCAATGGTCCCTCAAAGCTGAGTGGAGGGTGTTTGCAAGGGGGAGAACTTGTTTGTGACCGACCTACAGCAACAGCTAAAGCACTCTGAATTGGGCACCCGTGATATTACACGTGATCCATCAGATAAGCCTTGTTCGCTGAACCCAGTGGCACCAAACGGGGCTGCAGACATAGGCTTCTCTTCAACGGTTGGGTTTTGCCTTCAAAGTTTTTCTGTGAGTCTCTTTGGAAAGTTTCTCTGCTTGTCTTCTTTTTGCATTGCAGAAAAAATAATAATAAAAAAAAAAAATTAAAAANAAAAAAAAAAAAAAAAGACACACACAAAAAGGCTGTGTTGTGCTGAGCCCTGCTTCAAAATGTGTGTGTAAGTGTCTGATTCCTAATTGAAAAGCACTGAGCAGGCTTTGCTGTGTTTTTGCTGTGTATCATTTAGAAGAGCCCCTTTTTATTGTGGTGGTGTTAATTCTGTTTTGAACGGGCGACTCGGTAACGTTATACATAGGCATTTGACGGGATTTAATCTTGCATTTCACTCCTGCTCACCTGAGCTGAATGTGCTAAATGCTTTTTTTTTTCTACAGGGGCAATATCAGCAGAGAGGAGGAGCGTTCTGTAAAAGGCAGTAAAAAACCTGTGGCTGGAGGTATTGCTCTCCCAGAGAGCAGCTGAAAGGCACGAGGCTTCTCCTCCTGGATGGCTCGGTCCTAGTTCTGCCTGGCCCTTCCATGCCTGGGACCATGGCAACCAGGCAGGAGTGAGAGAAATATAACTAGGTAAATGAAGAACTTAGAGAGAATCAGTAGCGTGCGTTGGCAGTATTGACTGGTGGGAAGAGGAGGTGGTTGATTAGAGGTGGGATTTCAGATCCCTAGTGGAAAGAAGAAAACTCCTGGAGCCACTTTGAAAAAGGCGTTCCTGCTGGAGGCAGGGAGCTCAGCATCAGGGGAGTGCTCCAGCCCGTTGTTCAGCTCCTCTGCTCCCCGTAATTGTCATTAACTTTAAAGGAAGGCCTTTAAATTGAAACCAAGCGTGCCTTGCCCGTGCTGTGTTGAGGGCAGTAGCGCTCTCAGAAGGAAGAGGTCTGGCTGTGGGGTTGCAAGTTGCACCGCAGCGCTGGGGAGATGCATCCTCAGGTGATGCCGTGACAAAACTCTTCTTCCTGAGAAATGAGAAGTGCAGGGCTCAGTGCTAGGCCGTGCTATCAGTTTTGCTGTCAGTTTGGTGGAGCATTCTGAATCGCAGAAAGGGTTGTGCGTCCCAGAAAGGAAGCAGATAGCTCTACTGGGTTTATAATTGGATTATTCAGCTATTTAACTGGTCCAGCCACAACACGGTTCCAACAAGCCAAAGTCCTATTGCTAGCATGCGACAGCCCAAAGATCCCAAGTGCTTTACAAGGAATAGGAATTTGTGTGAAGTCTTACTTTGGTTGAAACTGTGTGCCAGAGAAACCCTCCAATTGAGCTGTTATGGCTCAAAATTGCTACTCCTGCTTCTGTCAGACCTTTCCCAGTGACACTGACAACTCTCCGAGAAATAATTTCTTTGCGACTTGGGCATTTTGCATTTTAAATTTTAGCGGTGAAATGCGTTCCTGATGTGGCTGATGTGAATGGATTTACACTGGGGGATCATTTCGGTTCTACTAATGTAGTTCAAATGATTTCACATTGACATACATTTCAGCTAAAAATAATGCAAAATGAGACGTTTCAGGTTCGCTTGCAGTGGTGAAAAAAAAATTTGGAGGAGTTCCATTAGAATTCATGGAAACACAGCAGCACCAAATCTGATTTCAAACATAGTCTGGTACTTAACAGCGTGCTGGCATTTATTTCAAGCATTTCCTAAGTATTTTTATAGTCATCTTAAGTGCCAAGGCCAGACTCACAGGGAGAGAGAGTTTTGCCAGCTGAAGCGTTGGATTCCATGGCTGACTTCCGAGATCCATAATTATTTCTTTATTACATTTCTGATGTGGCATTGGTTCCTCGAAGACATCAGCCTGGATGCTGGCCTTGAAACCAGAAGTGTTGTGTGACCCAGCCAGACGGGAGCTTTTTAGTGTTCAGTTACACTTTCTGGAATGATTCCACAAGAGGCCAATCCCATGTGATGGAAAGTATGATCTGCTTGTATTTGAAGGAAGATTCCTCTGCTTACCTAGGTTTTCGTGTGGAGAATCCACCTCTGTGGTGTTCATGTAATGCAGGGTAAATCAGGGAGAGCCAGGGGATGAAAAGCCCCGCTGTGAGCAGCACTGCATCTCGTTTGTGACAATCCTGCCCTTGGTGTTTGGACAGGCACTGGATAGGTCATAAAAACTGGGATTTCAGGGTGCTGTCGATCCATAAAGCTTTTCAAATGGCTTTGGAATGTGAGTAGAATTTTCATAATCCTGGTGTGGGAAGGGTTTGGGATCAGGCCATAACCTTGAGTAAAGGATCTCAGAGGGAAACTCCTGACATGGAAGATCCCTGTCAAGTTGGCTTGCAGGTCTTGAGAGTCATTTCACTTGGGATTTGAAAATTCAGTGCGGAGCTGCCCAAGAGCATGAGGTGCTTCGTATCTGCATGAGTGTAGGATAAATGCTCTGTGGGAAGCCAGCAAAATATCACAAAGTCTGTTCCATTTGTGGCTAGCTCCTGAGCAGTCTTTCTTGCACAGCATTGAAAAATGAAATGTGTCTTTCCAGCCATCCTGGATGCATAAAACTAACTCTGACTGCCAATGAAGTTTTAGCATAATCTTTAAAGTTCATAGATGATCCTCAAGTTAAATATAATTGATCTGTTGTGTCACTGCCTTCTTTTTTTTTTTTTTTTTTTATAATATTCTTTATTACTTTTAACTGTCAATATACCCCGCTATAAATACATAAATAAATATTTTCAAAATTTTAATTCATTTATGTGAGGCAGTAAGAAACAAAAGCCAGTATTGAAAACTAGAGTATCCAGCATATAAATTACATCTTTTTCTTATCATTAAATAATCTAAATAAAATAATAACTTCTGTAGACATGGGGCATTCCTCTTGCTGTAACTGAATGATCAAATGCTTCAGATTTTGCAGTGAATAAGATCTAGTTCACAGATTTATCATATTTTTCCACCTCCATTTTGAACAAATACTTATAGAAAAAACTGGCACTTTTGTAAAAATTGAGCATCTTTAATTTCCACAGAGACCATCTGATGTGCCCAAAGTGATTGACAGGTTAATTCTGGGTTAAAGTGCATTAATGTTTGGTACCTGAGGCCCAGGTTCTCTACATGTTGCTGCTATGCTTTCTGTGTGGTCAGAATTCCAATGACATTAATTCTGAAGGAAAACTCATTAAAGCATTATGTACCGAGACGGTTGAATTAATTCTTATTTTTAATCCTTTTCTGTACAATTATAATGTGCCTTGAGACCTTTTTTCTGCAGCAGGCCCTTTGGAAAATAACCACATGAGTATATAAGAAGGAAAGAAGAGAAATCTTGCACTGCTATGTAAAAAATCTCATAGAATACACTAATTGAGGGGAAGTAGGTAAGTAAAACCTTCTTTTATTTCCTTCCTTTGTGCGTTCCTGGTGCTGCCAGTGGAGCCAGGCTGGTTGCACTGCTCTGCAGCTGCAGAGAGGCTCTCCGTGGGTGTTTCTCTCCCTGCTCTCAGGAGCTGCTGCTGTGCCTCCTCGCAGCTGGGAGGATGCAGCAGGGTGGGACGGGCTCCTGGTGGCTTTTAGCCACTCTGCCAAAGCCCTGGCCCGGCCACAAGTGTCCCTCTGAGTGCGAGAGTTCCACTGTTTGCTTGGTAGCACCACGCAAACCTTCCCAGACAGGGAGGCCTCAAAGACTCCAGTCTGCTCCTGATCTGGGGAGGGTCTCAGGTCTGCATTCCCAAAATGTCCTTTTCTGGACCCGAATCCCAGGCATTTCGTCAGGAACTGGGCTGTGAAATGCTGCCTGAGTTGGGGAACAAGCAGTTCGCTAGAGGTGCAAAGGGACGCCGTGCTGGAGCAGGTTTCCCAGATGTTGCACGTGTTACAGGAAGTGTGGGAAGGGACAGCACATATTCAAGAGAGGTTTTGGTTTTAATCTCTTGCCGAAATGTTCCTGGGGCGTTTGTGTCCAGAGTAAGGGAGGAGGATGGATGGAGTCAGTGAGGTATGTCAAAGGCATCTCTAATTTTAGGTACATGTTTTTTGCCTGTTCTTAGCAGTCAGAATAAACTAAGTTTGGGTGGGTTTAAATTTTTTATTTTTTTGTGGTTGGATTGGTTTGGTTTGGTTTATTTCAACATTATTGTTGTTATTTACTTAGTCCAAACACTTACCATAAAGGCAATTTCAGTGGGAAACACTGAAGCTGCAGCTATCATCGTGGCTGTCCATCCAGAAAATCACGTGGGACATATTCAGTATCACTCCTGTCCTTGGTTTCAGGTGTTGCCTGTGGGTCCAGTGCCCTGGCACTGAACTCTGGCAGAGTTTCTTGTGCCAGCACTGTGCAGTGCCTGGCCCTGCAGTGCAGGACAGCCCGGGGCAGCCCTGCCTTTCCTGCTTGGTGTTTCTGCAGAGTTTGCTGGGCAGGAGGGATGCTCCGGGGTGTTGGCTGTGTGTTTATCCCCCTCTGGAAGAGGATCCACCCCATTTTTGCTGCTCCTGGTGCAGCCCTGGGGTGTTGCTGCCCTGCGGTGCAGCCACGTTCCTGCTGCTGTTCCCCCGAGCTCAGGGGGGTTTGGTGGGTTCCCTTTGGCCCCTGCTGTCTGTCCTTGCTGGGATGAAGTAACTCATATTTCTGCCTGCTGTTGTGCTCCTGCTGGCCCAGCTTTGGAGTGAGCTCGGGGTGTCACTCGGGGACAGCTTCTCCTTGCACAGGAGGAATGCAGAAAGCATTCCTCTCGATGCTCAGCAAAGGTGTCTCTTGTTTTCCTGTGCAAAACTAGATTTGTGTTACAAGTTACACGCTCCACAGACTGCGTGTTTCAGGTTGAGTGCCTTCTGTTTCCTTAGTGGGTTTGTACTTTACAGATGCCCTCAATTTGCCCCCGAATTCCTCTGGAATTTAAGACATTGCCTGTTTTTCAGGTCTCAAGCATGAAGGAAGATGATCCCTCTTTGCATTGAAAATGGCAAGGCATTCTTTTAAAGCAGAAATATTGCATATCTTCAGGTTGAGAAGCTAAGGAATAGTATTTTTCTGTTAAAGTCCTTCTTAAATATTTGCTGCAGATACACATACCGAAGAAAAAATATGGCTTCATCGCAGGGAAGAAATAGAAAATATTTTTAATTCAGTGTTGAAAAGGCATCATTGTATTTTCTTCTGTGCCAGATAACAAGCTCAGATAAATGTTACTTTAGCAAGAATCTATCCTACTGCTGAGAGTGCAGTAGAGGAATTGTATAGCAATTTATACTCCAGCATTTAATTCGGTATATGTTTATTTCTGTTAGCTATTTATAAGCAATGCTACTTATTCAGAGCTCATAGATCACAAAATTAAGGACAAAAATGTTATAAAGGACCTGAGTGAATGAGAGGAACAAGGTTAAATGCTTCTGAGAATCTGCGAGAAACTGTTCTTTTGGTACCATTGTACTTGTGAGCATCTCTGATAACTGATAGGAGGTTTCCATAGGTTAGAAGATAAAACTGTTTTCTCTCTGGCTACTAAAATATTTTCTGTTACTCAGAGTTGAATGGAAGATTAGCATTTTTATGTCTTTGAAACATGTAGAAAATGTGAAAAGACTGGAAAGTAGAAATTGTACTAATTTGCTGCTCTTTGACCTATTTTAAAAGAAAATATTTCCAGAATTGATTAGTGGTACTGGACAACTCAATTCCTAAGTGGAATGGAGTGGCTATAAAGAGATTTGCTTTTGAATTCATGCAGAAAAAGTGCTTTAAAAAGGTCTCATTTTTGGGCCCCCAGAAACAAAGGCATTCAGACCATTACCTATTTCTGACAATTTCTGAAGGTTTGACTGATCTGTTTCTTTTGAGAGGAGAGAACAAATCCTATTCCAGCTATTTTTTGTGCTCGGTGATTTTCTGCAGTTTTGAATTATGCCTGGTAGAAGCCAGCAGAGAACCCACAAGGTTTTCAAGCACAGTCTGGGCTGCACTGCCACACGAAACGAGAGATGTGATTTAACAGGTTCACCTAATTAGTCAGGCACCCTCCACTGCAGGATTGCCCAGAGAAATGCTCCTAATACTTCTGACCTCTGTTCTATGCTTTAAAAGGTCCTCCCGGTGCCAGGCTGACACATGACAGGAATGGCAATTTGAGGTGCTGAAAGAAATGTGTCAGGGGCAGCCAGGGCTGGCTCCTCTCCTGGGGCTGGGGGAGGCAGGAGCCGAGCAGGCTCCGGGGCTGGAGCCCATCGCCGTGCCACGGCACGGGGAGGGTTAAACGGGGCTGCACCCCCTGGCCCAGCAGCCTGGCATCCCAGCCCTGACTAAACCTGGCTTTGGCTTAAAACCTCCCACAGCACGTCTGGCTCTGCCCTTCCAAGGTGCAGCTGTGCCTCGAGGTTTGTGTCACTGCACCCAGAACTGAAAATGGGCATTTTTCAGAGCCCTGAGTACTGGCCAATTCCTGTTATGCTACTCTTGTTTTGTTGTTCTTTGGATTTTAATTTTTATTTTCTTCCAGAATCTTCCCTAGGTATTATTTTTTCCGTGTTTTACTGCTGCCAGTACATCTATGATTATTTCTGCTAGGCTATTTTTAGGGCAGCTTCCTTGTGCAGATAGGCCAGAACGTTTTCATGGGTTTTGAAAAGCAAGGTTATGTTTCAGCTGTTGGATGCATGGGTTCCAAAGAAGGTACCAGGAAGCTGGGAAGTAACTAATGATGTTCTGAGTTGGACTGGCATGCAGAAAGGTGCTGGAGCGTGATGTGTAGTATTTCCTAATCTTTTCATTGAGATTGGGTTTTTTTTGTTTTTGTTTTTGTTTTTTTTTTAGCTGTTCTTGCAGCAGTGTCATTGTTGGAGCTGGAGCAGATGTTGGTATTAAATAAACACGTTCAGTCATAGCAAATGACTGCATGCCTAAATTTGTGTCTTGGATGTACTGCAAAGTATCTGAGCTCTGTACTGTCATTTTATAATGGTTGAAATACTTGTGAAGGTGTCTAAAAACTAGCCTGATGTGAAACTAAACTGATGAAAAAAAAAAAGCTGGAGTGATGCCCTCTGTTTGGTCTGCGTGCCGAAGGTGGGAGAGGTGAGCTGTGTGGCTTGTCCTGAAGCTCTGAAAGCGGAACATGTTGTTAAAATGGTGACTGGACTGGAATGTCGCTGTTTCACAGGGAGCCAGAGCGGTTTTTTCCCAATATTTATGCACACAGACGGGAAACTGCACAGATCTGAGAAGCAGAATGTCCGAGCTGTTTTCCTGGGACCGTGCGTGCCTGCGGACTGAAAGGTGATGGGAAATTCCGGAGCACCTGGCAGCCCCAACACCGAGGTTTGGGTTCGGAGGATCACAGAGCAAAGCTCCATCTCTTTCCCAGGGTTTGCTTCTTCACAGGGGCCTCCAGCACCTTCATCTCCTCTGTAGCCCACTGGCAACCCCAGAAAGGAGCAATCAGTCGTAAGCAATGAAAATATGAAGGTGCAGGAGAACATCCATCCCCAACGGCGTGGAATGAAAGCCTGAAGTGAGAAATGCAATCAATATATTGCAGTGCCTTCCTTCAGCTCCCTTTTTTGGCTGAACACCCAGGGTTTGATGCAGTGCTGTGAGCATTCTCTGGACGCCTTTTCTGTGCTGAGCACCGAGTGTTGGTGGCTCTCTGGTGTTAATGAGTCCAAGCAGATTCAGGAGCTGGATCCAAATGACAAAAAACTTCGTAAATTCAGTGAGCACAGTTCAGAGGTTTCGTTGCTGTTTTCAGTAACTGCTGGTAAGAATGATATGTGAATTGGAGAGGCTGACCCCTGCCTCTGCAAGCAGATTCATTGTTAATTACATCCTCTCGAACTGTTGTACCTTGAACCTTCCTCTTTCTAAGGACTGCCATTCCCATTGCAAAGGACCGAAAGCCTTTTTCTCCCGTTTGGAGGCGGTGTTTTCAAGGAGGCACCTCACATCCTGCTGCGAAGGCAGGGCTGTGGTGCTTTGTGTGTCCCAGGCACACAGTCCTGGGCACAAGAAAGGGCTGCAGCACAGGTGCCACTCCCAGGGGATGGGAAGAGCTGCTCGGGGATGCCATTTGGAGCTCAGCACAGCAGCTGTTCAGCTCCAGAGAGCAGCGTGCTGCTGCCCTGCTCCAGGTCTGCTCACACACTGGGCAAGGGGAGATGCTGAGGGCAGAATCCTCGAGCTGACGCTGTGAGTAGCAGCAACTATAGCTGTTCACGTTGGTAATGAGCTTCAGACACTTGGGGAAAAGGCTTTTAAATCCCAGGATTGAGGAGAACTCGACAGGAATTACTTTGCTTCTGCAATTACCCAGGGTGTTTCAGATCGTGGAGCAGCTGCCCTTTGTTCCTTCTGAAAGTTCAGACGTGGCTATTTTTCTGCTGGATTTACAGATAGTGGTCTTGCCTGAAACCACTTGAGGTGGATCATAATCTTTCTTTTTACTAGATGTCATTCCCCAAATAAATAGTTAGGACAGAAATGTTCCAAATGGTGTCATCATCCATTTTCTGTACAGGCTTTCCATGCCAAAAAAAAAAAAAAAACCTAAAAAATTATTCACCTGCATAGATGATATTGTATATGCATGGGCATCGAGCAGGGCGTCACATTCTGCAGGATGAAGATCCCTCTTTATGAAGACATGAAAGCCTGCAGGGTTTTGCAGAACCTGATCCTGAAAAAGCAGAACCAGAGATGTGTAGGATTCTTGGGTTTGAGTTTGGCCTCATTTCTGTTCCTGCCACTGGCTTGAATTTTGGGCTATATGAAAGTAACCTTTGTGTTTGGGAGGAAGAGTAGGTCGGTAATGCAGAGGGTATAACAGGAATGTTAATGGAGCAGGACATGGCCCAGTGCTCTGGTGCTTGAGCCAGTTCTGAGCAGATTTGCTCAGGACTTGGAGCAGCCCAGAACACAGGGAGAGGTATTTGTGTGATCACTAAACGTTCCTCTTGATTTACTATGAGCAAAGAATAGAGATTTATTTTTAGACTCCGGTGCAACTGTCTTCAAACCCTCCCCCTTTAGATTAATTTCCATTTTCATTTGGATTCTCTTTTTGTTTCCTTACTGTTGCTGAGAATGTTGCAGACAACAAGGTTCAGTACCCAAATTTTAATGTAATGACACTCAGAAGGGAACAGACTTTGCTATTATTATTATTATTATTCTGCAGAATAATGTGTAGAGCACCGCTCAGGGGCAGATTTATTAGGACTATGCCTATATAAAAAGCCCCCAAGCAGTGAAAGCTTTGGGCTTCTGGGTCAGATCTTTGAATGATAAATGGATTTACTCAACAGCGCTCACCCGCGTGCCTTTGGCATTACCTGAGCTCCATCTCTGCCGCGGACACAAGGAGCTGAAGGAGAGTGGGTTTTGCCAATTTGGGGTCTAATTGCATTGTTTTCTCTCCTGGAGGGTTGATACAGTTGATATGGTAGGATGACTGAGTTTCACTGATGTGAGGCTGCTCGCTATGGAAAGGAACATCGTGGTCCCGTTCCTCCGAGATTTTTTGTTTTAGGAAAATATTTTTGTATCTTTCCTATCAGATGTGATACTGTTTCCCCACCAGATGTCATGCAAACAAGCCCTAATTATGCCCATATTCAGTGTGCTGGAGCACAGGGAACCTGCTCAATGGCTGACTAATATTGCTTGCAGAATGCTGTGCTTGTATAAATACAGCATTTACTGGTTCCAAGCCACCTACGGTTACTTCTGTTTGAGGTTTACACAATCAGTAATATTTTATGTTTCCAGCCTATACAAAGAAGGTACTGTATTAAGTGAAGAAAGTGCTTCTTCTTAACGCTGTAGTTCAGGTTCCACACTTCCTCATCTTACTTTCTAATTCCTTTTGCTCTCGTGAAATTCGCAGTGAATCCTTCCATTTATTTTATTAATGCAGAGTTTTTTTAATTTCCTGTGAGTGAGCGGCCTGATCTTCGCTTTGAGGCTGAAGTATTTCAGTGCAACATTTCGGTGTGCTGCAATTCACCGAGGACCTCTGGGTGGACTGCCCACCATCAGCATCAAATATTAAATGCTGCCGTATGTCAAAGGATGAAAAAGCAGGGTTTCTCTGAGTGCAGGGGAGGAGCTCTGAGGAGCTGCAGAGCACGGGAGCATGTTGCTCCCAGATCCCCTCATCCTCTTGCTGCTCTCCTCTGCAGAGCCTCTGAGCTTTACTGATGTAGAAGAGGCCATGCTGTAAGAAGAGGCCGCCTCCTCTCCCGTGTGGCTAAAGAGGAAAGGGTTCTGTTTGTGGTGGAACAGCCAACTCTTCCAGGAATGCGAGGCCACCCTGAGATTCGCCCTGAAAGGACTGGAGTCCATAAGTGCCAGGCATTTTCCTCAGAAGGAAGCAGGAAGGCACAGGCTCGGTGCATGAGCATCCAGACAGGCCTATCTCCCTTTTTCCTTCCCCTAGAACTCTCTCTTCCTCATCCATGAGCATTAATGGCTGCAGTCCCCCCTGTCCCCCTTTCCTTCCCCTAGAACTCTCTCCTCATTATTGCATTATTGGCTGCAGTTCCCCTGTTCCTGTTTGCTTCCCACAGAACTCTCTCTCCCTCATCCATGAGCATTACTGGCTGCAATCCCCCTGTCCCCCTTTCCTTCCCCTAGAACTCCTCCTTATTGCATTATTGGCTGCAGTCCCCCTGTTCCCCTTTCCTTCCCCTAGAACTCTCTCTTCCTCATTATTGCATTATTGCTGCAATATTGGCTGCAGTCCCCCCTGTTCCTTGCTTCTGTTCCCACCTGTCCCGAGGTGCCCTGGCTAGCTCGGAGGTGATCTTTGGAGAGGATTCCTGTGCCTCGGGGTTTATTCCGACCCCTGGCCTCGGGCAGGGAGAGGCAAAGCTCCGCTGTCAGCAGCAGGAATCAGTGGGATATCACTGCTCTTAAGTATGTGTGACCTAATAAGAAAACCCAGTAAGTAACCATGGAAGAGTAATTTTAGCAGAGAACAAATTACATCGGGTATATTTAGTTTCTTTTACTTTAAACCGGTGAGAATATCATTGCTAATCTTTTTTTTTTTT
>VWZN01021060.1:86262-96536 GCA_013396955.1 Regulus satrapa | reverse complement strand
TTTTTTTTTTTTTTCAGGTGTCTTTTACTTAACTGCATAGCAAATTCCGTAGTCAAGGAATATAAATAGATTCTGGAGCAATTGTGAAGTTCTATCTAAAGTGAAGAGCTGAAATTGGACTTGGAGAATGATTGTGATATAGAAATTAATTTGGTATCTTGCTAATTCTTTTCTAGCTTATCTCTACTTCTGTTTGAGTAAGTTTTTGGGGGTTTTTTTCTGGTTTTCATGCTATGGTGCCATTCTTGAGAGCACTCCAAAGAAATACAAATACACAAGAAAAATGACATTCGTGAGAAGTGAGGAGAAAACCCCACAGGGTTGTGGGATTTTACTTGTTGAAATAGTTGTGATTTTGTGTCTTAGATACTTGGCCTGGAATGACTGACGAAATAATTCTAATTATGAAAAACATTATCAAGCTGTAGTACATTCTGATTAGGGTGATCACTCACTAATGTATTCTGCTTGGGAACTGATGATGCAAGATGGCTTAAATGTGTAGTTCATCATTATTATGGATGGTTTCTAAATTTACTGAATTGCTTCACCCAGTGCTGCAAAATAGAAAATTATATTCCCAATAATAGTGTTTGGTAGTGAAGTTTATCTAGTTGGAGGAATTTGCATTTGTTAAAATTAGAGACTGCGTTTTATGGCTTAGATGTTGAGTTCTCTATTAATACAGGCTCACAAGCAAAGTATATATTTTAGACTAAAACTTAGTTACAGGAACCACAAATAGTGTAAATGGAACCCGTGATGAAAGGCTGGTAGATAAGAATAGGTGCTGAAAAAAATTCTTGGATGGATTAAGGACAATGTTTGTTCTCCATTTTTCATACTGGAAATGTGTCTCCTAGTAATCAAGCCCAAGTTTGTTAATACAGTTCTGACTTTGTAGCTGAAGTATTTAGTTATTTTTCTAATTGTTGGAGTAATGAGCAGTTGTTGATAATGGATAGTTTATATTTGGGCAGTAGTTTTCTCAGTTCTGTGGCTGCTTCTTCTTTGCCTCTCTGGGGAATTAGTTTCATTTCATGGAAGTAGTGCTGCAGTACTTGATGCTGGGTTTTGTTTGTGCGTGTAAAATACATAATATTTTTAAAATAGTTTTCCGTTATATTTGTGCTTTGTGTATTTCCATGCATCACAGAGATTACTTTAGTCACTTTCTATCATAACATGCACTTTAGAAGACTTTTTATTAAAAAACAAACAAACCCAACCAGAACCCAAACATTTGCATTACCATTTGTTTGTTTTTTTTTGGTGAAGGTACCTTAAATTATTGGTGAGTCTGGGTTAGGCAGTGCAGGCAAAACAGAAAGAAATATGTTTCCTTGAATTCAGCTGTGTCATCTTTTGACAGCTGTTTTAAACATGGCACTCTCTGCATTTACAGTAAGAAATGTTATTGTTTTATAAAGCCCGAGAGCTGGACTGCATAAATTATGCCTACTTTATGCTATTATTAGAAACACTGTTGTAATATATCCATCATTTGTCATTTATATACAAAATATGTAAATAACACAACACAACACAACACATAACATAATTATATAAACCTTTTTAAAGGGTTGGAGATCAAAGGTGTTAGGAAAGGAACTCTGGCAATTCAGCAGAAGCTTTTTAAATTCAAAGGGATTAAAAAGGGATTAAAAGGGATGTTTTGTGGCTCATAGTTGTAGACTGTATCGCTGTAGAGGGTTGAATTGTTATTCCTGCCTTGCTCTAAAAGTGAATGAGAATTTTTCGTGGCAACTCAGGAAGTGTTAAGGTGAGATCAGTTTTATGTGCTTCTGCTCATGTTCATGTCTAAGGTGGTAAAAATAGGACGCTGAAGAGTGTCAGAGGTCAACTTCTTAATTTAGACCAAAAGTGGAAAAGAGTCAGGAAATTCTTGGTAGGAGATCAGTGACGTAGTAGGATGAGTGAAAGAATGAATGAATGCTTGCAATACTAATTTACAACAGAAAGATGGATTTCAGAATTATTTATATGAGCTCCCAGAGCTCATTTAAAATTGATGAACACAGATTTCAGTAATTGAAAAGAGCTGAGAGCGGTGCTGAAGAATGACTTGAGAATAAAGAAAAGGTGTGCAGTATTGAAGAATGAATAAGAGAAATAAAAAGGACAGAATAAACTTGTGGAGAACTGGTGAATTTGGACCAAAGTACGGTCCAGCTGTGGCAGTGAAGGAGCCACAAAACACAGATGGAGCTGGAGGAGGGGAAGTCTTTGACTTTCCAGTTTTACAGGATATGCATGTGAATTGTTTGCCACCTTAACCTGAACTCTTCTCTTGCCTCTCCTGCTTCCTCTTGTGCGTCTTTCAGTGTGTGCCCCCGTGGCTTTTGGGAGATGGATGCTGTTTACTGCACAGTCTGGCAGAAATCTGATTGTGATTTATGGGATGGAATGTTTCATTTATTTCTTACAAACGCCTTGCGGCTTCTCCCTTGGGAATTTCTCAAGAGCGTGGCTGCAGCTGGGGCAATATGCCACCAAAAAATGCCAATATTTACTTACCTGAATTTCTAGGCAGTCTTGGATGGTTTGGTTTTCCTTGCAGCGTTGATGCTCGGTTTTAAAATACCCTTTTTCCTTTGACTTGGTTGTTTTTAAGATGTGCCATGGGTTTTTTTGTGCTGCAGGAGCACAGCCTATGCTCACAGAAGTGGGCCCAGCTAGCTTGTGTCTGGCTCGAGGGCCCTTTCCTTCCTAGGCTCATTGCGTTCCCCTGGGGACAAATCCTGCTCTCTGCAGAGGCTCTACGTGTGTAACTGAAAGCAGAGATTTTTCATTTGTGTCAACTGCATTTAGATTTTATGAACATCAGCTTCGGTAGTTATTCTAGCCGCTTTGAAGTAAATCACTGGACGTTTGCTTTTGAAAAAGGGCATCCTGTCCAGGATAACACAACTTTTTTTTTTTTTTTTTTTTCCTTGTTTGTTTGTTGTCAGTGTTTTTAGCCAGCTATCTATAAATACTTTTGGTTTTGGAAGCACCTTCAGCCCAGTACTAAATCCTACCGGGATGGCCGGTGCCCAGTGATTGTTATTTAATTGTTATTTATTGTTACCTACCAGGTGCAATAACTCTTTTCCTGGGCTGTCTGCAGCACTGGCACGGTTTTTGTGGATCTGTGAAATGGCTGAAGGAATTGGCTGCATTTTGGGGTGGTGGATGTCAGTGCCCAGCCTCGTGGCTCTGTGCTGATGGGATGTTCTCACATTTCTGCACCTCAGCCCCAGGGCTCTGGGGGGTACCAGCCTGGCTCTGTTCCTGCTTGCCAGGCTGAAATTTTGCAGTGTTTTGCTGTGGAGCTGAGCTCTCACACCTGCTGTGAATCTCGCTGTTCTCAGTCTGTCTTCATCGGGAGAATTACATCCCCTGGGTACTTGAAAGCGTTATTCTGACAAGAAAAAGTGTGCCGTAGAACACAGCATTCCAGTTTATTAAGCAGAATAAATTGATATTTAGCAGAGCCCTTTTAATAAAGGATCACAGCCCTGAAACATCAGCTGGCATAATTTTGCAATTCTCTGTTTAATTGAGTGGAGTTAACGAGTTCATACCGGCCTACCTGGGGTAAGGATCAGGCAAAGGCCGAGCGTGTCATAATGAGCCAAAGACAAATTAATCTGAGAGCCGTGAATTCTGCCCTGTGTGTCTTTGCGAGGGCCCAGCGCAGTGTGACACCAAGGTTCAGCTCCTGGCTTTGCTGGTTTAGGCTTCAGCAGTGCCAGCAGTTTCAGAGCTGCTGAGCTCTGAAGTTTGGTTTTCAAGGCCGCCCCAGCGCCAGCTCCTCCCGTGGGTTATGTAAAACCTTCTGATGCCTCATTCTGCTCCAGGTGATGCCATTATGTGGACCTTTTGGATCTAATAAATCCGTGTAAAAATGCTGCAGCTGTCCGAGAAGAAATTGTGATTCTACAAGAGCGCTGACGTGACGGCGTTATTGCACGGTGCGTGTCTCGGCATCGTGTGCAGCGAAGGCAAATAAAAATCCCTTAAGCGCCAACAGGTGTTTTGGTCTAGCACAGAAACATAATCGTTAATGGTGTTTTCCTTTTATCTCATTGGAGATGCAGTAATTGTTCCCTGAGAATGTGGTGGTGAGGGGGATTTATCGCTGTTTATTTTAATAATATCCTCTGTAGCACCAGTAGATAATGGTTGGCACCCCCAGCGTTAATAATTTTACAGCTATTTTCTGTCTTCTCATTCTTCACTTCAGGCTTAGGCTGTTTTGCCTTGTCACTGGGATAAGCTAAGAGTGTACATTTAATAAGTCGTAACAGCTCATCTCTCAGTCATAAACAGGTTTTAAACTGTTTTAAGAATCCAGATATTGCTGCATTAGTACATCTCAGGAGCAATTCTGTTACAGACAGCGAAGCTGTAAGTCTGGTTAAGTGCGAGGCTAGATGTGAAACATGAGGTGTGAGGGGAGGGCATTGTCCATTTGAGTGGTAGATAAGTGACTTTGTGCTGAAATGTGTCCCATGTGAAAGAAACATGAACGTAAATGAATCATGGATTCTTTCACAGCTATCTCAAATTTAACTGTGCAGAGCTTGCAGCTACCTGGAAATCTCCAGAATTAGGACAGCCTTGGAACAGCCATCTTTGGGAATTGCCTGTCTCTGAGTGTCTTTAGTGCCTGGGGAAGGCTGAGATGCTCTGTTAAATGTTATGTTAGTGCCTGAACGGATGCTGGACCTGCTGCTCGAGCCTAGCTGTGTCGACAGCACTGACACCACCCCACATTTCCCTGCGGAGCATTTTCTCCCGGCTTGCTTCTTGCAGCGCCTATCAAAAATTACGGCGCAGAGAGTGACCCCGCTGCTCTTGGGGAATTTCCACAGAAATGCTACAAGCCGGTGTCAGCAGAGCAGCCCCTTCACCCCCCTGATGCCAGCCTGCCAGGTTGCTGTAATGAGGAGAACTCTCACGGCTCAGCAGGTGCAAGGGAGCTGTGCTGTGCTTGCTCTGTGTGGGGCGTGCAAAGCCTTCAGCGAGGCTGCTTCAGCATCCTGGAGGGAAAAGCTCCTTGCTTGGAGGTACCTGCCTGGGTGTGGGCAATCTGTGGGAGCGCTGCTGGAAGGCTGGGAGGGGGCAGGAGCGCCCTGCAGCCCCTGCTGAGGAAGATGCCAGGGAGATGTTGGTGCAGAGGGCTGCCCTGCCACCTCTGTGCGTGGCCTGGGGTGCCACTGGGGGGGTCACTGCTGGGGGAGGGAGGCTGGAGGCGATGAGAACCGGGCGTGGGTCACTCCAGCAGGCCCTTCTGGTGTTGCAGGCCGTCAGTGGATGGGTGCTGAGAGGCTGCACCCTCAGGGAGCTGTGCAGCCAGTCCAGGCATGGCTGGTCATACAGAGCTCAGCAGGATCTGCCAGGCAGGAAGCCACTGCCGGGGTGTGAAGCTAAACGAGCATTCAAAAATAAATGTGACTGTGTTTTCAAGGTCAGCTTTTTTAAACTTCAGTCTGGAATGTCAAGCTCTCAATACAAACTAAAAGATAAGAAACCCCCCCAGTGTTTAAGAACAAACAGATTCTCTTAGATTAAAAGCACTGCATTTGAATAGGCAGCTATGATTCCCCTTCCCCCTAATTTACAAGTGTGGTATGCAAGCCTAATTCTAGACTGTGCTAGCACACAGCCCCTGTCCTAGCAATTTCATGTGCAGTTTATTTTGGGGCACAGTGTTTCTCACCATATTAGCTAGCTGTCTGCAATAGCCATGGCAAAATAAGCAAGCTGTGCTCTGTGATATATAATGTGGCATGACTGCCACAGTGCAAAGCAGAACGGCCGTATCCAGCCAGGAACCCTTAAAAAGAGATGGAAGCTATGGAGAAAAAAAAAAGTAACAGAAAGCTGTGCTTCGAACTTGGACTCGGCCCTTAGAAAGAAATAAACCAGCGCTGGCTGGTGGAAAAGAAACACCGTGTCCATGTGCAACAAGGGGCAGAATATACCCTCCCCCTGCATCTATTTTTCTTTAGGAAATAGGAGGTTGACATCTTTCGCCGCTATTTCTTCGTCAACTTGCAGGTTTTTGCAGAGGCCAAGAAGCAGGTTTTGAGCTCTGACCGTGAGGATGGGGCGCGGTGCTTGGCACCCTCCGGTGCTCGCCTGGAACCCTGGCCCTGGAAAGGGAAGCTTGTCCTCAGTTGTCTCAAAGTGATGTAGTAATCAAAGACAAGCTCGGTCAGCAGGTTTCACTGCTCTGAGGAGGAATGCTGCGCCCAGAACGCCCAGCTGTCCGTGGGGAGCAGCAGAGGCAGTGCGTGCACGGCTCCGAGCAGATCCTGCTGCTGGTTTGCCCGGTGGAGCGGGATAACTCGGAGCATCCCCACGTCTGGATGTGTCTGGATGTGTGCTGGACTGTGTTTAGCTCGCTGCAAACAGGTACTGGGGGCTGTTGCTGAGAGAGCTCTCCTGATATCAAAGCCCTGGGCACAGAGAATTTTCAGTTTCTGAGCTCACTGCCCCCCAGGAGAACACTGCACTGACCTGGGGCCGTGGAGAAGGCTCCAAAATTGAGGGATGGAGCTGGGATTGTGGGGGTGGAGTTTGGGTAGAAGGGTGTGAGATCACAGGGTGGGAAACCCAGAGTTTAAGGCTTGGGATACAGTAATGGATATAAAGCAAGGTGGAGGCTTCAGGATGTTGCCTTTGTCCTTCTTCACCTTCTTCTTGGGTTTGGGTGATATTGTGGGATTGGGTGGAAAAGTCTTCAGTGCAGGCCACAGGTGGTTGGTTATTTGGTATAATAAATTAGCTGGCATTTATTCTGTGGTTATTTCACCCCTAAAAAGCCTTGTAGGGAGAGGCCATCATCACCATCTCTACCTTGTGAGCTCGGTGTGCTGAGAACTCACATTCTGTAAGACTGTGAAATCGGTAAGAGCTAATAAACACCTGAGTCTGAACAGAAACAACATCTCTGGCTTGAATCCCGGCCCTGAAAGAAGCTGATAAGCTACAAAAGAATCCACATCCTCTCTGTGCCCAGGCAGGCTCTGTGCAGAGCCTGTCCTTGTCACCAGGAGCAGAGCAGGGACAGCTCCAGGCTGGTGGCTGCACAGCCCAGCAGCCTTAGACACTGTTTGGGGTGGAGGCTTTTGTGCAGAACTGGCCACCACAGCTTCCAAACAGCCCCCTGGTACACTGGGCATTGCATTTTTGTCATCAATGAAGGCAAATCAATACTACATTTCAGTGCATCTTTGTTTGGAACTTAGATTAAAAAAACCTTTGGAGTTTTGTTTGTTTGGGTTTTTTTGGCTTGGTTTTTTTTTTTTTTTTTTTTTTTATTTTTTTTTTTTTATTTCATGCTTGTTTCTGCATGAAACATCCTGGTGCTGCATCCATACATAAGACATAATTAATTTAAGCTGCCCTGGCTAATTAATAAAAAAAAAAAAAAAAAAGGCAAACCCTTTAATCAAATCAGTTTGGTTAGAGGCATAAATTAAGGACGTCCATGAATTTCATTGAGTGAAAAATGTTCTTTCCTGTCTATAACTGCCAGTTCCAGAAGCTTTCTATATCTCAGCAGCTCAGTGGTCTGGAATGACTTGGTGAAAGGAGCCAGTTCTAGAGATCAGGATTAAGTTAATGAAATAGTGGCCTGAACATAATCCTGTACTTAAACTCAATTGTGCCTCTGGATTCTGTTTGCTTGAGAGATCTTAACTCTGGATCTGCTGGCAGCAAATGAAATAAACCGTGTAGCCACTATTTCAGCGAACCAGCGTTAACTCACTTCCCTGGACGGTGTTTTGTCGTTTTTATTAATAAATTCTCTAGATGGAATAATTAAGACAGTCATCGTGTAACATCCTAGTGATCTTTAGTGTTAACAGTGTCTTAACAGGGAAAACCAGCATCACCTTCACTGTTGCTCCCAGGAATGTCATTCCAAGGCGTTTCACTGACTCCACGCTGGAGGGAGAGGGGCAGGGGAAGGGATTGCAATGGCCACACCCTGAGAGGTGACAGCAGCGCTAATGACAGAGCACAGCGAGCAGCCTTGGCCTTGATGGGCCACAGCTGGCAACGATTAAGATAAGGGGGGTAAAAGGGGTGGGGCGGCGAGGGGGTCTTGAGAAGTTACAGGAGGTGGAAGAGCACTGAGGATGGAGGAGCAACCTCGAGAGTGCCGAAGAACAGACCAAGGTGGGTTTGAGTTAAGTCTAACAAAATCTCTATTTTTTCTTCCCCTTCTGCTTTCCTGAAAGGTAACAATTATGTTCAGAAGTTGCCACGCTGCCTTTGCCCTCAAATTCCATCCAAGTTTTCTTTTATCTACTGTGTTTTAGCTGAGTTTTAGGCACCGTGGCTGAAAAGGGGCATGTAACTCTTTTCTGGAAAAAATCCAAACCAAACAGGTTGGGGGCTGTCTGTGTGATTTTGAGACAGTTTTGTCTATTCAGCACGGCTGAAATCTCGCTTTTGGAAGTCTGAGAACTTCTGTCAGCTCCCAGGTTCTGTGTACTGAAGCTTAAAATTCTCCCTTTTCTTATTTCCATGGAATTCCTATTACCTGTAGGACTAAACTCGGGCAGGTGCAGACCAAGGTTAAGTTCTTGGGGTTTTGTTGTTTGTGTGAAATGTACCTTCTCTGAGTTTTGCTTGCACTTACCCTTTCCCCCATCTCTGCATAGCTTGATGGAATTTTTGCCACCCTAGATCTGCATGCTGAGCAGATGAAGGCTTTCAGAAGGTCTAAAACCCCTGGGTAGATGCGAGTCAGGCCGTGTCCGGAGGGATGCAGTGCTCAAAGAGCTGCTCAGGGTGTGGCTGGAGTGTTTTATGAGGAAAACCTGTAACTCTTTTCTGGTCCCTCCCTCCATCCCTCCATCTATCCATCCCTCCATCCCTCTCTCCTGAGGCTGTGCTGGAGCTGAGCTCTACAGAGCTGGCTTGCTTGAGTCGGCACCCGCAGCAGTTTTGTTTCACAGCTGTTTCTAGTGAAAAGTTTTCTTTCAGTCAAAAATATTTTAGAGACCTGTTTGTATTCAGTGGCTAAATCACTGGGTTTAAATGTCGTTTCTTGGCTTTGGTATTACGTTTTTCAAAAGGAAGATAAATGGTTGTAGTAAAGCTGAAGTTGCAAGAACAGTTAGTGGATAATTAATTGTGATTTAGTGATTCTCTTTAGCCTCTGATTAGGCTTAGCTTTTCTCTAAAAAATGGACTCGGAGATACCTTTCTGTGGAGTTTGGGTTTTTTTCACTTTTTTGTATCTCAAAAATATCAGAAGGAAATATCACTGAACTTTCTGAAGTACCCCTGCTTTAAAGAAAGAGCTCTCAACAATGGAAGAACACTTATATAATATGTTAAGCAATCCAGTAATAAGAAAATGTCAAGTCAATGACAGTTTAATATCCTCTTTGTCACTGCAATGTTTGCAGAATCTCCCCTCTGAATCATACAGCAAAATGGTACAGATTAAGGAGTTAATTCTTAATAAATTAAGATATTGCTGATAAATTTTAGTGTTCCAAAATCATGGGACAAGTGGGAAGCAGATCACAGCTAGTACACAGTAAATCTCTTGAATTCAGACTGGCATTTTAAAGACACGATAAAGACAAACTTTTTTTTTTCTGAGAATGAACTGAAAGAGACCACAATACTTTTTCTCTTTCTTTCCCTTCTGCTAAAAGGGAAAGGAACAAATTGTAGGTTTTGACAATGATTATATATATCTCAGAAGGAGTTCTGTATTTAAATAACTTTTTTTCTGGGAATGGTTGAGAAATATTGAAAGGTTAGCCCAAAGCCCTTAGGGATGTTTGGACCGGTAGGAGTGGGAATGAGCTCTCAGTTTAATAGCTAGGGGGCCTACAGTGAGACGGATGGATTGCTTGATATTTAGAGAGGGACAGGATAACAGAATATTTTTTAAAGTGAGGTCTCCTTTGGAATAAGGACTCGGTGTTACTCCTGGGCGAAGTCAAGGTTTAAGTTTCAGAAGAACTGGTGTACAGTCAATTTCTGAGAAGGACAGAGAATAAGTGAAGTGTGTCAGAAGGCACCAATTTACTTGTTTGAAACTCAACCTTGGGAATGGGCTTCTTTTCTAAAAAGCAATTGAGAAGCAGATGCATTGCTGAAAATGTCACACAAAAGGCATGTCACATCCTACATCTCTGTTTAAATTTTTCTCTTGTTTTTGTTTTTCTCCTGCCAATCTTTCTATCTGAAACCAGGCAGTTCAACACTTTCTATTCCAATCACTGCTT
>VWZN01021060.1:37879-86216 GCA_013396955.1 Regulus satrapa | reverse complement strand
TTTTTTTTTTTTTTTTTGGCACTAGATCGAGTTCTTAAACTTTTCTGATAATTGTCTGTCAGCCTCACACAACATTTTACAAAATTAATTGCATTCTCAACAATAACAGGCAATTTTACTCACACAGCATCATGCTGTCACTACTTTGTGTTAATAATCTGCCACTTGCCTTCCAGTTCCAGAACATGCATCCTTTTGCCACAGAATATATTTGCCTTACTCTGTCTTCAGCTCTTTTTCTTTCATTTTTTCCCCCCTCTGCTGTAGGGTTTCCCCCCCCATACACCAGCTCCTTTTTCTTTTTTTTTTTTTTTTTTGGTTGAAAATCAAGTTTCGTATATACTTTAAAAATTGCAGGAATGTTGGTATTTCAGGGACATTTGTATTATTGATGGTTGCTATAGGCACCTAGAGCAAGTAAGTTTTCAAGCTGCTCTCTCACTGCTGTCTGTAAATCCTACAGCTATTGAGCACAACCCAGCTTGATACAGAATTTACTTCGGAGTGGATGAATAATTTATATAACTGTGAATTTTTTTTTTTTTTTAGTGGTTTTGTACCCTTAGGAGAGCAGCTGAATATTTACAGTGTTATTGTGAATGCTATGATTATTTCCCGTAGTACGTGAATGTTTTGGCAAGTGTACCAAACCAAACAAAAAAGAGCAGCTCCAATTTATTATATGAGAGGCTTTAGTTTTCAAAGGAAGCCTTTGCTTATGGCAGCGTGGTGGTAAAATAGAAGTTGCTTAATTGGAAGGTAGATAAAGCTCTTGCTGTGCGAGAGTGAGGAGGGGAGCAGAACGAGGTCTGTCTGTGGATTGATGTGTGAGGAGAGCAGGAGCTGGACACTGCTGGTTCAATAGGAACCAAGGAAATGCCCGTTCTTTATCCACACAAATTATCTTTATCCAGTTTTCACAGACCTCATGTGTAACTCCAGTTGGTCAATGGTTTTTCCTGCCCATCACTCCATTGGTCAGTAAAAGGTATTTTACTTGTCCATAAACTCTCTCTATTCTGGGTTAGTTCACATATTTTGCTCACTGACTCCCATGGAACAGATTTCTTGTTTATTGCAGGTGCAGTTGTTTTTCACCCAGGAATAACTTGTTATTAATTAATGAACCCTCATTCTCAGGATGGTTTTCACCTGGGAACTCACAAACCCCCCAGCTGCACTCAGCAGTGACAAGCCAGCCATTAACTGAGCAGAGCAAGGCCTGGTTTTATAGAGGCTTTCTTTTAGAATGTGTCCATTTTCCCCTTTGAGCGCTCTCACAGGTGTGTTAGTGCCTCTCCCGGGGCTGAGGGTGCTGTGCTGTCCTGCAGAAGTCCAGCAGCAGGGCAGTCACTCCCTGCTGCTCCTCCCGAGGTGTCAGGCAGGAGTTTTGGGGGTTTTGTGAAGCCTGGCACGGAGCCCTGGGGGGATGCACCCTGTTTATTGCAGTCTGTGCTAGGGATGAGCGTGCAAGTCTGCAGGAACCATTCTGGCAGGATTAACTCTCAGTCCTTTCCTGTCTTTTTTTTTTGGATGTGGAAGAGTTCCTCTGTAAACACAGGTTCTAACTTGGCTTAACAAAATTCCCTGTCTCGTCGCTGGAGGCTGCAGTAAGAATCCAACCAAACCAGCTTGTTGCATAATTTGTGTTGATGCAGAAGGGTAAATGGATTTGCCATTCATTTGCAATGCAACTATTTTACTAAAAATCAATGTTACATATCGCATTTGTGGACTATTTCAAACTTTTCAGAAAAGTCTGGTCAGACACAATATTTTAGTTGCCATGGAAACATTGTAAATCAAACGTAACAAATATACAGATAGTTAGAAAACTACACAGCACCCAACCCTTGTGGTGTCGTTTCCTTTGGTTTTGGAATGCCAGAAGCAGCAGGTGTGTAACTGGTTCCAGTGATGGCTTGGAGACAGAGATGGGTTTAAGTGGCGTGCTCAGTGTGCTTCTTTCAGCTCCATGTCTCTTTCGGGAGACAATGTTGTATCAAACGTGTGTGTCCTGCTTCTCTTGTAAGGTGTCAGGTACCTTTTCCTCTTAGGGAGGGCTTTGACCTTCATTTGACACTGTACCAGTTCAAGGAGAAAGATTTATGCGTTACTGTTGCTGCTCACGAGAGGGGGAGGAAAAAAATTAGGTTTTGCTTTTGCTCTTCAGGGAATAGAGAATTTTTTCTCTACTTGGGGTAGAAGGTGAGTTCAGCCAATATTTAGAGAAGCATCTGACCGAGGAAAAGGATTGGTGTTTCACCGACTCCTGCAGCTGGTGCACACCTGCAGTAGGTGACAAGAAATAATGTGTGGTGTTTAGGGTGATCTTCAGATGCTAATTGAGGGATCTTCAGACTGAATTGAAGAATTAAGCCTCTAACGCACCTGCAAGAGTTTCTCAAAGATCTAGAAGGCAGCGAAGCTTCACAGGACCACTGTGGAAAACAGAATGGCTGAAGTTACACCTGCTGATAACCAATATTCTGCTCAATATGAAATCTGGCAGAAGTTACACCTGCTGATACCAGTATCCTGCTCAATATGAAATCCCACTGAAGTTACACCTGCTGATAACCAGTATCCTGCTCAATATAAAATCCCGCTGAAGTTACACCTGCTGATAACCAGTATCCTGCTCAATATGAAATCCCAGCACTTGAGCAGGAGGGGCAGAGGCTCCTCAGAGCATCCCACACGAAATGCCAGCGTGGCCCAGAGCAGCAGCTGTTGCTATCCAACGCACCTCTGTGCACACCTACAGTCCCCTGGTGATGACAATGAGAGGAGAATGTGTTATTGTGCTGGCACAGATCACGGGTGGCTGCTTTTGAGCAGATAATGACACGTACTCCTACCGTTCCAAATGATGAGGAGGAGTCAACACGGAGGGGTACGTGGAAGTAAAACCCATGTTTGCTCCCCTCACCAAGTGAGCCTTTGGAAAATCTGCTGCTGCTGCCATAGGGGTTTTGAAATGCTGGCTTTCCTAAGCAGCAGCTTCTACAGATTTTATGTTGGTATGCTTATATATAAATATGAATTTATATTTATATATAAACGTGGCATTAGCTTCTCATTTGCTATTATGTCAGAGTACCAGGGAAGCCTTACACGGTTTAGCCCAGGAAGTTTTGCACTTTTTTTCAGCCCCTCTCCTCCTGTTGTGCTGGCTAAGACAGTGTTACAGGTTTTGTGGTAGAAAACTGAGGAGGGAGACTGTGCTGATTTATTTGGTTCTCTTTTTTTTTACTTCAACAGAAGGCAGAATTGTAGAACACACATTTGCTGCAGCACTATTGTCATTATACTTTTTTTTTTCAAGTTTATATGTAACCATGCAAATTTTTCAAGGACATTTTACAGATTATGCATAACACCATCTGCCTGTCGTGAGAAATATCTGTGTTACGTGACAGTAAACTTTTCATTATGCTAGGAGACGCTGGGTAAAGGTTATCTCAAACTAGATAATACCCCCAGAATTGAATCTAGGAGGAGCTATGTGCAGTGCAAGTGCAGCACAGAGCTGTGTTTGGGCTCAGTTTGAGAGGCCCACGCTGATGCTCGGGCTGTCTCTAGGTAGAGCTCACCCTAAACCCAGAACTTTTTTGGGTGCTGTGCCCTGCCAGGGAGCAGGGCTGGCACAGGTGACCCAGCTGGCCAAAGGGGTTTGGTGTCCAGAGCAGAAACTGGGGGGAGCTGCCTGGGGGGGTTTATCACAGCCCAGGGACTGGCTGGGCACTGGTGCATCCCTGTCTTGTCTCTGACTTTGTTGCTACCTCCCTTTTCTCTACAATTCTTATTCTGGTTTTGGTATTTCAGTTTCAAAGCTGTTCTTAACTCAGAAACAGCTCACTTGGACAGATACAAATAACACCAAGGGGTGGGTTCAGCCCCGTGTGGGCTGTTCCCGTAAGAGCCTGATGATCTGATGGGTCCCCTCCAGCTGGGAATACTCTGTGCCCTGGGAATGGAGCAGCTTCTCCCCATCCCACAGGGGGAATCAGCCGCCCTGGGGCACTTGGTTGCTGCCCCGGGGGTTAAACCACGAGCTTGCATTTCATCTGGGACAATATTGTACCAGAGGACAGCCCTGAGTGGGTGTCTCCAGGGGGAAGACGGAATCAGTGGGAGCTTTGGCCAGCTGCGGTGGGTGGTTACATCTGCTCTGGCAGATGGGCTCCTTGCTGAATTCCTCTGGAGTCAGCGTTGGTGCTGACCTTCTCCACTTGGCTGGAAATGTGTTGTAGCCCCAGATGATCTCGGTGGCAACATTGCTGCTGCCAGGCTCACCGGGCAGGGCTTTGTAGGCGTGTTTTAGGCTCTGCCTTAGTGGCATCATTTTAAAAGCAAACCGGTGTATTAAGATCTCAGAAGATTTTCTTTGAATTATTTGAAAGCTGTTGAAATAATATATGCCATCTCTGTATGCCTATATATGTTTTCCTCCTGCTCTTTGGCCACTTCAGAGTAACTTCTTACCACTGTAAAACTTCTCACAATGTTGCATCTCATATTGGGGTGGAAATTAAAATACTTCAAGTGTATTACTAGATGGAATAATATACATGTAAAATCCAAGTTCTTACTGTTTCTTGTTTAATTATGCTTTTCTGTACTGTGATCAACTCTACTTTTCATCATTCTTGCAATAACATCTATTAAAACTTACATCAGTCTCAAAGCATGCATTAAATGGTAATAAACAAGTATGTAGCTTCATAGCTGTACTGATCCAAATGAGTGAATGGTGTTTTGTGTCACTTTTTATTGAAGCTGATGGATCAAAACTGGAGCTGTTGGTGTCAGTGAGAGTGGTAATTTTACTTTTGTGAGACTTGGCTCAAGACATTCAGCCTGCTCTTTATTTGTCTTTGGATGACTCTTTGGACGACAGTGGGATTTTAGTGGAGGTGTTGGTGTAATAACAGTTCTTGTTGAAACACTTCCTCAGCTCCCAGACTTAGTCTGCTGCCCTGTTCTGGAAGGGATAATGCAGACTGTCTTAAGGCTCCGTACTCAGAACCTGTTCCAGTTGTGCTGCCGGGTAATTTGTTGAGCTCATGCTTAAGTGCAAGGGATTTCTGGCGAGATCCCCAGCTCATGGCTTGCTTAATTCTCCATCCCTGTGTTTACTGAACGATTTATTTTTAAAGTTTCCCCAGATCCAAGGAAGTTACAGTACAGCCTCGTTGGTGCTGACTGTCAATTTCAAATACTTTGTCCTCCAACATCTTAAGCTTTATTTATTTATCTTTCCTCCTAGGTTTTCATGGTACAGTTATCATTTAGGTGATGATTGCCACCATCCTCTCATCAATTGTTAATGTACAATTTCGGACTATGTTAATTCAAGCATCCTTCTGCAGATTGTAACTCCAATCCTTGCATGACTAAAAATTACTTGGTCATACGTGAGAAAGCTTTGGTAGTAGTGAATAATATTGAAGGTTTTAGACAGGGGCTCTGTGTGTAGTAGTTATGAATATTTGACAGTCAAAATATTGATTTACACGGGGTTTTCCAGACTGCCAAGTGGGGGGTGTTAGGGGTAGGTGGTACACACATGGAATGCATGGGCTCCTCCTGGAGAAGGAATTATTATGCTTGTGGCCTGAATATTCAGTTAAATTGCTGAAAATTGGCTGGTGTTGCTTGGAGGCTGGATTCCTGTAGAAGATAAGCCCTGTAAGCAGAATGAAAATGTTTGTGACAGGAGTTATATTCACCAGAATTTACAGAGGAAGGGTCTTTGTGGAATGTATGGAAAAAGATTTGTGTGTGTGGGACTGCACAAGTTGTGAAGCGTGCAGGAGGAAATTGCCTTGAAAAGGTGTCTGTTTCAATCTTGCAAAAAAATATTGGAGGGCTTGCAAGAACATATGCTGGAAAAGGGACAGGATTTTCTAGAACAGGTTATGGCGTGATTGGGTTTTTTTTTTTTGGTTTGTGCAGAAAGTTGATCACAAGGTTTGTACGGAGAACAGGGCATGCATAAATAGTGCTCTTTAGATAGTTCTGTCATGGCTGGTGTAGCAGGGATTTGAAAACCTGAGGGTCTGAAGGATGAAGTGTTCAGAGCCAAGTACTGCAGCAGCTGCTTGGCACAGGAGAATAACAGTAGCAAACTTCCAAATTTTCTGTTTTTATAACCAGACCTTTGCACTAATATCCAGGGAGAGGAAAATCTTGCAAATAAATTGAAAGATAAAAGATGTGAAATGCGGCCAGGGAGAAATGTGGATCCTACATGAACTGTAGCTGTGATAATTCATCAGGAGCAACAATTATACATTTACAGAAGACATTGCAAACCGTACTTGAAAGATTTTAAAGACACAAGTAAAACCAGCTAAAGTATGTCAACCTCTAAAAGTTAGGTGAGGTTTTGTCCAGAGAATAAAGTGGATTGCTTCAAATCCAAGGGAAGTTAAAGGAAGGAGGAAGCTTTTGTGATGGATAAAGACGGAGATGGAAAGGAAGGCTCAGAGATGGAATGAGAAAGGGAACAGAAGCTGGAGCAGATAGGCTGGGTTTGCCCTGCTGTAAAAGGATTCGAGCTATAAAAAGGAGTTAAGGTGCAAATTGCCATAATTGATGCAGAGATGGCATTCAGATTGTGAGTGATGTTAGCTGTGGACAAATGCAGATATTACAGTAGTGCAGCTGAGCTCTTTCCAATGCCTCATCCTGGCTTGGTTGCCTCTTAAGAGGGGAAGATGCTGCTCACTCTATAATAAACACCCCATGGCAGTTAATAAAACTGTTCCTTTAATTCAGTTTTAGCATAGTTGATTCTTCAACTGGTAACTAAATAAAAACGTTGCAATATGAGCATGTGAAATGGGGGTTTAGTTTCTCTTCGGAGAAATAAAGTTTAACAGCTCTGAAGCTTTTGTGTGTGGGTAGAGGGTAGACTTCAATTTAGGTCAGAATTATGAATATGTACTATATATTTATAATGGATATATTTTTTTTATACTTACAGGTGTTTTGTACACTTATAATTAATTCATTTGTGTTTAAGTACAGTAAGGACTTTGTTCTTCTGGGTGGAGGTGATACAAACTGGAAAAAACCCCAAAGTATTGCCAGCTATGTCCCAAAAGAGGCATACATTTTCCATCTAACCACCCTCATACTGGTTTTATATTACAATTGAGCTGGTTAATTTTGGCCTATCCTCAAACGTCTGTAAAAGTTCTCATTCTCATTAATTTTTCTTCTGATTATTTTCTGATTAAAAAATTCTGAGTTATACTCAATTCTGTGTTTACTTGCACAGACTTCTCATTTTGATAGGCAAGTTTTAATTTTTAAGGTTTTTTTTTTTTTAATGTTTGCTTTAAATTTCTTTTTAAGAGGATGGGGTAGCTGGTATGTATCACAAGAGGCACAGTCATAACGACAGCATTTTTGTTTTCAGGGTCATCCTTAGCACTTTGACAACGAATGGCTCTTATGCTGGAAACCAAGAGGGTCAGGAAATGAAAGTACAGCTCAATGGATGTGCCCTTGCAGGATGCTGGACAAAATGATAATGGCTGGGTGGTTATGATGTGGATACCATATATATATATATATATATATATTACACACACTCCAGGGAATATTGGTGGGCAGTAGTGCTGCTGGTAAGATTCTCTTCCTCACCTGTAGGAGTTCAGTTCAGGCAGACTGAATATCTGGGGGAATTAAGGGGACATAATACAATTAAGGGGAATTAAGAAAAGCCTCACCTTTGGGGCTCTAGGATAGTCTGCACTGACTTGGTGCAGTCCTGTACCGTGGCTCTGTCAGTCCTTGCCACACTGGTCTCGCTCTGATGCCATCTTTTATACCAATGGTTTTCTTCCTTGGCTTATGAGATATTTTTTTAAAGTTCAGGATGTTTTTTTTGCAGCAGTGTTTAGAAAAATCTTTGCCTTCATCCTTGAGCTTAGTTTTGCACGAAGAAATATAAACCACGGTTTAGATTTATTGTAGCTTGGGGAGAAGAGAGAGAACATGAGCAGTTAAGATCAGGACATTTAGGTGAAAGAAAAGGTGGATGAGTTTCTGTACAGAAACGAAAATATACTGTGTACTGCACATTTTATTTTAATTTTGATCTATAACTACCATGAATTTAGCAAGCAAGCATGTTGGCATGACCCGTTCTTTATATAATTGTAACACCTAGGGAATTTCCTTAGAATGAGGCGGGGTCTTCTTTGTGGAAGGCTGCTTTCAAAAAGCAGTGGAGGACAAGGTGTGCTTGCTGCACAGGGTTTCATTATCGTGGTTCAAAGCTGCCATGGATAACGTGGCATCGAGGTTTGTGATTTGTTCCTGGACACCGTGAATTGTACATTTCTTTTCCCCCTTACCAGGGTGCAGTGTCACTGTTTTGCTGCTGCTAGAGCAGGGCTCAGAACCCCCACATCTGTCCAGCTTCCTTGGAAATACAAATCGATTCCAGCTCTGTTGCTGGAAGAAAGAAGAGCTTCCCTTCTCCCCCTCCTTTTCCAGCTGCTCCTGTGAGCTGCAGTGTGCTTGCCCCACAAACCCGGGGATGATGCTGCTGGAAACCCCAACAGTGCCCCAAGAGCATCACACGGGGCAGCAGGCTGGGTGAGCTTTGGTCAGCCCCAGACAAAGCCTTTTCTTTCTGAGCAGGAGCCACAGGTGCTGTGTTTCCTTTTCTTCCAGTCGCTTGCTTGTTGGTTTGATAAATTGCAGTCTTTTTACTGCAGCTGCAGTTCAATGGCTGGCTGATAGTCCCTAGATTTGTTCTGTACCTGCACCCTCCTCTTTGTTTAAAAATATGGAATATAATGCTTTGGGTTTTTTTTCAGATTTGTTTACCACAAAGTTCTGATGTTTACAGATTACCAAAACAATTAGGTAGCCAAATTTTAAATCCAGAGAATCTTTTGGTCATAGAAGCACAGCTCTTTATCTTCTCTTAACTGTACTGCTAGAGCACCTTGAACGCTGGTGTTGGTAGAATGTGTGGCAAGGGCCTTGCTTCCAAGTAATATTTCTTTTAATGCTGGAAACAAAGTGTTCAGGGAGGAAACAGACTTGGGGAACTAAAAAAAAAACCAAAAAAAATGTTTTTGCTGGCAGGCCTGCAAGGCTACCTGACCATAAATCTTGGTGCCCAGACGGTGGCTTTGGCAGGTGGAGTTTTTTAATGGTCTGATTAGGATTCTCCGTGTGAATCCTCTTCCCACCGGGAGCCACTGCTTCTCTCTGCTGGAGAGCAGCCAGCTTTGGAGCTGTGCTTCAGGTCTTTGGGAGTCTTCTTTCTGCAGGCTCTCTGTGCCAGAGGAGCTCTGTGTGAAAGGCTGGCTCTGAGAGAGAGCTCCTGACGCTGCCCGTGGAGATGCCTGTCCTGGAAGGGGCGTTCTCCTCCCGTCTGCTTCTCCAGACAGGACCTCACTCAATTTATCCAGACCATTCATCTTCCCTCTAGCAGGGCGCCGTGGAGGATTAATGTATTATTTCAAGGCAGCTGCAGATCCATCACAACCAGAGAGAGGGTGTAGAAAGGGGAATGGAAAAATGGTGTGATGTGCTCAAGGTCATGAGCAGAGCACGGGATAGGAACTGGCTGCTCTGGCTTGCAGGTGGTTTGGTCTAGTCATGCTTCTCATCAAACACACCTGCAGCAAATGAAACAAATCCAAACCAATGGAAAAAAAACAAACCTCAAAGTTTGATTTGATTAATACTACTTTTTGAAGTCTTCTATTCTGGCTGACATTCAATATGGTGAGGTTTGTAGCTTCTGCTTTCCTTGAGGGTTTTTTTGGCTGTAAAAATATATTTAATGAGTTAAGGCCTATTTTTCTCTCATGAGCTTCTCAATTAAATTTCAGTAGCCCTGTTTTGGATGATACTGAAGAGGTAAAAAAAGTTTAACTGAAGAAAATTTTTTTTTAAACATCAAGATACCACAATAAAGTTAAGAGTGTGAAAATGCCACACAGAAGAACAAAGCAAAATTTACAGCAAATACATGTTACTTCAGGTTATCCTTTATTAATGAAATGAGGAATCTGTTCATGATAAAACTGAGTAGAATGGTGAGACCAGATCTTCAGGAGGGAATAATGAGATTCCATCATTGTTAACAGAGTGTCAGATCCTGCTGGGCAACTGACAGATGACTTTGCTTCTGGCTCCATTAGGAAAGGATGCCATTTTTATCTGGTGCATTTAAGAGCACCTTGGAGTGCGAGTGCAAATGAAATACTCTGTCAGAGTAACTTTTTTCACAGTGCTTAATGCTCTGGTGTTTCCCCCCATGCTCCTCATTTTCTCCACTATATGGATGTTAACAGAGGGGAGAGGAAAGGCAGCTTAATTTCATCTTTTTGATCCAAGGAATCTAAATGACAATTAAACTTGATTAAGTGGGAAAGAGCAGTATAGCCATGCCTTTATTCTCATAGCTCTGTTCCAGCTGAAATTATTCATGTACCATCTCATTTTATGGTATCCACCAGCAAGCAAAGTTCTTCAAAAAATTCCTCTTTTTGGAGGATGCAGTGCACAACGTTTTCCCGTTATAGTTTTCCCCTCCTGGCTCTGTTCCTTACAATTCTAAAAAGGGCAACATTCTTGAACTCGGGAAGATGGTACAAAGAGCCTTCAGCAGAGGGTTCTATTTTCTTCAAGTCAATGGAATGAAATGCAGAACAGTAGTTTGAACTGAAATGCAGGGTGCTCTCATTATAATTTTCTTGTGGAACGCTGAAAAGCTTGATTTCCTTCCTTGCATACAGTTACAGTGAAGTGACAGGAAAATCTCTTGTACTACAGATAGCCTAGATTTGTCATAATTCCCAGTGTGTCTCCCCTGTGCAGTGGCATGTACTTTATTCACTTTTCCTTCTGCAAAGGGAAAGTAAAGAATAACTATAAGTAGCTACAAAAAAAGGTACCAACATTAGACATTATTTAATTTGTAATTTTAGAACTGTACCTGAATAGGTGGAAGAAAAACAATGAAATAACTTAAATGAAAGTTATTTTCATCGAGAAGTTTTTCAGTGAACTTGAGGAACAGATTCCTATGAGTCTTTGGTGAGCAGAGAGGAGGTGAAGAATCTTTCAGGCCTTGAATTCATCAGGTCAGCATTACCTGTAACAGCATAACCTGTTTCTCTGGGAGAGCACAGGGCTTCCTAAAAAAAAAAGCACAATGGAACCTGAAATAGGGATCATGAAGTGTCTAGAGCTGTAACTGTGCTCCCTCACCCTCTGCATCATATTTAATCCTTTCGGTGGCTATTGTGTTGTTTTGTGTTTGCACTCACATTAAGCTGCCACAAGAGGTAGGGGAAGAATCAGAAAAATAAGCTTTTTATTCCAAGTACAGCATCCCTCTCTCCTCCATACTGATGTCCCAAATTATTCACCTGTTTTAAGCTTTAGAAATACTTTCCCCCTTAGTTTTTTTCTTACAGGAAAATCTCCCTGTGCTGCACTGCTCAGCTAGTTTTCTTCCCAGCCTTCCCTGCTGTGTTTCAGCTGTCCTCGAGTCTGGTTTTCCCAAAGGTGTGACTGAAATCTGAATAATCCTGTTTCTCTCAGAGCAGTGCTTGCTTGGGATGGCAAACCCAGGCCCCACTTGCCGGTTTGCAGGAGGAAGGTGATGTTAACACATGAAATTAACAGATCTCAGAGTGCAATAGCATGGTCAGTTATATTCTGATCACCGTTTGATGGCATGGAAAAGTGAATGTTAGAAGTATTTATTCTCTGAACATTGCCGTTTAAAAATCTTTCCCTAAATATCTATTTTATTTTTATGGGATTCTTACTTCCAAGCATTTTAACCACCAAAATGCAGGTTTATGGGAATGTCAAGATGCTTACTTTTAATCTAGAAATGGAATTCTTGTCAAACATGACTGTCCTGTTTATTTCTGAGAACCTGTGTTGTGAGATGATGGTCAGCATTTGGATGCACAAATTGATTTCACGTCCATGACTGATACATTGTGGAGAAACGTTCAACTCAAGAATTATTAAAAAGTATGTTGACAGTGTTTGTGGTGAGAATTTCTGCAAGGCAGCAGAACTGCTGTTTTNGATTGGGTGGAAAAGTCCCCAGTGCAGGTGATAAGTAGCTGGTTATTAGGTTAAGAATGAAAATAATTTAGCTGGCAATCCTTAATTGGTTAGATTACCCTTAAAAGGCCTTGTAGAGAGAGGCTATCATTGCCATTTCTACCTTGCTGAGACCCCACATTCTCTGAGGCTGAGACACTGGTAAGAGCTAATAAACACCTGAGTCCAAACAAGAACATCTCTGGCTGTACTGCCAACCCTGAAAGAAGCTGATAAACTACATCAAAAATCCACAGGGTTTGTACACTCCATGCTGCTGTGTGTGTGTTTATTAATGTGCTTCCATTTCTCTGTGGCTGTTCTGTTTTCTTTATAGCTGGTTATATGCTCCCAGTATTTCCCACTTAGTTTCATCTTTTCTCCGTTTATGGGATAATTCAAACTCAGTAAAGATGAAGCGAGCCACACTTTGAGGGCAAGTCTTTTAAAACCTACATGTTTATCTGCACTTACTCTGGCTCCCTGCAGTAGGTAGAGTCCCTTTATTTAGGGTGCTCAGTAAAACCCATGCAGCATTGCAATAATAATATGCAAAACCCCAGTGATGCTGCCCTCGTTCAGAGCCTACTGAAACAAATGGAACTCTCTGGTTAGCTCAAGTGAGCTCTGATCAAATCTCACAAGCCAGCGTGTCTGTATGTACCTCTTCGGATGTGCTAGAAGTTGTCAGGGATGACCAAAAATAATTGCTACATCTTCAGAAGATGGAACAGCGACTGCAGGCCTTGGTATTTTGCATTAAGGGTGAGCAGATCTTATGACTATGTGGCATCTCAAAACCTACTTCTATCTTTGGAAGAGTCGCAAAAAAAAAAAATTCTGGTTTGCAAAGAAACCTTATCTGTGTTTTAATTTATTCCCTTTTCAAAGTGAGTATGAACAAAATTATGGAAACAATATGTAAAAAGGACCCACCAAAAGGAATAGAGGTGCACACAAACCCTGGAAGCTACTGCCCTACCTGCACAGTTCTGCATTTTTTTTCCCCTGAACTAGATTGTGACTTTTCACTGCACATCTTCCTTTTATGGGTTTTTTTTCCTGATAGCATTCTTGGATTTTTCTACTTTGGTGACTCTTTTCATCCTTGTTCATTGGCTAATTTTTTTTTTTAAACTTCTTTTAAATTTGAATTAAGCTGCAATATTTCAGAAGAGCAAAAGGAGCTGAGAGTTACCTTGTTTAGATATCATGTCAGATGATGATTCAGTAATTACAGCTGGGCTGCATAAAGGTATGAGAGAATAATAAGGGATGATATGTGGTGGTAGAAAGGTGAAGAAGGAAGGGAAGTGTTTTTTGGACATTTTTTATATAAAAGGGACAATTGAAGGGACTTTGGCTGTTTGTTGTCCCATATCACCATTTTATCTCAACATGTTAATACCTGCAGTGGGGTCTCTCTCTCCCCTGTGTTCTTGGGAATCCCTGTGGATATCAGCACAGCTCAGCTCTGTAGTATAAGATCTGTATTCCAGTCACTCCTGCAGGCTACTAAAGGTCAGGAAATGAACCTTTCCACATAGGTACCATCAGCACAAGCGCTGATTTTAGAACTCATTACTAATGAGAATGAGTGGTGCAGACAGTAAGAGTGAAATGTGGGGAAGAGGAAATGACTCCTGTTCAATTAGGTCATAGATTAAAAGCTGTAAACCCAAGTAAATTCTCAGATACAAAATACAATACCATAATCCTAAAATCACATTAAGCAAATAGTAGGTTTTTGTGCCAGAGGGGAACAGTCAGGGATGTTAAATTGGATCTCCTGTGCAGCAGAGAGCTACACTTTCCTCTCAACTGGGCTGTGTCTTCTGGTTTCCAGAATCTGGAAACAATGCTTCAATTTGGGATTTAGTTGAGGCTGGATTCATATTCAATGTCCCAGAAATCCACATGAGTTGCAAGAAAAGCCTTTCTTTGCTGTGCATGTGTTGATCAGGTTATCATGAATGTAGGCAATAAAATATTTTTCTTTTCTCCTCAGGGCCACAAAAACCAATTAGCTGCTCTGCTGTCCATAAACAAAAGAGCCATGAAGTCTTATAATCACATAAATAATGAGAAGCTTGCTGATAAAATTAAATAGAAAACCAACTTCTTGGTAGGAACGGCTAAAAAAAGCCATTGGCAGGATCCCATTTCACCACAGACCAAAAGGATCCCAGATGTGTGGACCCCATGAACATGGATGGTCCCTAATCAGAAGGTGGATAAATGAACAGAACTGCTGCCTTGTGTCTCAAAGGGGGAGTAATTTCAATGGTTTCACGGTTTTGGTGTTCATGTACAAATGCACACCTGAATTGCCCTCTTAAAAAGGAAAAACTGCCTTGGAATCTCGGGGGGCAGTGAGAGGCTGGAGAAATCTGAGGGGGCAGCAGGGACAGCACAGCTCAGGGCAGTGCCTGCTTTCCCTTTGGA
Organism: Regulus satrapa; assembly: GCA_013396955.1. Lineage (NCBI taxonomy): Eukaryota > Metazoa > Chordata > Aves > Passeriformes > Regulidae > Regulus > Regulus satrapa. Next base: position 71,660 of record VWZN01021060.1, on the reverse strand, counting down.
CTTGGAAGGCTGACCTGGAGCAGGGACTGACAGAGCAAAAGGGTGAAATAGGGATTTATTAAAAGGGTTCAGTGGATACTTGGGCAGTGCAAGAGCCCAAGCAGGGCTGGACCCAAAATGGTCAAAAAACAGAGAACCGGCCAGAGGGCCTTTCTAGCGTTTTTGTAAGTTTTGGTCCATTAGCCTACAGCAGCTAATTATCCAATTAAACCTTCAGGCTATCAAGCTCCATCCTCCTTGTTTTCCTCTCTTCACTTCACTGTTTTTTGTACTTCCTTGTCCTGAAATCTGCATCCATCACCCTTGCTCCCAGGAGAAGGGGGAGGGATTGTTTTGTCAGCCCACTGTGAGGAGAGCTCAGCAGCACCACTATGAACCCCAGAACCCCACGGAAATAACCGAGCCCGAGACGCAGAGGAGCTCCAGCTTGAAGGCACCTCCCTGCTTGTGGCACAAACCGTGGCCGGACAGCTCGCACGGAGCCTCCCTGCTCCTGCCCACCCAACACTCTGCTGGGGCTCCAGCCCTTCTTGGGGCACGCCATCACCCCTTGGAGCCATCATCTCTCTCCAGAACGCCTAGTTAGGGTTTTATGCACCCTTCAGTTAGTGAAGGATCACGGGTTTTGTTGGTTGTTCCTTTTGCGGCCGTGTCGCAATGTGCTGTAGGGATACAATGGATTGATGGATGTTTCTTGCTTGGCTCTTTTGAGCTTTTCTGAGATGTGGGTTAAATTATTCCCTTCTCCCCCCCCCTTGAATGCATAATTAACTATGACTTACACTGAGATTTCATTGCATGGTAACATAATGCCAGTTATTTTTATGTCAAACATATGTTTTTCATAGCGGTTTAGATAGTTGTGGGTTGCAGTTAGAGGTTTTTTTACCGTGCAGTTATTTCTTAGATTTATGTAATAGCTTGCGCAGGTTTTTTTTTGGTTGGTTTTTTTTTTTTCCCAACTTAAGCTGTGTCAGAAGAGATAAAGCCTGAATTTCAGGTATTAGAATTCTATAGGGAAATCTTGTCTGTGTTGTTACTCCCCTTGATTTTATTACCCTTCACTGTAAATGTAATCTATATTTAAAAAAAAACCCATGCAGCTTATATATGAATACCTAGATTTTATTTTGTCCAGGTATTTTTAAGTAAAAAAAAAAAAGTAGCAGTAAAACTCAAGCAGCACAGCATCACTCTTCCATTTTGAAGCTTTTAATAATAAAACAGAACTTGAGGTTTCCATGCCAGGGAAAAGGTGACCTTTCAAAAACCGGAGTAGGTAAATAGATCTCGTGCTAGCTGCTGGGACGAGGGAAGCTCCCAAGGAAAAGGGAGCAGAACCCGGTGGCTCCGTGAGCTGAGCAGCCTGCAGTGCCCCTGCGCTCCTCGCTGCCTGTCGGGGTGCAGGGAGCGTCTGGCCACGTGGAATTCTGCTTTTCCCTGAGCCTGGAATGCACAGCCCTGCCTTGGAGAGGGGCAGGAGGAGCCTGGGAGTGTGTGAGGGAGCAGGGAAGGGGAAAAGCCGGTGGCAGAACGGGAAGGCAGAGCTCTTGTGGTGAAATGTCAGCAGTGGTGAGCCCTTATCTCTCACACACACGGACGGTAATTTCAGCTGTGAGTCTGTTACCCAGCACATCAATTCATCATCTGATTTCCCTATAAACCTGCTTAATTAGCTGAGCATTTGGGGCCTGGTGTTGCTCTGTTGATTTATGCAGTCAGAAAAAGGCTTTGTGAGGCTTTCAATGAAATCCTGGTGTTTTTTCATCTGCATTACATTTGGTTACCACTGGACTGAGTTTGGCTCCCAATCCGCAGTTAAAAATTGTTTTCTGTTCCTTTTAATTCCGACATAATAGTTCCCTTAGCCTTTAATCTATGAAAAGCTTTACACGGTAAAATATTTTTAATTATTTTGTAGATCGAGAGGCTGCAACCAAAGAGTTCCAAGTGACTTGCCTGAAGCAAGATGATGATTGTCAAAGCTGGGACTAGATTGCAGAGGAGCACAGCTCCCATTCTCATGCTTCATCAACTGTATGCAGTGACCCATGTGCATTTTTAGCACATTGTTCCTCTGTGTAGCAGAGGAAGAATCACAATGTAGTTCCTGATAAATGCACTCAAATACTTTTTTTTGTTGTTGTTGTTGTTTTGAAGTCCTAATAATCTGTCAATACTGCAGGGTAACAAAGCATGTTATTATTTCAGTCTCAAGCAAAGGTGGGATGTGAAGTCCTGTCTGCTTGAAGAACTGAAAAAAAAAAAATATTTTCTGACTGGAAAAAGTGTTTTGATCAGGGAAGACCCACTGTCAGGAAGTCTGTTTTATTCTTCTGTCGCTGTGAGGCTATTGCAGATGGAAATGCCATCTCACTGGTGAGGGCTTTCTAAATAGAGTATCACAAAAACAGCCCAGGAATGAACAATCACGCATTGATTTTTAAATGCTGTTGTTCCCACACAGCTAAGGACTCAGCTATACTATGAAATACCGGTCCTGTTCCCAGGTCAGGTGGTTTCAAAACACTGATTGGATGTATTGGCCAGGGTCAACCAGCAATAGAAAATTTCTGGTGATTTTTCTGTGGAATGATCAGTGTTTTATTTCATTATTCAGCTCCAAAAGGAGCTGGAATAAGATGTCCCCTCTGCCCAAAAGAACCAAAACAAACTGTCTCAATATAAACCCACAAGAAACCCCAAACAACCGATTAAAAAAAAAAAAAAAGGCAAGATAAATGGAATATTGTTGGGAACAGGACAATATTTAGAGCATCTGTGAGAGATTTTTGTAGAAATAATGACAGAGGTGTAACAAAACCACAGGAATTCTGTATTAGAAGATGGATGCACAAGATGCTGCAGGCTGGAGGATGTTTAGCACGAATGCAGAGCTCTTGGTATGGGGAAATGTCCTTTTGGAGCCTCATCTGGAGATATCACCTGCACCTTGAGGGTCCCCACCCCTTGAGACAGAGGTTGTTTTTCCCTGGATGGTTACAAAGCTGTGAGGAACAGATCCAAAGTGTGGAGGCGCTTGCGAAGCTCGAGGGTTGGGATGAACCTGCTGAATCTCACGTGGTTTTACTCTGGGGTGCAATCTGGAACCCAGACTGGTATGAAAGCAGTGAAGGGTCAGTGGGCATTTGGAGCTCGAGGAGGGTTTCCTAGCCTGAGGTAGAGAGTGTCTGAAAGAATCAATCATTCATTCCAGGTAGAGAAAGCAAAGAGCCCTCGCTGATAATTCTTGTGGCAGACGTTTGGCTGAATGCAGCTGGGAGAGGGGAAAGTCCCCAAAGCAACACGAAGGCAGCTCCAGGCTGGGTAAAGAAGCTGAAGTGTACAGAGAGGGGGCTTGAGAAGCACTGAAAAGATGGGCCAGCTCCTGTTTGACTTTTCCCTTCAGTGTCCCCTCCTGTCACTCAGAGCAGTTCAGCCTGCTCCACGCGCTCTCCAGGGGCTCAGGTGTGTGCATGAGCTGAGGTTCTCCCCCAGATCCCCCCTAGGGCAGGGCTGAGGGGCAGTTCTCTGCTGCCCTTCCCTCTCTGTGTGCCAGGGATGAGCCTGGCTCACCTGGGAGCTGGAACTGCCTTTCTGCCCACTCAGCAGGAGCGTCGGGATACAGAACCAAACATGCATCCACATTCCTGGCCGTGTTTCCTCTTATTTAGTACCCCTGCTGCAGGCTGGGAGGGTGCCAAGAGAGGCGGGTTATTGCTGATTTTTGTGGGCCATGATGATAAATCACTGCTTGCAGTAGCTGTTGCTCATTTTGTAGCCCCTGGTGCTGGTCCCTTTGCACGATTTCCTACTGCCTGCTTCATTGTCCACTTTCAATTTCCTGGGCTTATAGTTTGTAATAAACATTCTTTTCAGGAGTCACCAACCTGTGCCTGTAATGTCCAATTGTGGAGCAACATCAGTACAGCAGAAGAGTGGATATCAGATCTGGATGCTCTAAGAAATTCTCTCGGTAGAACTTGGACAAAATGCAACAGATGGTGTATAGACAAGCTTAGGAAACTAATCACAAGGGTTTTCTTTGAAAGCTCCAACTTCCTCATTAGGAAAAGGACTGAAGCATACTAATTTCTTGTTCAGTTGGAGGTGTAACCCTTCTTTAGCTTAAAAAACACACACACACACACACACAAAAAAAAAAAATTCCCCAGAGTGCCTAAGAACAGGTATTTCTGTCTGAGATGAATAAAATTTTACTGTGGTAAAAAAAACACTAGAAAGATTTTACTTGGAGTGTTGTGGGACAGGTGGGAGTGGAGTATGTAGTGAAGAGTCCATCTGGGGTCAACAGAGCATTTCATTTAAGTGGAATCTTAGAGTTGGAAGTTTTTATTTCAGCAGATTGGAAGGCCCCTAGGGCCTGTGATTGCATTGTCTGATTGCTTTGAGAAGTTCAGCACAAGGAAGGAAATTTGCTGTCCTTTAAAGGCTGATACAGAAACAACTATGTATAACCTAGGCTAGGATGAATTTAAAGTGGAAATTAGAAGGAACAGTGAAAAGGAGCAGTGAAGAGAGTTTAGGATGGACCTTGGCTATTTGATAACATCATTTGGTGACGGGTGTGTGGTTTTCACGTGGGGGGCAAAAAGAGCTGCTGTATCCCAGCTGGCACTCAGCAAGCAGAAAATGCTTTAGCTCACCAAGAGGTTCTCTAATGTTCTTGAACGTGGGTAGGGCAGAAACAAGAACTGAAGATCGATACGCAGCGCTCATTGCTGATTTCATCGTTTAGGAGCAGCATGGAGTGCTTCCTCATGGGACCTGTTAAGGAGTATAATATATGCTGTGGAACTATATCCTCGCTCCTCTGGAGAGGATTTTCCATCGGATGACACTAAAAATATCTCTGAATCCACAGCTGATGAGTTTAATTACTCATCAGCTCTTTACATTACAATTCATTACCCTGAGGTAATAAAGATAAAATAAAGCACTTGGATGCCATTGTGCCATTGTTGCAGCGCGTTCAGCAGATTGTCTCTAATCAGAGCTGCTTGTGTTGATGCAGCATAATTAATAGAAACACGAGAGCACTGTCCTGAATGAACCAATTCCAACAGGTGCCCCAGCTGCTGCGGGTCCTTCCTTGTCTGCTGCCTTTCTGGAAGGATGGCCAGTTTAATTACAGAACCTCCCTTTGTCCACCTTGCATTTTAAAGCCACGCTTCCATTTTAACTTGTGGTTATTTCTATTAAATAATAAAAATATGCCCCTAAACCACGACAGTTGTGGCTGTAGCCCATTCTGCACAACCCTTGATACTAAAATTTTGACAGAAATGATATTTTAGATAATGTAACAAAGCTCTGAAGGAATCAAAGTTGTATGACAAGCAGTGAGTTCTATTTCAGTATATTATGCATAGCTAGCCTTTGTTCTTGGCAGGGCTCTTTCCTCTGAGCGTTGGTGACACCTGTGTGGTATTTTACAGCTGAAGGGCCAGTGCTTGTATAAAGGGGAACCCCAAATCTTTCCTGATCGCTGGCAGGCTTTGCCTTTTTACTCAAAATCATGGATGGAAATGGATTATTTCCAGCCCCGTCGCTATCATCCGACACGTGGAAGTTGCACAGCAGCTGCCAGGGAAGCCTGGCACAAAACTGCCTTTGAGCCTCTGGAGCCGTTGCCCCGAATGATTTGATCTTGTGTAGCCCAAACCACTGTTTTCAATGCTTGGTGCTCATTTTCAGAGCAATGCACCGATCAAATCTGCAATGTGCAGAGGACAAACATCAGTTTGGGGAGGCAGCACAGCACCTGGGGGCCTCTAGGGGAAAGAGCAGCACAAAACCCATGGGGACTGGAGCAAGACCGTCTCTAACACTGCTCAAACACCTCTTTTGTGAAGGGGCAATTAAGGTTTTTTCACTTTCTGAAGAGCAAAACTTAAAAAAAATTACATACAAACTAGCTGTATTTGATGCCTGGGCATTTAATACTGTTTAAGTAATCTCTTAGAAAATAATTGCCACTAATGCTCTTGGTTGTGCATGCAAGAGAAAAATATTTTAACTTGTAATATTAACAAACGTAGTATTAATGTTAATAACTTATAATTTATTAATTTTTTCAGCCAGGAGAACTTTTTTTGGGGGGGGGTTTCAACTTCTTTGTCATAGAAAAGTGTTTATTTTTTTAGGGCAGTGTTCTCTGTTGCTCTCAGCAAGCATGTGCTTGCCAATTAGAGGCTGACCTGGTCTGTCCTTCTGGCTGTTTCAGGCCCTGGTGTTATTACAGAGAGTTCACTCTGTCGCTTTCAGCCCTGCAATCAATAGCTGTGATCACAGCCAAGGATGTTACATGACTATATGACCCAGATATACAAGTCTAGGACAAAAAAAGCGCCCCAACAGTTTGGAGAGCCTCGTATTTTGATTTAGTTTGCTCTAAGAAAAAAAATTAAAATAATTCTGGAACAAGCTGAAGGTTTTCTAACTTTGCTGTGAAGTCATGGGACAGTTCTGATCCAGGCTTCCCAGCTCCCTGCGTGGTGAGCATGGTTCATTAAAACCAAGGGGAAGAGTCCTTTTTTAAAACAAAGAAAACTTAAATTTAAAAAAAAGGGGGAAGAGCTGCAATGGCAACTCACCAGACAAATCCTGAATAAATCTATTTTTCAGGCTTTTGCAGCACGGCTCAAGGCATGACCTGTGGAAAATCCTGGGCTCTGAAGTGAGCTGACCCTTTAGTGTCCTGTTGTGTTTGAAAGGTGAAGGGGGGTGCGTGACCAGTAGAGATGCACTAAGTACTGGGGATGGAGAGTTTATTATGAAACATTAATTAATCTCTTGCTGCTCCTAGCCTGTTTCCTTTGTGTGCTGTAAGTTGTGCCCTTTCATGAAGCAGTCTCATTGTAAACAAGAGATAAGTAGTTCTATTGGGGTGACACAAAAGGTGGTGACAGGAGCCTGTGCCTGTGCCTGGCTCGGTGATGTGCTCATGCTGAAAGGCCATTATTCTGAGGGCTCCAATATTGGAGCACGTGGAGAAAATGTGGAACATACTGCGTGGGGCTGACAGAGAAGTGCTATTTTGGGGCGCTGTGATGGTTTAATCTCTGTAATTTAATTTATTTAATGAAGTCAGTATGCTGACTTATGGGAGCTGGTTCTCAAAGGGCTCAGCTGGGCACTGGACGGGGCAGAGCTTTGTTCCTGGGGCTCTTCCTCTCCAAGTGCCCACGTTTCCCCCATCACGTTGACCCATTTGGGTATTTCTGTAGGACACTGAGCTTCTGCCATGAAGCATTTACTGTCTCTTGCATAAATGACTATTTCTTATCCCCAGGGTTATTCTGCCGTGGTCCGAGTCATGGCTGCAAAGGGTTTAGAGTGTGGGGATCCTTCAATTTCTGGTTCAATGTGCTCCAGACTTTGCTATTTCAGCTGTCTGCCCTACTTCTTGACTAAACAGTATTACATGTGTTAAAGTAAATTTATGCAGTCACTGTAGGAGAAAAGTTTTAGAGCATGCTGAAATCCTAGGATTTCATATACTGGCCACTGACATTATCAGGAATAGGATTAAGGGCTGGTGAAACTCCTGAGTATGTTCCTTGTGGTTTCAAATACATGCAGAACTGGGTACAAATGATAACACTTCATATTCAAAGACCAGTGTCTCCAGTGATTTATTTCAGTTTGGAAGTGAATTGTTGCATCATCAGTGCCTCCAGAGTATAGGAGCTTAATTTTTTGAGCCCAAGGATCAGGATAAATGCAATGCTTTCAAATTCTCAATGAGCTCAGGAGTTAATAAGTTTTGTTTCCTGCAAGGGCTAGAGTCTCAGAACCCCAACAACACATCGATTGGCAAACAATTAAACATGGTTACCTTGAATTATTCTGTCCTCATCAAACGAAGCAGCAGTACATGGCAAGTCTCTTTCATCCCAAAGAAAATCCAGAGCCCTTCCCTCCCAGTAAGATGACCATGAGGAGAAAGAAGTGGAAACCACACTGAGAATTTGAACTAGGATTTGGGGGAGGCAACTTCCCTGTTCCTATTAGCTTTTTTCTTTTTTCTTTTTCTAGCAATACCTTTATCCATGTAAAATACATATTTTAATTCCCAGTTGAAATACATTACAGACTTTTCTGTTTTTGTTTATGGCCTCTCAAAGGCCTTCAGCAATCAAAGTGTGCATCAAGCACTCAGGATGTTGAGACATGGGGACAAAACTGTGGATACAATGAATATTTCAGGTTTTACTTTCTTTTATGATTAGAGGATACACCTTATAAAATCATCAATATCAGAGTGTTGCACGTGGTTTCATTCCTTCATGTCTGAATGAATTTTGGATGTGCAGAAGGGTGTGCAGAGGATTCATGCAGGAAGATGGATGGCTCTGGGACAGGGGAGAGAACCCTGCACTTGAAAACAAAGCCTGCTGTTCGTGTGAGTTTGATGTGAAAAGGTGAAAAATATTTTGTTTTGCTTTGGTTTGAACTCTCTGCTGTATCAAAGAAATCCTCAAACAACAACTTAAAGAATAAGCCCCATGTTCCTATGTCTGAGCACTGTTTTTGTTGTAGAAATTCTTGATGTGTTGATACGTTGAAATTAGCATTTTTCTGACTGCAAAAGGGGACGGTGTTTCAGTACAGCTGTTCCTCGGAGCAAGAACAGGCACATTACTAAATGGAGGAGGAGCTTCCTTAGCAAAAGAGCAAGTGAATGGTAAATGCTAAAATCTGTATGGAACTGGTACAAATCAGCTAATATTAGACTGTACAATCACAGTGTAATTTTCATTGCTGTGATGTTACAGTAGAAATGCTTCAGGCCATAATGCAAAGCCTCTTCTGGAAATTCATTTTAGGTGACAGTGTTTTTTAGCAAGTGACAGTTCTAAATATAGCCTGATGAGTAAAAAGACATTGCCCTTAGGATGGGCTTTTTTTCCCCTCTTCTCCATTACCATTTCAAATACCAGAAAGAAATTTTAAAAACCCACGAATATAGCAAAGGCTCTTTCTCTGGAGGGCTTCTCTGGTAGATAATGATGAAGCCTCACGTGAGGGTGACGTGGTTTTGTTTCAGGTTGGTTTTTTTTGCCCGATTTCGTGTTGCTCTTTGGCAGCATGACTGGGTAGGAGGTGCCCCAGCACACGCTCAGGTGCTGCGCTGGTGATGGAATGCACAATTTGCAGTGTGCCTGTGTTGGCTGTGCCCCTGATGTGGGGAAGAGGAGGAGGAAGGCACAGAAATGAGTGCACTGCAGCCCTGAGAGCTCCAAAATGAGGGAATGGTTGGCAGAAAGGACATTTCTAACCATGCAGCTTCAGCTCCGCAGGAGCGAACAGAGCAGCGCTCCCGGTTTGTTGGGCGTTGCAGAATTTTCAAGGCATGGTGTGTTACCTTAACTGGGAAAGAGGTTTTGTGAAAGACCATTCGTTCAGGACTCGAACTTGACTGTCCTTGTGGATCCCTTCCAATTCAGGAGATTCTGTGAAAAGAAAACTCGTGTGAGTAGTGAAAAAAGCCCTCAGTTTTTTTTTTCCCCTTGTAACATTTATAACTCTGAAAATTGAATGTAGTGTAAGTGGGAAAACAGAAGAGACCTCGCGTTATTTGCAAAGACAAATGTGTAACTTTTGGTACCAATTATTCATTTTCACTGTGGAAGTGCTACCAATTTCACAGAGCTCCAAGCAAGGAGGGAGGAGCTGGGCAGTGCAAAACCAGCCCCAGGTGGACCTGTGGCAAGCACTGTAAAGCAGAAAGTTCAGAAAGTTCCTCTTACCTACCTTAGAGGCTGCCACTGCTCATCGTATTTAAAGCAACACCCTGTGTTCCGAGTGGCACCCAGTGGTTCAAGCCTTTCCTGGCTTGCACGTGCTTGCCTGTGCCAGGGTCAGGAAATAAATCTCTGCCTGTAGTGAGGTCTCTGTGCTGGGAAATGCTCTGGCTTCTCACTGGAAAGGGCAGTGCCATCTGCAAGGTTCCAGGCTCACTGCAGGTTCTCCCCAAGCTTCCCCCGGACTGGAGCTCTGGTGAGCATTTGTGTTCACACAGAGGCAAGTGGATAGCTGGAAAACTGAGAAAATACCCTGAGGTTCAGCATCAGGGACCGTGTCCTGTCCCACTGCTGCTCCCTGATGTTTCTGCAGAGCCGGTGACCAAATGCTGGGGCTCTGTGTGTGTGTTAGGATCAACTAAATGACTTTCCTAACCTTGGTGCTTTCCCTCGTTATGTCAGATGAACCTTGTGGCTCCATGTGTTAATATGTAGGCTTGAGGTTTTCTGGGTCTGAAAAGTGGAACTGGACTTGTGCTTAATCTCCAAGGGGTGGGTGTGTGTGCTCTGGTGTGCAATTTGAACAGCTGCATTCCAAAACTGTTTCCTATTTCATTGTGTTCTAGCATTTAACTATAATCCTCTCAAGAGGCTGTGTAAGAAGGCAGATTTTTAATGAAAGGCAAAAAAAAAACCTCTCCTTTGTATGTTCATGAGGGTGAACATATGATGCAATCTGGCCTCCACCAGTCTGCCTTCTAATTATGTGTCCATGGAGCTCAGAGATGATGCCAGAAATAGTAGTAATGATAAACTGTTTCAAATTCATCATCCTAAGAGCAGGAATTTGGGAGCTGTCACAGTGCATTTTTTATTAAGCACCCAGATTAGCCCAGTGAACTGGAGGAGAAGCTCTGAGGAGAGGCTCAGTCATTCCCTGACACAGCTGAAACGTGGCTGCTCCCTCCAAGAGCCTGTCAGAGATGTTGGTGGGGATATGCAGACTCGTCTCCAAATCCATTCCAGCTCTGCACCTCCTGAATTGCAGCCCCGTGTGAAAATGTTGATCTGTGGCTCATGGAAGAGGGAAACCCGCAGCTCCTGGGCTGGCAGGGTTATTCCAAAGGAGTGTGGCCAGGCTGTGGGAGGAGATTCTCCCCCTCTGCCGCTCTCCTGCGGGACCCTACCTGGAATAGTGGGTGCATTTTTGGATCCCCAGCAAAAGGAAGAGGTGGAACTGAAAGACTCCTCAGCAGGAGCTGCAGTAACAGGACAAGGAGTGATGTGCTCAGTCTGAAAGGGAGGAAATCTACGTGAGATACCTGGAAGAGTTCCTTGGCTGTGAGCGTGGTGAGGCAGTGAACCAGGCTGCCCAGAGGAGCTGTGACACCTCATCCCTGGAGGGGCTCAAAGCTGGGCTGGATGGGGCAAAACACTGAGGGTGGCAGAATGTGTCCCTGCGAAAAATAGAACTCACAACAGAATGCTTCACACCTTTTTTTTGTCCTCCTGAGTGGCGTTTAGAAAACCCACAAGACTTTCTTCCCTGTGTTTTCTTTAAATAAGCCTAGCTTTATACATCTCGCTGCTGACAAGCCATGTTGTGATGTGTCAGTTTATGTTGTGTCAATTGCCTCTGCTTATATAATGTGCCATGATATGACTAATGCAGCCCAACATGAGTCACCTGTCGTGACAGCTTTATGCTCTCAAATAAAAAAAAACCAAAAAAAACAAAAAAAACCCCCCACCTCTTTGCCTTCCCTTTAGAAATCTTTCTGTTATTGTTGTTTTATTTCCCCTAACGATGCATTTTATCCCATCTACCGTTCGTTGTTTCGAGTTTTTTTTGCGACAAGATGATGAGTAGGCACACGCATTCACTATTAATGAATATGACTAAATGCGTGCTGGAGAGGTGTAGAGGCATGAGGTGCTCCCACTGCCTGCTGTGAGGGGAGATGATTATAGATCTGCCTGCCACAGTACCTGCAGGAAAACGTTTCCAGCAGAACAGCACAACCCCAGCGAGCAGATGGGAACCTGCACGGTTATGATGGGGGTACCAGGAGATGGGATGTAACGTTGCACCGAGCTGTCAGCAGCGGGCTGTGCTTGTGCTGTTGAGCTGATAAGGGCACAAATGCTCAGCAGGTGCTCGTGGAGCGTGTGAGCAGCGAGAGAAAAGCAAGGTTTTGGCTGTGTTTCCTCGGTGGGAGAGCCCCGAGGTGCTCGCAGGCAGGGCCGTGGGATGCCCTGGGAGAGCTCCGGGGTTGGAGCGTGGGGCTGTGGGCTCAGAGCCTGCCAGGCCCTTCTTGGAGAGCTGGGCTCCGTCATCCCTGTGGCTCCCTCCCAGTTCGAAGCCTTCTGCATGGTCCTCAAAGGAAAAAAAAACGGGCGAGGATTTGTTATTTCTCAAGGGTGGCTAACCTGCAAATACAAGCTGACTCAGGTCGTGCATTTCTTTGTAACCTTTAGCACGTTTTTTTTTGATTCAGTGGTGCTTTTTTGCTATGAAAGCATGAAGTGCTTGTGAGGTTTTTCATTGTGTCTTTCCTCCTTAGATAAAACCAGACCTCATTTGAGTAAAAGAAGAGAATATTTTCCTTAAAATGATCTTCGTATCATAACAAATTATATTTTTTTAAATGAAAGATTGGTGTAACCAGGAAAATAACTTACATTGCAGCATGCTTCTCAAGTTATATAGAGAAAGAGTAGGGTGAAAATTCACTAGTTTTATTCAGATGACAAAGTATAATTTCAGAAGCTCATGTCTTTCCTATAAATAGCCTGAGAAAGCACAAGTAGGTTCCAATAAAGAATTACTGAAATCAGTTCACTTATCTTACAGCAGGTGATGAATCAACAGCCATTTTATTGACTGCAGAAGTCTGGAAGCGTATACATTTGCAGATTTTTATCGTGTGCTCATTAATTTTGCCGTACCGTAGGGCTGCCGCTCTTTTGTGTCAGCTCTCAATAAGCTGCCATGTTTCCTCTCCAGTGCCACTGCTCTGTCAGACACATCATTTCATGAGCCAGGAGTCCCTGAGCACTTAGACAGCACTGCTCTCTAAAGGCAGTGCATCCATCTACCCTCCTGTTTTTATTATTTCTTAAACTCACTTTTTTTGGTGATTGCGTGGAGTTATTTCCAATGTTAAAAAGGCAAAGGAGGGAGGGATGAGCTCTAAAACAGATTTGGTTATTAAGTCTGTACTAAAATCAACTTAGACCTCGTGAATCTTGCGTTGTGCTGTCCCTGCTCTGAGTTTCCTTGTGGCTGGATGTGACCACAGACGGGGCTGTAACTGCAACCAGGACCTTGCACACGGTGCAGATGCCGAATTTTCCGAGCGTGCATCCCATCCATCCCATCCTGCTGTGGCCTGTTCTAGTGCTGATCGAGTCCAGGCACTGCCCTTCAAATAGAATGAGCAGAATACTGACACAGGCTCGCTCAATATTTAGGTAGTGTGTTCAGTGTTGGAGCCCACAAAGCTCAGGATTTTCATCCATTTCACATGGCTTTTAGGTCTTGCATTGGCCCTTGGAAGAACTGCTTATGTGTAAATGTATTCACCTCCTCCTTTCCACGTTTTGCTCTGCCTTTCTCCTCTATAGCTATGGAAATAAACTTGCCTAGTTTTTTGTTTTCCTTGTGTGTGCAGCGCTTAAACTTTTTCCAGGCTTAATAACAAAGCCATAACTTACAATAATAGAAATGCCATCAGTCTTTTTTTTTTTTTCCCTGCAGCTACTAGGAACCAAATTCCCAACAGCAGGAGCGAGCTTTCTCCCTGCAAATCTCTAAGTGAGTTGCTCATGTAAAATATTTACTGGCCCCCCTGGTAGTCCCCTCCCCAACACCACACTTAGCTCTGAAGAAAAGAGCAGTGCTGTTAATTCACAGCAGGAGGAGGCTGTGAAGAGCAGCCCGCTCAGGCAATGTACTTCGTGTACTTTGACAAATATGCTGATTTGAACTAACAAACAAGTAAAGCCTTCACTGTTGTTTTCAGCCGTCGGTGATGACTTGGCATTTGTTTCATTCAGTTCTGGCCACCGCTGTCTAATTCAATCTCCATCCAATTTGCAGGTTTCTGTTGCTGTACGTTTACTAAGGAGCTGCAGATTGTGCTCCCCAGCTCCTTAGGATGTAAAACGTTTGTGCCTGACCGCAGCCTTTTATTCACTGAAAGTGCACAAAAGAGTCAAAGTTATGTTTAGAGCTACCTAGTATAATTATTGGCCCTTTTATGGGCTCTAGATTTCCGTAACATCTTCTCTGTGAGGATGTATCAAGGAACTATTTGGAGTGGCAGCCATGGATTTATTGAGGTGTGCCTCACGTGCAGCACCTTGTACCAGCGGTTTGGGGATGGATTTTCACCCACATCACTTTTGATGCGTACGGTCTGAAATGCTCTCAGAATTTTGTTCTGTTTCCCGTGCAAGAAGAAGAAAGGAGGGGCAGAAGGAAAGGTCTGAGCCCTGGCTGTGCTGGGGCAGCAGCTGGGCTCCCCTCACTGAGCGTGCACAGTGCGCTAACGCACGGTGGAGAGGGAGCACGAAAGAAGGATATTTAGCCTGAAGAAATTCTGGTCTGGATTCTTCCCCTTCTTGGCTCTGCAGCAGGCAGGTGTCCCTTGTCCTTGGGTGTTCCATGGGGCTCACCCAGCAGCCGGGGCAGGCGCTGATCCTGCGGAAACCCCACTCTTCCATTCCACGCCCGGTTCTGATCGCAGGGAAATGGCACCTCCGTGCTCCCTCTAACTGCTCGGGCAGATGCTCCAGACGGTTGCTCTTGGGCAGCAAACCCACAGGTGTTTCAAAGCTGCAGGGAGAAAATAAATCCCATGCGCTGGCTTAGAATCCTGTCAGCAGCGTGCGTCGTCACTGGGCGCGGCGTGGTTTGTCACAGAGGCGTTCCTGACACAGGTGAAGGGGCTGTGGACTCAGAACTCCAGCTGGTGAGCAGCCAGGCTCTCTGGAATATTCATGGCATTTGTGCTGTAGTATGGAGAGAGCAACAAAGACGATGAGTGGAATAAATTGTGACTGCAGTGCGGGTGGGGAGCGACTGCATTTTTCCTGAATCCTGGCACTAAAGATACTCTGGGAGCCTGATCTTAGGGATCCTCCTGCTGTTAATCAGCACACCTGTATGCTTTGACTATAGAGAGAGAGAGGGGCAGTGAGCCAGCTCTTTAGAAAGCCAGTAGAAAAGGAGATTATTGGCATAAAATTTTCCTGCAGGAGTAATGGAGATTGTCAACTCTCAGGCCTTTTCAGCGGGGTCTTGCCTAAAGCTTTTCAGTAAACATTAATAGCTCAACAGCATACAAAGTCTTGTGCAGGGGAGAAGAAAAGCTTTTATTGCTAGCTGGACTGCTGTGCTTGTAAAAATACCAAGACTGCAGCGTTTATGGGTAGGTGTGTCCTCAGTCTCCTGTCTGAAGCAGCTGCAGGCTGATGTTTCTGCCTGCTCTTCACTTCTTGGTGATATCATTCCTATGGTGTGGAGCAGTACAAAGGGCTAGGAGGGAAAGAGTAAAAATGCTTAAAGAAAATTAAAAATGCTTGCCAAAAATCAGTGGGAAGGAGTGAGAAGAGTTGCCATGACAAGCTCCAGCACTGCACCTCTGAAGAATTGCTTTCCACGTTTGACACCCTTGCAGTTTCTGCAGTGATTATGGTCTAGTTTCACTCGTAGTTCAGTTTGTATGTTTGGAGATACGACATCACAGAGGGATACTCTTTTGGAATAAGAGCCTTTTTGCTTCTACAATTGTGAGAAATTCAGGGCTTTAATAAATATGAGCTAAATTCTCTGTAAGCTTTACATGATGTGCTCGCAGTGTAGCTCCCCTGATGTTTATAGAGCTACTGCTGCTTTCTTTTTATAAAAGTTTCAGAAGGAAATATGTCAGTCTTGTGAAGAAGCCTTTAAAGAAGAAAATATTTAGGAGGAGAATACCTGAGTTTGGCTTTGTAAGTTTGGAATTTAATCCTTTCAGTGTGGAGAACATAAACTAGGAGAAAAAGGAGAGGCATGTGTGAGACTGACAATTCTCAGGAGGTAAAAAAAGATAATGAAAACAAATATCTTAAATGTAACTTTATGCTTATGTCTAATGAGAGTTCTATACTTCAAAATAGATTTTATTCCCTCCTTTTAAATTTTATCAGCAAGTATAGTCAAAAAAAACCTGGAGTGAGTTGAAATCCTTTATGACATTGCAGTTTGGGATAATTATGGGGATAATTATTCACGGGTCCCCAGTAAAAAGCCTTGCTGTGACTGTCTGAAGATCCCCGTAGGCTTTTACGGGCAGCAGTGACCCTGCAGGACAGGTGGCAGCAGTTCACCTGTGAGCAGAGGCTGCAGCTCAGTCCTCCAGCAGCTGAAGCTCCAGAGGAAGGAAGGTGTAGTTGTTTTCTGCTGCTGGGGAGCTGGGGACAATCATTATGAAGTCACCAGCAGTTAATTTGGCCCCTGACATTTTTTTTTACTGCAGCTTTATGCACTGGAATCACTGGAGCATAATTGTTCCTGGTCTCAGCTATGAGGGCTGTCCTTTATTTCATATCAGACCCATGTTAAACAATGAACAATGACTGGATGCTCAGGCCAGAAATTGTCATTTTCTCCAGACAAAGAGCTGAATCAATTTTTTTCCTCCCCATTATTTTGCTTGTTGGCAGCTTTAGTAAGTGTAACTGGCTTAATACTGAAATATCAGTCGGATTTGCCTTTCCTTAGAGGCTGCTCTGCCCTTGCACTGCAGTGCTGCTCCAGATGTGAGTATCAGCCATCTCTTCTGCCTGGTTAGCCCTGCTGGCAGCCCAGAGCTGCGCTCCTCGCCGAGCCTTGCACTGCCGCGTCCCGCAGCAGATGGCATTTGCTGCAGGAACCGAGGGACCAGAGTGTGCAGTGGACCAAGGGGTGGGATGGATCGGCGTCTCAGTGACTCTTCTGTCTTCCTTCTCTCATCATCTAGAGACCAGGGTGGTTTTCTTTTTGTCCAAGTAGATAAAATCCGATGATACGCGTTCTGTTGGTTCACACGAATTAAAAGATGGAGCTTTAATCTTAGTTAATTCCCGGAAAAATGCACAAAATTCTGCTTCCCTTGATGGGATAGAAGCAAACAAGTGCCACTTTCCCAGCTGTGCCAGTCCAATAAGCTCTGTGCTCAAGAATTCTGTTGGTCACAGCGTTGCCTTTCCAACTTTATTCCCTGATGATCTGGGGAGCCCAGCCCTGTGCCATGAGCATCAACCCTGCATTTCTTGTCAGGTCTCGGGCTGTGCAGGTTATTCTGCATGTGGTGCTCAGCACTCCTGCTCCCTGAAGCACAGCTGGAGTTACACCAGTGGAAAGAAGTTGGCATTTTGGAAGGTTTGGTAGGGGCTGTCATCCCTCCTTCAAAATTACCAAATAATTTCTGGTTTTGTTTTGTTTGGTTCTGGGGGGGTATTTTTTGTGGGTTTTTTTGTTGTTTGTTTGGTTGGTTTTTTTGGTTTTTTTTTTTTTCCTTTGAGCTGGTGATTAATCAATTTAACAGGAGAAAATATAACAGGAGATAATGACGTTCTGTTTGGAGTTGATAGATGACAGAACTGAGGGACCCGAGTTCAAACCCTGCTTTTTAATTTGCCAGGCAGCTGTCACGGCAAGCATGTATTTAGAAATTTGCTAAATGCCTTGGGCATTCACGGGAAACATGGATGGCTGGAGAGAGAGTTCCCACCCTAGCTAAAACACGCTAGAAACTTCCTTTAAACAGTGAAATTGTTCCTTTATGTCTGCCAGGTCATGATTTTAGTCAGGTGCTCAAACCTCCATAGCCAACAAGCCTGTTTTCACTCAGGCTCTGCTAATTCTAGTTCTGAGAAGTCATTTTTGTGCTCCTAAAAGGCAGAGTTAATTTCAGATCGTTTTCTTTATGTTTATGAGATTTAGAAATCTGTCGCTCCCAAATTTTTTTTGCTCGCAGAGGAATTATTAGTTTTGCTTTTCAAAGATGATAGCTTTTAATATTACCCTACTCTACTTTGAAAATCACAATGTCACACGTAAATTTTTGGAAACTCTTGCCCTTAAAAGCATTCATAGCTACTATTGCTTATTTTTGAGGTGAAACATTTTTAAGCAGTTGGTTCTCATGTAAGAATTTTCCCTAAATTCTTAGAATAGCCAACCCTTCTGGGGAAGTGAGCTGGAAATATAATGGAATCAAAGAAGAAGAGGCAACACTTGAGGCATGCTTTACATTGTGCTGAGTCAGAAACGTTGTAAAATCTAGGAACTATCTGTAAATGCTACCAAGTGGAAGGAGGGTTTGCAGGAACTCTCTCCCAGTCAGCGTTTTTGGGAGTAACATGTTAACATAAATGTGAATATATGCTTGAAACTTCCTGCCTTTGCTACTTGGTGACTTTAAAAAGAGAGAAAAAATAAGAATCTGTTTTTCTCTCTTTGACAAATGGTTTGGTGCTTTTAAGAGATGTGGCTGTTTGTCAGTGTCTGGGAGGACTGGCAGTTGTTAATTTGTTAATTAGACCTCTTGGAGCAAATACAGGGGATAAATTTACTGTGAGGGCCAATGGGATATTAGTAAAATACTGCTGGCTACTCTTAAAATGCAAGTATAATCCCATGCAAGATTTAATAGTGCGTAACAGAGAATTATTCAAATTAATGACCTAACCCATCCTCTTGTACTAATAGCAATGTCAAACAAATGAGGATCCCTAGAACCATAGAGGACCACCAAAGTATAAATTCAATCTGCCGTTCAGTAGCCTTAAACAGCAACATCTGTGCAAGATATTGAGTCAGTTTTAATGTCATGAAATGAAATAGTCTGCTCAGTTCAGAAATCTGTGTGTGTTGCTTTGCAAGCAGCAGGGGTGGCCGCACCGTTGCAGGATGGTAACAACGCTGGGTTAATGCTGCTAACATTCATAAAATGCAGCAGACTGTCCTGGGAGGTAAGGGTGCCAACAGCTTGCCTTAGCTGTTGCTCAAAAACCCAAGAAATGCTTCTGCTCCAGCCAAAACGAGCAGTGGCACCTTTGCTTGGACTCCTCTTCCTCCTCACCCTTTTCAGCCAGGTCGTGTTTGTATTTTGAGGAATAGAGCAAGGGGAAACCAGTGTGGTTATCCGTGACTTTTAGTGGAGATTCGAGGCCTTTAACTAATAATAGATGCGGTGTGAGAAGGTGTGCCTGAAATAAAGGAAATTACGAATAAGGGAAGCTGTACTAAGGGCTGTTTACAGTAAGCAAAGCTGCTGAAGTAATCAGCTTAAAGCTGCTTCTCCTTTTTGAGTGCACACATACTTGACCCGAGATGTTCTCATTGACTGGAATGTTTCCCTCCATCAGTTTTAGTGTTCTGCATTCCACTCATTTAACTGAAAATGGCTTGGGTTCCCTAGGAGAAGTCTAGGGTGAATTTCTGGGAGCTGGACAGCAGGTGCTTGTCCTTCCCAGTGTGGAGCTTGAGCTATCACCAGCCTAAGGAGACTGAGTTACCTGGTAAACTGCAAACAGCTGCTGAGGTGGTGGGGAAATTAAAACATCTTTTCTCATCCTTTGAGCAGAAGTATTTTTTTCCTCTCACAGGTACTAATGACACTCAGGAATTTTGCTTTGTGATAATTGTCAGGATATCAATTAGTGTTCATTCACAGAGAGATCAAATGTTTCTTTGTCTTTTCATTCACCTCGTGCAGTAATGAAAAACTTACATAAATCCAAAATATATTATGGGAGCAGAAAGCATTATGATTACTCTTATGAAAGTGTATTTTGCTCAGTGTGAGCTTACATATATTCTATATATAGACGTATATATTCTTCCCACGGGAGATTTTTACACGTTCCTCTGTCCATTTAGGGGCCAGGCAGTGAGGAAGGCAAACAGAGTGTAATGCACATCATTAGCCATTTTATTTCAGTCTTTGTAGTCTCTGTCCTTAGATGTTTTCAAGAGCTGAGGGGATCAAGCCCGGAATAACCTGGTCTGACCTCTTAGCCTACCCTGATTACTACTCTTGAGTCCTCTCCAACTTGAATTGTGCTAGTTCTCTCTGAATATGCCAGCGATGGGCTGTGGAGAGAGAGAGAATCCTTGTATCTGTTTCAGTCACCAGGAGCTGAAAGCGTCTGTGGACGTGCATGAGCTAATTGGATATTTAGTAAGCAAAATACCCACTCATAAACTACAGAAGAGATGAAAAACCCGCAGAAAGTCTCACATGGTGGAGGAAAGAATTCACACAGTTTCTTATTTTCAGCCTAAACAGTGCAGCCTGTTTATGCTGTTTTCCACATCATTGTTCCACAGTTGGGATGGTGCTCAGCTTCACTGAAAGCAGGGGAGGGTTATTTGGGAGCTGAAAAAAGAGCTCACATCACATGCTTCTGCTGCCTGCTATTAACTGTAATAAAGGGAAAAATCCAGCAAGTTTTCAGAAAGGAGAAAATGAGAGAAAACTCCTTACTTCCACTGACTGTTTAGAACATTAAGTCACTAATTAAGTGACTAAGGATACGCCTTTGTCTTCTTATGCACTTAGCAAAGCCTTCTTACAGTGAGAAGGGTGTTAATTGACCACATTTTAGGAATAGAAAACGTGATCAGAAATGATCAGCTTGGGCCATAAATATAGAAAGAAGGGCGAAATTAGCATTCTCATTTGATGAACAGAAGATGACAGAATTGGAATATTTTATCTTAATCTGGGTACTCCTGTTTACCATCTGGTGCTTTTTGAAGTCCTCTACCCTGATTCTTCTGAACCGATAGAATATGTGATATTTTAAGCGTTTAATATGCAGACTATATGAAATAGATTGACCTCCTTGCGTTGAATTTCTCAGAAAGAGAAGTACAGCCTTTATGAGCTCTGTCTCCCTTCTTTTTCCACCCCCGGGATAACGCTCGGAGTTTCAACTTACTCCAACCCACTGCTTGAAACACAGAACACTTGCTATTACATAAGACACCTCAATCTGATGGGGTTTTTCTGTTCATGTTGCTTTTCACATTGATTTTTCCCTGCTCTTAGCCCATCTTCTGCTGAAAGCAGCAGAAGGAGAAGGTGCCAGAGGGATGGGGGGGGGTCACTGTGTAATGTTCTTTTAGGGTAGGGTTTGCAGCAGGTGATGCAGAGCTGAGCAGCACAACATTTCCAAACATCATTTGGGGCAGCACTGGGTTCCTGTTAATAAAATGATCTACCTGTGTGCTTTGGTGGCTTCTCTGAGGAGTACTCTAAGGGGGACAGTGAAAAGGTGGGCGTGGTGGTCATGCTAAGAACAGAATAAATGCTCTGTCAAAGGCTTCGTTTGAGGAGCAAGTGAGGAACGTCTGCTGATGCAGATGTAAGAAAACGGTGATTTATGGATGTGTGTGTCCTTCTGAGTCTCTCAGGAGGCTTTTCATAACCAAGCAAGGATTTCAGAACCAGCTAAGCTGTAGGATGACTACAGACTTTCCATTGGATACAGAAAATTTAAATAAACGTCGAGGACATTTCTTATCTCTGTAGCTAATACCCACTGAAATGCTGTGTTAAAATGTGGTTCTTATTCCTTCTTGGGTTGATGTCCACAACTTCTGCCCCTGCACCTATAGTTGTACATGCTCCTGACAGAGATGCTGGAAATGTTCTGTGCAGCTTCCAGCACAGAGGTGTTACAGTAAAACGAATGGACACTGCATTTCAGATGTCCTCATTCTCCAGCGTGTGCACGATATAAAACCAGAGGGTAAAAAATTATGCAGAATCCTCAGGTTTTGCCACAGGGTGGGGCCTGTTCTATTGCTTCCCAGATTTGCAGAGTTATGCTCTGAGTGGAATATTCATCCATCTTCTGAGGTGGGATATGAAATCCTTACCAACGCTTAGGTGGCATACTTGATACTTCCTTATACTTTTTTTGGAAATTCCTGTTGAAACTCTGTAGTTTCTGGTTCATCACACCTAAGTGTTACAGCAATTAATTTCTCTTTTTTGGGTCGTGCTGTGCCTGGAACCCACAGCTGAGTTTTTTTTTCCCTGCAGTTCCACAAGACAGTGTTAGTTCCCCTGTGACTGCTTTAAAAGCACATAGCCTGCCTGCTTACCAGTAAGAAAAACTTGGAGATTGTTTTGCTTCTACATTCCGTGCCTTAATGCAGATTGAGCTCTAAGCTTCTGCGAATTCCCGAGGAAATTCTGAAGTCTCTCTTAAGGATGCAGCCTGTGTCAGATAGAGATTGTCCGTAGAGGGGTGAGCAAACGGGCACGAAGCAAATACTCTGCTTTACTTTACAAAGTAAATACTCTGAAAGGCTGTGTATTCAGAATCAATATGGTATGTGCCTGTTGATTTACTTATGCCATATTTTCTGAGTGGTAAAGACATATTTTTTTTCAATTTGAAAAGATTTTTTTATTTTTTATTTTTCCGCCTATACCTCTGAAAAATGTGCCCGAAGTCATGCCCTCTTGCTCAATTCTAAGATACTCATTTTTTAGGCCTAGCTTATTTCCTTATGATTTAGCTGGTAATGTCTGTTAGAAAGTGCTATTGGCTTTTCATGACAAGCTTTGTTTTGGTGTTCAAAGGGCCTGATGATTGTGCAATGGTATGAAAATGGAGTCAAATTTAAATAGGCGAATCTAGCCTTAATGCTCAGGTAAATTCATTCCCCATTCCTCTATTTTATGATAAAACAGCTCTTCCACGTGCTAGTCCCGGAGCTCTGATGGATATTGTAGCGATCTGAAGTGCTGGTTGCCTTTTTTCCAGATCAGCAAAGCCGATTTCCCAAGGCTGATGGGGTCGTTCCAGCCCCGTGGCTGGTTTTGGCTCGCTGGTCACAGAGGTGATGGGCTGGCAGGGGGCAGGAGCTCTCACAAAGGCTCATTTTTGCTGCACACAAAAGTAGAACAGTCTGCCACCCTACAGAGAAGGAGGCAACCCCGGCCAAGGCCAGAGGAAAACCATGGAGGGTGCCAGGGAGTGCCCTGGCAGTGGGCACACGGGCAGCTCCTGAGAACAACAGCTTTTGTATTGACACTTTCAGACCTGAACATGGGCAAAACCTTCAACCAGATCAAAGCACAGTGGCCTGCAAAAGCCTCTCACCCTCTTTTCCCCAGGCGAATTTTCTTTGGTGTGAGAATTTTGCTGTGTCGTATATGAGTAAGCAGTAAAGGATTCTATTTCAGGAATATTCTAATTTGCTAATGGCGTGACCAGTTCTACATTTTGAGCCCTGAGTTTTCTCAGTGGGCACATACTGAGTGATAGCCTTCCAGATACCTGAAGGACCTATGAAACACCTCACAAGTTTACAAGTATAACAAACTGCACAACTATCCAGAGTATTTGTCTCGTTGGAAAATTGTTACTTGCATATAAACCATGGCTTGTATCATGCTGGTGGCAAAATATAGCCTGCCACAAGCCAATTTTGATTTTTTTTCTTGCCAATTAGGTAATACTTTCTCAGAAAAATGTCATCCCTTGGAATTTGTATGAAAAAGTGTGAGGGGTTTTGATGCTGATTTGTGAGGCACAAGGTGTCTCTTTTTCAGTCAAGCCCTGAGGTTGTTTTTCGTGGACTGAGCTGCTCCTGAGCGCTCCCTCCTACCTGCTCCTGTCACAGGGTCCTTTGTGCCTGCACAGGACAGTGCAGTCCATGAGACAATTCCAGGAAAACTGAACACAGAGTGTATTCTCCTTTTCATCTGGTCAAGCCATGGTCCTTGATGACATTTTTTCAGTCTCTGTAATATGTGGGAGGTGAAAAACCGCTGGGAAAAAAGGGTTAATTATTGGTGATAGCTCCACAGACATTTGTGCAGATCATTTCCTGCCTCGATGTGCTCGGGTCCCTCAGTACCCTCAGTAAAACCATGGCAAATCAGGAGACAGTTCCCATGGCTTTAATAGGATCATGGATTCGTTTTGCTCAGGGGAGTTTTCATAATCACACCCTAAAGTAGGAGATGTGAGGCTGTGCAAGCCTCTTCAGTTCCCATGCCTTTCTCCCCCTCTTTCTTTACTTTTTATTTCTGTACTTCTAAAAAGGGAAATCTGGCATGTGACTTTACACAATCTGTCGTGTAGGGCTCATAGCTTCCCTCAAGCATTCTTTTTTTAGCATGCTATAGGTATATGCACTCACATACAATCTGATATACCACTGTTTTCTTTCTCCCCTAATTCTGTATTGCAGAAATAGAATGTGCCAGGCGTGTGTTCTTTTGGTAACTTCAGCATAGTGTGTCTTCTTAGTGAGCACCACATAAACCCCATTTTTTACGTCCCTGAGAAACCCCTTCCTGAATATCTTCTGCTGGCAGAAGAAATTTTTAATCTTTTATCTTGTTTGTCTATGTTCCTTGGGGAAGGGCCTAATTTTGTCTTGTTCTGTTTTTTGGTTTTCTGTTGGCTTTTTGGTTTTTTTTTTATTTTTAATTTTTTTTTTAACATGAGAGTGTATCAAGCACACTTCTAATATCTATGGATACATACAAAATCAGCAATAACCCCATTTCATGGCTTATAAAGGGGATATGTTAGAATATGAACACTGCCTTGCAATGGAAGGACATCCCACACTTTATTTCCTTTTTTCCTGCCTACAAAGATGTCTTTCCAACACTTGCAATTAATTCCTGCTACAGGCCATAAAGCGTTCCTTATGAGCTTTCCCTGTTTTTACTTCAGCTCCACAGAGTTTGCCTGAGACATTTACCATGTCTTAGGAAAGAAATGGAAAATTGTGCATGAGAAATAGTGCTGTACCTTTTCTTTCCTTGTGGTGGTTTTAATCTGGCAAACAGTGAAGTTCTAGCTTTTGATGCAGAGGGAAATACGTAAGAGGGAGAAACATTTGAAGCAGAATGAGATATAAAGTCTGACAAGCAACTTTGTTGTATGTGTTTACTCATTACATTAACATCCATTTTTGATTTGAAAGGAAAACCGTGGTGGTGGTTCCTATTTTTCATTTTAGGAAGAAATGATTCTCCTTGTTTTTCATACCAATATGGTTCAGGAGTTCTGAAAACTTTGTTTTTCCAAGTAGAGATTTGGAGGAATTTTTCTACTTCACTTGATCAGAAGCCCTGAGTATTTTGCAGTCTGCACTTTGAATAAATGATAATTAAAAAAAAATAAGTGTAATCTCTCGGGAGCTTTGGTGCTAGCAGCTAGCATGGATCTTTCTTGGGAGATTATCCTATGTA
Organism: Regulus satrapa; assembly: GCA_013396955.1. Taxonomy (NCBI): domain Eukaryota; kingdom Metazoa; phylum Chordata; class Aves; order Passeriformes; family Regulidae; genus Regulus; species Regulus satrapa. Next base: position 46,624 of record VWZN01021060.1, on the reverse strand, counting down.
AAACTGTTTGTTTTTCAGACAGCAGATGCATAGGGATAGATAAGTCCTGAATTCAATTCAGATTGAAGAACTGTGGTAAGGAAAGATCTTGTAGGTTTCCATGCCCCACATCAGTTTGATTAAATACTGTTCACTTTTGCTTTTAGAGTCCCTAAAGTAAGTGAAGATGTCGACTTTGGTTTTGAATTATGTAGCAATGGGAAAATCGACCTCTGTGTATCCAAACTTGAAGATTTTTAAAAATTATACAGAATTCTCATCACACTTACCGTATTTACATGGGAGAACTTTGTCTGGAGGAGAAAAGCCTGCCTGAATGGTACATGCAACTTCTGATTCCAATCGAGACCAGCAGAAGGTCTAAAAATAGATATCTTGTCAGTTTAATTTCAGTTCCCCTGACTCACGATTCATTAGGGAAAGAAGCTGTTTACTTTGGGAAATAAAGACAGCAATTAACTAATGCAGAGGGGTTAGTAAATCATAAATGCCCTTGCAGTGCTTACAAAGCCTACCTTTATCTGCTGTGTAACTGTAGAATGCGCTTACTGGTATCAGCCTGCTTGCCTTACCTCTGGTGCCGTCTCCATGAATAGTTTTTATTTCTGCTGATTGTAACCCAAGGCTGCCATCAGACAATGTCTTGGCTCTCGTTTCCCTGCGGCCCTGCTGCGCCGGTTTTGTTGCTGGTGAGGCACAGCGTTTCCCACAGCAGCATCCCTCAGGGCTTCAGGCACCCGCTGAGTTTGCCAGCGAGGTGCCAGGCGTAAAATGTCTGCGTGGAGACCACGGAACCAAGCAGGCGACTTTGGCGGGTCCTTCTGGTCCTCCCTGCAGAAATATTTGTAGCTGGTGTCAGTGCTGTGTGTGTACTGGGAGCTTTTGTGCTGGTTTTTTTGCTGTTTGTGCTATAGCGTGGTTTAGTGTTTTGGTATCCTCTCCGTTAGATCCTTCCGTGCAAGCCTTGCTGTTTCTATTAATTTATGTCTATATAAAGAAATGAATATTTTATAATGAGGATGATTTTCCAGAGTAAGGTATGCAGCTGGCGAGTAACTGTTAGACTTTTCATACACACCGTGGGTACCTAATAGGTCTGGATGTTTAGTCTCATGTGGATATGCTAAATAATTAATGGATAAAAAGTGGGTCTGTGGTAGTGCAACTCGTTATCATCTCTCCCAGGTGTGTGTTCCTCCTTAATAAACGCCTATTTTGTGGAAGAGCCCACGGTTGCAACAGGCAGAGGTAAGAGATGCTGCCCTCTGAATGGCCCTCTTCAATTTTAATGACCTGGAGGTCACCAACCTGCCAGCACACAGGTGGCTGTTGTGACACACCACATCGAATTCACGTCCCAAAGGACAAAAAACCCCTTTATACGTTTTGTATTTCCTTTTAAAGCTCCTTTTACTTTTATTTCCCTGGCTGGGTGAGAGGAGGCAAGAGGTGAAGTCTGTAACTACTTTGTTAAGGGAGGTGTTAGCACTCACAATTTACCAGCTGGAGGTCGGGAGCGTGGCACAGGAGTTTGCAGGCTACAAAGTCTGGCCAGCAGCGGAGATAGAGAAGCTGGTGTTGTAAAAGGACACTTTTTCCTTTTGGAAGGATTCACTTGTGGCATGACTCGGGATGGATGGAGACTGGAAGTTCTTTCCTAGTAATGGATGTTCATGAAAGAATAGTTCTGTGAGTTTTCCCATCTATTTCTCCACTTCAGGCTTTTCCACCTGGGGATGTAGACATTCCAAAGGAGAGCACACATGCTTCTTGCTTCCCCTGGTTCTGTGGGTCCATGATTATTTCTTCACGGCAAGAGAAATAGTTTGGCTAAGGACATGTTGATGAAAGCAACAAGGGATTAAAGGGGTTAAAAAAACAAGGTGTTTTACCACTGAACTTTTAGTGGTCCAGTGAAAAGTTGTCAGGGATGATAAACCTTTTTCCAGATTGCAACAGATGTTGGACAAAGAGGCGTCACATATGAACATTTGATCTTCAGCAGAGGAAAAGCACAAAAAGAAACTGAAGAACAGAAACCTCGAATACCAGCACTATCTACGTGTTCTTTTTAAATGTGAGTCTTATTTTCGGGGTTTTCTTTCTATTTTCTTTTTGCCCCAAGCTCTGGAACTGGGCTTTTTAACCCAGTGGCTCCAGCAGTGAGTGAAAACTCCTGAGGGAGATCTTCCCTAGAACCTAACGCAACCAAAAACAATTGCAGAGCTGCAGGCAGCTCCTTCAAAAACAAGACAGCCCTTGTTAGTCAGCTGGGATTGAGGGTGAGGAGCCCCCGGGGCAGTGTCACTCACTCAGGGGGGAGGAGATGAGGATTTCAGCGGTGCTGGCTCACCTGCTGAGGGCAGAGCCCTGCGTCCCTGCCACAGAGATCCACCAGTGCTCATAAGCCATTTCTTTCCCTCGTTCTTTGCCCTGGAGACACAGTCCACATTCAGGTGGCAAAACACCGTCAGATCTCTAAAGAAGGGAGAGTTTTCAGCCTGGATGCTGTGTGATCTGGAAGCAGTGCCTATAAAAAAACATCTGTGAAATGCAGTCCAGCTGAGTCAGGCAGCCAGTGCCTGCTGTCTGTGAGGGCAGGGAGGGAAGATGCTCCAGGGAGGTCTCTGCTTCCAGTAGCACGATGCTGTTAAAAGTAAAATAGTTTAATCAAACTATTTGGGTGTGTGTGAATTCAACAGGGTGTGCAGCTCTTCTTTGCAGAAGCGCAGTGGGTGTAACCTTGCTGTAGCACTCAAGATAAGAGAACTTCTGCAATTTGTAGGGAGTTTACTTTGCTTATTGCTACTCAAGATGGAGAAAGCTTCTTAACGGAATACAAAGTGCGCACGGAAGATATGCAAGAAAAAGCACAGCAGATGGACTATATAAAGGACTGCATATACGCTGGAAAGTGTGGCAGCAGCGGACGGGAGATTCCTCCCGTCACTCTGTCACTCAGCGCTACTTTTGCTCGCTTTCCACTTGCTCAATTACTAATCAAAAAGACCGATTGAAATTATTCGGCCTCCTGTATTTATGACAATGCCATTGCTGTGCCCTGGGTGAATGGCTTCTAGGAGGCAGCAGGCAGCTTGTGCTCGAAGCACCCTGCAAGTTTGGTGAACTTTCGGTGTCCCTGCTCGTGCTCTTCCTTGTGTACGAAAGATGGCACTGCTGCTGATAGCGTTTGAAAACACGGTGTGATCTACCATGCTGTTTGAACTGAGCTGCTGCCTTTGAACGAAGAACAGGGAGGCTGTGTTTAATCTATTTATCACAATATGAGGGTGATCCCGTGTCAATATTTTGCTCAGCCAGTTTAGTGTACCTGCACGCAAAATCCCAAGGGATTTAGCGCCTAACAATGTTTCGTTTAAGTGTTATCAGACTTTACTGTTTCTGCTAATAGTGCTTGCTTTGATGTACAATTGCAGGGTGCAAACATCTTTTAATCTGGAGTTTGCATACAATTAGTGATATTACATTTTGAGAAGTGTTTTTTACAGAGCTGTTCAAGGAGAAGATCTGTACCTTTTCTATTGGCAGAACATTAAAGAGAAGTGTGAGGAGAGAAGGCTAATACTGTAAATTGTAGTATTGTAAATAATTGCAAGTACTGTCTCGCATTTCCCAAGACCCCACGTGGAGGTGAAAAAAGGCGAATGTGCTGTTCAGATGGGTCACATCACTTCTCTTCTCAGCTACATGGTTCAGGATCAGTACCAGCAGTGCCATTCTACGCTAGTCTCGGTATCCCTGGCACGCAGCAGAGCTATGGAGGAGCTCTGTTGAACCTGACAGAACCCTTCTGACAAACTGATTCAGCCGTGCTCCCCCTGATCTCCTTTGTGTGCTCCTCCTGATCTCCTTTTTGTGCTCCTCCTGATCTCCTTTCTGTGCTCCCCTCGGTCTCCTTTCTGTGCCTCTTGTGAAAAACGAGGTTCACGTCTCTGTTATAGTTTTAAGGTTTATTAATAAAATAAATAATGAGTATAATAAGGCAAAAAGGCAGCTGGCTGGGTGTCTCTTGGCATGCCGCTAAAAGAGCACCCCTCCACCTAAGATTCCTTTCGTTAAATGCACTGACTTGTTACATATTCATACACCTTCATGCATTATTCAACAACAGCCCCCCTTCTCCAAATCGCCCTGGCCTGTCCACTTCTTTGGTCATAAATTCTTCTCTCCAGACTTTCTGTCTCTCTCTCTCTCTCTTGATAAGCTTTCTCTCAAGAATGTGAGAGATTTACTATTTGTTTAAAAAAAACCTAAATCCTGTAAGAAAGATGTTTACAACACTTCTAATTCCTTTGTTAATAGCAGAACTAAACAATCATATGAATGTAGCACTACACGTACTACTTTTCATTTTAATATTTGCGAAAAGCCAACTATTTAATAGCTATTTATAACACTCTCCCCCTAGCATTGCTGTTTCGCAGACACCACTGCCAAATCCAGCCTGCATCCAGGTCTCTGCTCCATGCCCACGCCCGATGTTTTGGGGTCGGAGCTCCCAGAGGTGCAGGTGAAAGCAGGAAAACCCTCTTGCTCATCAGCTTTAAGCTGAGCCACACGGCCAAACTCCAGCGAGTTGTTACTCTGCCAATTGATGTGGACAAGAACAAATTCCTGCCTAAGCACATTGGCTGCAGTGCGATATCCTCAAGTTGCTTACCGGCAGTGTAAAAAGCAGTGCAGCAGGAAAGTGTGCTGTTAAAAGTGCCAAGTGGAAGCACACTCCTGGCTCTCAAGCCTTTCCTGCCTTCTGCCCTAAAGGCACGCTCCTCCTAATTCAAGGGACCGGCATTAAATGCTGCCAACAAGGCTTTTTGTAACCAGTAATTATTTCTGACTTGACTTCAGGCAGCTTTGTATGGGCTTGTTAACTGCTAGTTCTATCGTTGTGTGTTTCAGGATGTTCTAGCTTTGGTGTATTTGCTTTTCGATTGCTGTTTTGGATGCAAAGCTCTCATTATAGTATGCCTATGAAATGCAAAGTACTGAGCATGAAGCTTAGCTGGTGGGTGTTTTTGTCTTAGTGTTGGTTTGGGTTTTTTCTCCCCCTCTTGATTTCAGTTCTTTTTGTTTCTAATACAAGAAATTCCAGTGCAGTTCTGGTCATCCAACTTCTATTAAGAACCACTTTTCTTAAGAATGATTTGAAATGTAAAAAAACCCAAAAAACCAAACAACACCCCAAAAAAACCAAAACAAAACATCACCAGCAAAGTTTTACAAAGGGATTACTTTGAAAAATAAAGACTAGGAGCAAAAACTATTTGGCATTCTGAAGAGCATTTTTTTTTTGTGAAGCTCTGGGAATAAATTTCTTCCTCTCCCAGTCATGTGCATCTGAAGTGCTGGCAAGAGCTGTTGCTGGATCTATCAAGGCTTTTGGGAAAAGGCTAAACATTTCTCATTTCAGAAATTTATCATATGATCTAGTTAGAACTTCCCCCAAGATATTCCTCAAATGTATTCCCCTTGTAAAAATGGCTGCGAAGGCCATTCTGGACAGCACAGCATTCCAGACTTGCCTCCGAATGGCTGGAATGGTGATATTCCAAACTGCGATCAGAGCTCATCAATAAATGATCACTGATGGGGCTTGCGGGAGCTCTGCACACAAGTTTTCACGCAGGGGCATTCCACTTCATCCTGCAGTGCTCCGTGTTCTGGCAGGGCAGAGGGATTCTGCAGCCAGTGGAGGAGAGGCTGATGGGGTTGATGCTCTGTGGTGGGCAGCTGTGCTGACCTTGTGTTATATTCTGCAGTACAAGGACACCAACACCACTGTAACCTCTTTGCCAAATGAAAGGAACCGGGCAGTAGAAAAATTTCATTTAAAAAATGGCCCAAGAAACACCTCGCTAAAACTGTAGCACAAAACACAGTGTGCAGAGATGTTTAGGTTATAAAACTTGTCCTATTCTGCCAACAGTGCGTTTTCCTTGGGAGCATGATTCTGTTAAATTCAGCTGTATCAGCCTCTGTCCTTTTGATTTAAGTTGCATCCATTTTCAGAGCTGTAGAACCATGAACAGAAAGGCTGACCAAGCTAGAAAAATTCAAGCATTTTTAAGCATTTAATAACAATAATCATTTAGTAATCCAGTCTCATTGAAACAAAGGGATGCAACCCACTCCTTGTTCCTCGGCTGGAGCCTTGCTGCAGTCATGCTCTTGGGGGCTGGAATGGCAGCATTCATCCAACCTAGCCCAATATTGGGAATATCAGCAGCTCCTAGATGTTCAACAAGTCTTTCCTGGCCTCCTGTGTCTCCTCGTGCCTTAAACAGAATTAGTTAATGAAGCCTACAGACAAATTCAGCTGCCATATTTTAAGTAAACCATTAAAAAAATCAAGCAGCGCTGTCAAGAGCAAAAGCCTGACCTGGTGTAAATCAGATTAACCTTTAATCAGGAAGTCTCCTGTAAAATTGGCTCATCTCTTCTAATTGAAGTGTATGTGTGAATTTTAGGATACCAGCAATTTTCTACCAGAGTGAAAATAATCTTAAATTGGAAGATTTGCTCTTGAACCAGCGACTGGCTGGAGCATAGAGGTGTGCTATGCATGTGGTGCCTGGGCTGATTGCATATATAAGTGCAATACATTCTAAGTTTAGCCCAGTATTTTTTCTCATGCTAGCTGTTGCAATAGAGTACTGAATAGTAAACGGATAATTTGTATACTTGGCACTTAAAGTAGAGGTTATAAACTAGGAACTATTGCTAAAACATATCTGCTGTGATCTGGCTGCCTAGAATAAGCAATGGTTGCCTTTTTGGTTCATGCTGCAATTTTTGTCTCCTTCAGAGGATGTCCCACCAACTTACCTGGACTGCTATGGTTTATTTATTCTCTCTGGAAATATATAGTCAGACTATGTGAGTTAGATACACTTACTAATGCTATTAAAAATTATTTTGGGTTCATATGGAGCTTATTGAACTGGCAATATTTTATTTTTTTTCTGTACTACATTTTCTTCACCTCATACCATAACCACTTCAGGTTGAAAGGTATGAAAGTAAAAGCTATTACGGTCAAGAGGTATAAGAATTCCTTTTCTCTCCCTAGGGTTTGAGGGGTCTGTTGGCAGAAGAAGCTGTGCCTATCTGTTTGGATCAGGTTCTAACAAAATATAATTCGCATACACAGCCAGAAATCCCTAAGATAAACGTATTTTAAATTCTGAAAACACAAAATGAGATTCAGCCCTATTTGTTAAACGCCTGTTAAAATCCATCTTCTGTCAGGTCCGCTTTTCCCTGAAAGCTCTGTGGCTGGAGGGACTTGGCTGGGTTTGTGTCTCCTTGCAGTGCCTCCACCATTTGATGACTGCCCCCCAGGACAGAGCCTGCTCACCTGAGGCTGTGCTGCAGTGCCACAGCCCTTTTGGGCGTTTGGGGCAACCAAAACACGGTAGAAACTGGGTGAGAAAGCAAAGCTGTGTGCTCAGACACAGTAAAGAGTGTTTGCATTGGCAGTGGACTGGTCCCTCAAGAGAACACAAAGAGAATTCATACACACAATTATTATGAATTCAGGCAAAATACCGTGTTTAGGGTGACAGTAAACTTACGTTCCTACCAGGCTTCAGTGTGTCTGAAAAGATGGCTTGTGCTGCTTTCTCTGAAGGTTTGGGGGCTGCTTGTGGTTGGAAAAGGTACAAACTACATTCCAGGCTCTGCACAATATTCAGGTGGTGGCCTAAGCCTTCTCTATCACTTGGTCAAGTTTTCAGCAAGGGAATGAAGATGCTAAAAAATGAAGGAGAGATTTCAAGTGTAACAGGGCCACGTGTAAAGTCGTGGGTGTTGAGGTTAGATAAATACAAGAATGTGAATTGACAGCACTGATCCTTTTTCCTGGATGCTTCTTTTGGATAAGTGGCTTGATGAAACAAAAAGTGTAGAGATTGCTGAAGTTCATTGAGTCTCCAGTTCAGCCACGTGAGAGTTGGCCTAGAGCGCTGGAAGGTATGTGGGGAAAAGCAGTGTGGAGAAAGAGATGAGAACAGTAGGGCAGAGAGGAGAGGAAAAGAGCCGAGAGCTTCGGAAATCGGAGAGAAAAGGTCTGTTAACTCGGGATTGAAAGAAAAGAGAGCTCAAAGTGCATCAAAACAGGAAAAAGGAGGAAGAAGATGCTGAGATAAAGGAATAGAAAAATATAAAGAGGAGTTGATGAGGAGAGAGTAACCTAGCAAAGCCAACAGGGCTAGGAAGAAGCTGCACTGTATATATAGAGTGGTGATTACACTCACAAGGGGACTGAGAGAGGCAAAGAATTATCTTTACTAGGAATATAATAATTATGGAATAATAAACCCATTAATAATACATTATTAATGTATAAAAATATAACAATATATTATTAATAATAAATTATATATGTAGAATAGATATCTCCTACATATATTTCTAAATAAAATATATAAAAATATAAACATAAATATACTACTATTANNNATATAATATAAAAATATAAACATAAATATAAATATCTTACTATTAATATTAATATATTAATATTAATAAAATAATAATAATATATTCCATTATACTGGAATAGAGGAGTATTATAATAATAATAATAGATATATTAATAATAATAGTTATGATGTTTAAAGAATTATATTTATCAGGAAAACCAAGGAGTTTTTTCTAATTTGAGGTTAAAGATGAAGTACAGATAATGTTTTCCTTTAAAAGCTGGGAGTTCCAAACATTTTA